>CM034153.1:358366897-358966897 GCA_019776745.2 Taxus chinensis | reverse complement strand
CGATCAGCTAATCCGTTTATAAGTGTCCACCACAGATGTCATCGTGGATCCTTGGATAGATCTACACATGATGGATTCATGGGATCTCTAATTGGAAATGTAGTAGAATACCTTCAAATCCATGCTTGTAAAATATTTTATCCAAGGTATAATATAGAGATTAGCACATTGAAGGAAGGACATCATTAAATCATTTTCTGGATAGGTCGTTCTTGGTCTAGATTTCTGGATACAAACATATAGTTGTCTAGATCCGTCAGGTGTACCAGATGTAAGATTTGATTAGATGTCTAAGAGTTCTGATGCAGGGTAAGCTCACTCGTATGAGATGGTTATTCTAATAAAGATATGGGACAGTACAATGGAGAGTTTGGATTCTTCCATTGAGTCATAAATGAGATGAGAGTATTAGCAAGGGACCCATCATTTGAGGCATGAAATGTATTGGACTCAAATTCTTAGGGATAGATTAGATGTTGGTAAATACGTGAAAGTGATCTAATGTGTAGTCACCAAAGCATTCGGTTATAAAATCCTTGTGGAATTCTAGCTTCATTTGCATACAATATACTTAACAAATGCTATAGGTTCCCATTGCCTTGAGTTAATAATAATCTGATAGTTTTGTTAAATCACCATAGATGTCAAGGGGTTTGAATGCCTAACATGAATTTTGGGGAGTTGAATTAATTGTGTAGATTGATGTTGTTGTTGTGTTATTTTGACACCATACTCAGCCATGTTATTAGATACGACTCAATAGTTAAGACTTGTAAGCATTTAGGAATAGGTCATCCCCCTTTCCCGAGGAAATTTTGATGTCCTAACACCAATGCCTCCCCTGTTTTCGACACTTAGTATCCATAAAATAAAAGTGTCATTTTGAGGGAGAGAATTCGTGACTCGATGGTTTACTGGATAGTATTCGGCAGGGAATTTACTCATGAGGAAGATGATTGTCAAGAAGTTAGGGGATATCAGTAAGTTTATCTGGCAATAGCACAAGCCCTTGACTGTATATTAACTTGCAGAGATAAAATCGATATGTCACAACTCATCCATGAACTGGGTGTTTAGCCATCGAGTGATTCAATCATTGTGGGTATATTTAGTGTGTTTTTAGAATGCATGGTTATGTTAAAGAGGTTGAAGCTAGTGACCATGTAGGTTTTGTGCCTTAAGCAAATAATGATGAAGCTTGAAGGTGGTGAAGAAAAGAGTGCAACACAACTTTTCATCAGTCATTGTAGTGGGTCTTGAATCCATAATCATGAAGGGTGCGGATAATACAACCCCATTTGCTACAATTGAATCATCTTCAAATTCTCTCGATCAACTTCAAGGGCAGATACCAACATTTGGCATCCTAGAGCATGATCGATGGACAGAGATGTAGAGATGGATATTCAGTACTCCCATAACTTGTCCTGGAGGCGTGAGCATAGGTGGCGATAGATAGATACTGTTTGAATGATCTATTTCTGGACAAGGCCTTCTAGGATCACATTGAACATCTCATTTATAATATTTTTCCTATAAAAAGGAGGAAGTGACCTCTTTTGGAGTTATATTATGCAAGTTCATGTAGTGTAGACTGAAAGTGTTTTTTGCCATGAAAAAAAAACTGTTGTATGTGGGGCTATTTGAGCATCATTTTTATACCTCAATTTCCAACACTTCCCCCTGGAGGGTTTTAGACTGATTTTGTAGCTGCTGTAATAAACATGGCAGATTTGAAATTTATCTAATAAGGGTTAGTTTCAGTTGTGATGGCAAATGGAGAAAATGACATAAACATGCTTTGAAGAAATTTCTCTACATTGAACGGAGAAATGAGGAGGAAGAAGATGATGAAGTATAGGGTGATTGGTTAGAGGTTTTTAAGTTTCATGTTGAGGATATCTATCATACATCTCAAAATGCCATGCTAATTTCAGACACTCACTCACTTCTAGCATAGACCCTCAAGGTCGTTGGGATTGTCCACAGATCAATCCTAACATGTGCCAATGGCAACTCAGCTCAAGATGTTGGGCTCATTTTTGGTCACCAAACATGAATTTGTAGCATATTTGGACCTTGCTCAAAAGATAACCCACCCGTGCATTGCATTTTACTCAAGCATAGAACTTGAGCACTCTCTTGAAGTGCCATGAGGGATCAGATGGGGGTACAATTATATGGTATAAGGTAAGTGCAAGGAATATAGACAATTATGCATGAGAGATCACCCACTAAGTAGCTCTTTGTATGAAATTTCTATGGGGGCACAAGACATATGCTCATGGGTACACACATGGATTACTACAACATAAAGAATCGTTACTTCAAATGAACTATCCATAATAAGTTCATGAGTTTTCATTCAAAGGCTACATTTTTTTGATGTGTGCATGCCCAGATGAGGGACATACAAGCACAATAAATGACGAGCTTTGCTTAAATGCACAAGATGCTTAAGACAGGGTGCACATTACTCAGCATTCTGTGGTATAACTACTTTCACATGGACCCTTCAACAAATGCTTCAACCCACAGAGCTTATACCATAAAATCTCCAATTTCCAATTATCTCACAGATGCACATTGACTCGTGGTATTTTATAGGTTATCATAGACCCCTTTGACCTACTCGAATTGAGAGCATAGTTTATGCCATTTGGTTAGTACAATGAAGCTGGTCACCTTACAATTGATCTTTTTTAGTATCTCTTAATTGTTTCGTATCATAAGAGTGAGTTTTAAAAGTGGTCCATGAGATGTTCCTTCAGCATGCTTATGTATTCACCATAGTTAGAGTGCTTGACCATTCATCTACGTCCTTCATGGTACCCAATAATGATGTAACTTTTTCGCTTGTTACCACATCTATAGGGACGTCAATATTTCTTTAGTCTACTTGCACAAGATAATGTGGTCATTGTTCGTATCTCACTCATAAAAGACTTGCGTAGTATGAGCTTTGTGATTCGTGCCTATTCTAAGGATCAACACAAATACAGAGCGTCGATCATGATTTGCACAAAGAACCACACCAATTCAAAGGTTTGTAGGATATTTTTTAATTAACATATGCAAAGAGGGAAAGGCTCTTAGGTCCTCACAAGAATAGCTAGTGCATCTTCCCTTTGTGCCTTATATATACATCCTCTACATTCTAGAGTTTGATGAATTCCATCTTTTGGCCGAATACGTGACAAGTCTTTCCATCATGTCATTGGCTTGCACTTGTCTTCATCTACAACAATACTTTTGAGGACCACTTACATTATGTCAACAAGGTCTTTACTAGATACACCATGGTAACACAACAACAAATTTATGAAAAGCTCACATAAGTGTGATTTTAGCAGTAAAAGCAGGTAAAAACCAAACTTCATTACATCGTACAAAGTTGCTCACAGCAAAGTGTAAAATTATCATGTCACCCAAGGGAAACAATGGACCATAGCTATCCATTGTAAGGTACACTAAAACCGCAAAAAAACCTCGAGTGATGTCAATAGGATACTTGATTTGTCATAACTATCACCCCATAGTTTATCGTTTTCTAAGAATTGATATATGTAATGCATTACAACAGGCACTCACAACTTGAATTGTACATTCATATGCATTTTCCATTGTACAAATGTTGTACAGCAACTTTCAGGGATTTGAGATACTAAAGAAGACCATGTGTACCACTCAAGTTCTTGCTACCCCATATTTTTCTAAAACCTTCATTGTCAAATGTGATGTTTTATGGTGTGATATAAGTGCAATACTCATGTAAGAGGGCCGCCCAATTTCATTTGAGAGTCATCAACTCAAAGGTAAGAGTATTTCAAAATAAACTTATGAGAAGGAAATGATGGCTATTCTTCATGCAGTCAAACAATGGACACTGTATCTTATGGGTCGTCACTTCAAGACGAAAACAATTCATAATAATTTGAAATACTTCTTGGAGCAATGACTATCATCTAAAGAAAAACAAAATTGGGTCACCAATGTGTTGGGTTATGGGTTTGAGATAATTTAAAAGAAAGGAAAGGAAAATGTGGTTGTTGATGTACTTTCTATGAGAGATGAGTCCACATAAGCATTTTTATATACCATGTCTGCATTTTAGACATATTGGGTTGATTAGGCAAGATCAAAGTGGTAGAATGATAGTGAGACCCACACTCTCGTTTAGAATCTCCAACATGATCTAAGAATGTTAGGAATTGTTTTATGGAAGGGAGGTAATTTGTAGTACAAGGATATGTTGTACTTGAGAAATAAATCTACCCTTAAATTTTAGGTTCTTTCCACGCTCTATGATTCTCCACTAGGTGGTCATTCAGGTTCTTGAAAACTTATCATCAAATTAAGCATGCTTTCTTATAGAAAGAGTTGAAAAGGGATGTCTAATTTTTTTATAGGATGCTTGGTGTGTCGATGTAACAAGGGAGAAACTATTAAGACCCCATGTCTTCTGAAACATCTATCTATTCTTAGTGAGCATTGGGAGGAGGCTTATATGGATTTCATTGCGTGATTGCCAAAATCTAAAGGAAGAAGTGTAATCAAGTTGGTTGTGGATAGAATCACCAAATATGATCATTTTTTTACTTTGTTACATTATTTTACAACAAGTACACTCACCATATCTTTCATGGATACAATTCAGAAGCTACACGATACACCTAAGTTTATAGTTAGTGATTGTGACCCTATATTTACTAGTAATTTGTGGACTAATTTACTATCATGTTTGGGTACTCAAGTTGCTCATAGTTCATCACATCATCCCCAATTTGATAGGAAAATTGAGGTATAAACAAATGTTTGGAGGGGTATCTTTAATCGTTTTCTTCACATAAATAGAAGAAATGGGTTCAGTGGTTGCCACTTAAAAAATTGTGGTACAACACTTCATTTCATACCTCATCCAAAATGTTTTAATTTTTGGCATTATATGGGTACCACCCACCATCCCTCACCTCCACCTTGAGAGTCCAACCTAAAGTGAGAGTAGTTGAAGAGCACACTCAACACCAACAGGAGGTCTTTTATAGCATTAGAGATAATTTGGCAATGAAACAAATCACATGAAGCAACACATTGATCAACACCATAATGAATGGAAATTTCAAACTGGGGACTTTTTTTGTGCAATTACAAGCACATATATAGATTTCCGTGAAAAAACAAAATAAGAATAACAAGCTTTCACCTAAATACTACGACCCTTATCAAATAATACATAGAATTGGTAGTGTGGCATATAGATTGGAGCTCCCCAAATCAACAATAATACATCTAGTATTCCATGTTTATCACATGAAGAAGGTCATTGGACAAAGGGTGGCAGCCCCATCAATGTTACCTAAGCTTGACGAGGAGGTCCAAATTACGAAGTCATACTTCAGACACACACTATGAGGTCAAGGATAATGATCATTACTGAGTATATGATTAAGTAGAATAATTTGGATAGTGAAGATGAAACATGCGAAGATGAAGCATTCTTGCATCAACATCCACATATTTCCAACATTAGGGATAATTTTTCTTTGAAGGGGAGGGACATGTTACACCCATATTCCTATATCATATACCAGGATATGTATGGCTGAATTGTGGCTAACATAATCTTTTTACATATCATATCTCATTTATTTATGCTTTCGTATGATTAATAGGTAATCCTAGGTGATTTATATAACATAAGTAGGGTATATAAGAAGCAGTAACAAGTAGATGAACATCATATTGAGCATTTGAGTCTTTTTTTAAAGGTATCGATGTTTCCCCTAGAAGTGGTTAAGTCATTTATAATTGCATATTCTCATACTATCTTTATATTTGGTGTTTTATTGTTGTTATTCTTCTGATATATATATAAGTTCGTTCCTTACAACTTATTGTATTGTATTCTAAAACTCAAGAATGCTACAACTGTGGCCATATAAGACATTAGCTTGGTCATGGAGCATAAAAATGATGCACCGAATGTCAAAATGGTATAACATTAGGTGATGAGAAGAGAATAAATTATGAGAACAAACCCATAGTTAAACACCCATTATTAGATGACCAAGTGATTGATCTTATGCTCATGACAGCGAATCTATTCTAATAATTGGTATTCATGCATTCAGAAAGTATAGGTCATAATTTGGAAAATACCATCATCGATGATGGTTCTAACGTGAATATTCTTCCATAGGAGATATGGAAGAGTCCTGAGAAACCAAGATACCACCATTCAAGTACACAATCTATTTTTGTTGTGTTGGTTGAACAAATCATTATTTCTGCAAGGATCAAATGGTTTTCTTCCACCATGTGGATTAAACAACTTCCTGTGGCCATGTGGATTGAATGAGTTATTATCATTTCCCTACCGAAATGATCACTCCTTTGTGTGGTTATCATTTAATATTTTATCGATAAAAAACACCCTCATCATTGTTCAATCTATTAACAACAATCTTGGGTGACCACTTAAGGCCAACATGACTATTCAATCTCAAAAAAATATTTTACTATCACTAGATACACCACCATTCGACCACCCAAAAACACAATTTGATCCCAACTCTATCGAACAACCTTCCAAAGAAGTATGCATGAAAACCATATGTGAATGACTTCCAAAACATGTACGCTTGAAAAAATATTACATTATAAATCATGCAAACCATTCAAACACATCCACATGTTCCAACTTTGACAATCTCTACATGAACACCAAATCCACCTAGAATGTGTTATGTCTTTGTGCTTCACTCCAATTTGTATCATGTTGTCTATGAATTGTGTCACAATGGATTATGGCTTGTTTAGTAGGGGATAATGTAGATTTCCATATTAGTATTGTCTTAGTCAATAGTGCAATTATATATTTTAATAGCCAATGGGTTTTGTGGCTAGTGATTTTATTTTCAACCATAAATAGTTTTGTAATGAATCTTGAGTATGTTTAGTTGTTTTTTTTAATTGACAGTCCATTAAGTCTTCTTGTTATATAAATATAATTATGTACATCATGCAAAGGGAACTGAGTAAAATTTCCTTCCCATGCCAAACAACTTGTATATATCACTACTTATGAATGACACATTGACTACTCTCGTATATTGCTACCATGTAATGTACTATGCATATACTATTATGTAATTGATATTTGGTGGTAGTTTTGTTTCATTGCAAATATCATTCCCTTACCTTCTTACCACTATCGATGAGATGCAGTACTTAATGTTTTTTAATCCATGTTTTACTCACATATCAGGTAAGATTTTTTGACATTTCTAAGGTATATTCATCACTTCTATTTGAACGTCGAAGTTCATTTGATATAAACTATCCTTAGTGCTTCCTCACGGGAGATGTCCTTATTTCGGGATGGAGAGAACTCCTTGTAATGGGACCATTGTTATGTTGCTTGACCTTTATGTTATTAGTGGTGATAATGAAAACATCAAAAAGGGAGGCAATATTGGCAGAGGTAACGAAGTTGCATTATTATTGTGGGTAACAACCTATCGCTATGCTCTCTTACTCCCCCATATAATACCATTAGTTATGGGGCATTATTGAGCTTCCCTAAGTATAAGGGTCTTGTTGATGATGAGTATGTACACCTTATTTTCGCTTGCTAACATTTTTCTTTTGTAGAACTCGTTGACATGTTAATCTCACTAAATATATGGATTGAATATTACATTTGAGATCAATGTGGTTGTTCTTGAGCTTCCCTAAGTATAAGGGTATTGTTGATGATGAGTATGTACACCTTATTTTCACTTGCTAAATTTTTCTTTTGTAGTACTCGTTGACATGTTAATCTCCCTAACTATATGTCACAATGATTACATTTGAGATCAAGGTGGGTCGATTTGTAACACATTGTGAGAGATTAGTCGTGGCATTTCTTTCTCACCCACCACCTTATATAGACTTACATTACATTATACCACCTTACATAACCTTCACATCAACTTCTGTTTCCTTCCTAGTTTTTGGTTCTCCCTTGCCGACCATATTATTATAATTTCCTCTTCTTTGATTGCACTCAATGAAAATTATTGAATCAACTGATGTAGAAAAAAAGTGAATAATAAGTACTCTTCTATTGCATTCTAAAATTTACAAAAAACAATTCCTGAAATACTGTTTTTAATTGGTTGAACCCATTGTTGGAAAACATTGTGCCGACAACTAATAAACCCTTTTACCTATCGAAATAGTCAAGGTGGAATTGCACCAATTGAATTGTGAAGTACTTTAAGCATGTGCTCTAACGTGAAAGATAGCTTAAGGTTAAATTCACCAAAAAAATTCTCAAACTAAAAAGAAACTTAATGAATTATGGGAAAAATATGAATCATCGTCGAAGAAAGAAGAAAGAACCAATAAAGAAAAAAAATTTAATCTACGCTTTCATTAACCTTATTAGATGGGGTGAAGTCTATGGAAAAAACCACTTCTTGAAGAGTAACCACTACCCTATAATCAATATAACCCATCGAAGATATTATTGAAAATATCTTAGATTGAGTTGTACTGAAACTAACATTAAGCCTAATTTAAATTTTAAATATACTTATGATGAGGGTACCAATACTGTGTTTTAAGAAAGATATGTAACTGATAAGAAATTTGTCCACAAAATTATTTTCTAATAATACAAATTTTAATAATATGTCATTACTATATAACACCACAAGAAATGTTTATCATTTGAGAGAACTACAACTTAAGCGTGAGATCCTGGTCTACAAGTATAATTTACAAACAATAATGAGTAGCTTCGAGATATACACATTATATAATCAGATTAATCAAAATATAAAGATGGATATAACAAAAATATCTCAAAGGCAATACTTAACAATAAATAAAAGTGTCATCAAAATTCATGTGAATATAAACCCTGCTTGAACAAATATCACATTAAAAATTTGAATGAAAACATTACAAGGTTTCTACAATTTTACTTTTATATCCCTCAAATTTTGTGCACTCTAAATTTTTAAATGCTCTTTGTCTCCAATAAGTTGTTTACTACTAACTTGTTTTAAGGTATCACATATTTATAAAAGATAAAATTCATGTCTTTGTACTATAAGTCAAGTCATAATAAAAATATTTATGAGCCTCATAAAGACTTAGAGAATCATTAAAAAATAATGACTTGGTTAGGGGACCACAACTTACTAACCTATAATACAAAAGATTGAAACAAATAATATAACATCCATAAATATATTCAACACTATATAAAACAACAATGCACATCCAAATAAATATAAAAAAAATCCCAAAAACTCTCTCCCCATTCCAAAACAATTACCTAACTTATTCTCCAAACAGGGTAAGAAAACAAAAGAGAACAAAACTATTGTTATGACAAACAATGAACCACAACCATAAAATGCTGACAAACATGTTCACCTATAGGTTCAAATTTTTTATATTTCGATTTGTTTGAGAACCAAAATATTTTTTTGAACAATAGAGAAATATGATACAATCTTTATATTCCATTCAATCATGAACTTGGTATCAACAACATCCAAAATTCTCATAAAAATAGGGAATAAACTTAGGGCATGTTTTTATTTTTTTCAGCTCAAACAAAGAAATAAACACCGTATGTTCAATAAAATGTTATTTTGGAACCCTAAATGAAGTTCAATCAAAATAATTAAATTTTAGAGTTGGAAAAGCTTTATATAAATCAAATACATCTATCATAAACTACCAACAAACAAGAAAAGTAATGACATGAAACAACTAAACTAAAAAAACAAAGTATCTTGCATGCAAGACTTAGTGAAGAATCTATTTATTTGTTTTCAAATTCTTAGAAAATACACTATTCACTAATGACACATAAACAAGATTCGAAGTCCAACTAGTAGACTAGAAAAACAACTCAAAATTGCCTAGACCGAACTAAAAATAACAACTTGCATTTGAAACAAAGAAGAGGATTACGACCGAAACTAAAACAAATACGTTTAAAGATTGAGGCCCTAGAAAATGAATCATAAATTAAATGTGACCGTACTCTTCTCCGCCACTGAAGATTTGCTAAACTACCACCAAAGATGTAGGTCTTCTAAATTAATAGTCACACAAATGGACATAATAGGAAAACATACTTTTAACCTAAAACTTGAAGATGATTATAGTTATCTCAAAACTAATAAACCACTTGGATCTATGATTGGGATTATTACAATGTAGCATGGGTTAAATAACCTAAAAAGTGTATAAGGTTAGCAATGAGAGATCAAACGCAAACCAAAGGCTCACAACTATACATACCATTAAACAAAATCACTCATCCACCTTATATATTCAAAGAAAACTATATCATCTCATCAATGTGATTGCTACACATCCCTTGTATGAGCTAGACTAAAAAACAAGCATATATTCTGATTTTACAAACCAAAAAACTTTATCATGTATACTAATGCACCATGGTGTTAAAAAAACATAATATTATAATATAACAAACACACACAATTAAAGTTAAGTAAAAAGTGTCCACCGAAGGATGGTTTAGGCTTAAAAACACAAGATACTTAGGGATACAAGTGGATGAACATGATACTTAAAAAATATGGGCTAAAATTTAGCAGTAACATTAGCAACCATGCTAACCTTGTTCAAGTCATGGAGTAGGGCTGCATTATTTTTTAAAAAAATGAACCCACAAGTACAACCACATGTAATTTGTTTCTTTAACTGATGTGCGTGAACCCCTTTATGAATATGGATGAGTCTAAGGGATGAATGTCCAGCTCATCATGAAAAAAAAGAAGGAAAAATAGAAAATTGGGAGAATGTGGGCTGGATGAGCACCATTCAAGAAATCAGGTTTCAAATAATTGATCATAAAGTATGAAAATATAACAATCATTCCTCTAAGAAAATGGTTATTGATTTCCAATTAGTATATTTCTAAACAAAATCTCCATTTAAAACCAAAAATACTTATTAGAAATGAAGCCTCATTGATGTTGACATTTAGTTGGATGATAAACACTTCAAATGGATGCAAATACAAATCTTGGAATATTGTAATAGATCTGATCACAAACCAAACAAAAAGACAAAAAATAAACCTACAAAGAAATAAAAAAATCCAAATTTGAAAGTTAAACATGTGAAAGATAGAAAAGCTTGCACGCTATCCATCTTGTGTCAAAGCATAGGATGATGAGTTACATATGTAAATGATAAAACTTCAAGGCACCTTAGAATCAATATACTCTCAGGTATGTTAAAATCATATGGCTTGAATGAGGAACCATTGACCTAATCCAAGGAGGAATAATGAACAAAGATGTTGGGATTATGAAAATCATGGCCTTTAAAAGGATCAACATATCTAAATACGCTTTTGATATTTATTTCAAGGTCTTGTAGTATATAATTTTGAATTTCTTCATGTCTAATAAACAACTCAAAAGTCATTAATTCAAGTTACGGGAAATCAAAATTCTCATAATCATATTTCACTATTTCCTCGTTAATTCTAAATCTTTAAAAATTCTAAAATTCAAAATTTTCATAATCAGTTCCAATCATCTTAATTAGTTTGGACTTATTATATTTTTATTACATAGTTGTATAATTCATTAGAAAATCGAATGATTGATATTCAACTTTCAGTGTTGAATTGTCAACTAATTCTACATTTGGAGCATTTGAAAATAGGAATTTATTATAATTGATTTCCAATATTTGAGCACACATGAGATTGGATCTTTGAAAATTAGATTTGGGATCAAATGTTCTTGAAGAAATTTGGGTCCTTATGTAATCAAATAACTATGATATTCCAACTTCAAAAACTTCATTCAACTTGAATATCCCAAGAGGATCTACAAGTGCAATTAGCTCTAAATCAAAAATTCAACTTATAAAATTGTCACAATGAAAAGTGATATCTTCATTATGATAGTAAGGGAGTTTTCAATGATTAAATCAAAACTTTGAACTTTAGATCCCTCAAGAACGTTTAGAGTGTTACCTATATTTAAGATAGAACTGGATATATTTTTGATTAAAAGGTATTTATTATCAAAAGATGATTCAAAATCTTGAAAATTGAAAGAATATGAGAAAAGGTTAAATTGTTGAAAAATTTCATCCATAATGGAAGATTTCATGATTTCGTCATAAACGAAAAATGCAGAATTCATTAGTGAATATTTATTCAAACTCAACCATTAAACTTAAACATTTGAGACAATTTAACATATCATGGTTAAGTAGACAAATATGTCCAAAGTTCTAGTGTTGACTTAAAAAATGGGAAAATTATAAAGCTTTGTCAAAATCTATAATCTAAATTTTGTAGCAATTGTTTCTTTACTCCACAACAAAATACATTTCCAACAATGAAAATCAAAATATTCACTTTATTTTAAGGGCCTTGGAATTTCATAATATTTTGCACAAAAGTGAGACAAACATTTTCCCATGGATTCAAATTTCTCCCAAGGAAGCATAAATCAAGATGCTAAACTTAAGATAGCTTGAATTTGTAATAAATGAATGATGTGCATACATGCGCCTACAGTTAAGAAAAATGAAACTGTTGACCTATGCACTCGACTTCCCAAAGTCGGGCTGAAACAATTGGAATGTGAGAGGATACGAAGATGGGGATAATATTCCTTAGTACATATTCCTTAGTGATTTTGAGGTGACCACAGTTAAGAAAAATGAAACTGTTGACCTATGCACTCGACTTCCCAAAGTCGGGCTGAAACAATTGGAATGTGAGAGGATACGAAGATGGGGATAATAGAACATGGTATACATAGTATAAACATAAAGGACTAATAATTGGGACGAGATACATAAGTGATTCTTTCCCAATATATCTATGAGTGCAAATTTTTCTCATTTTAAGGAAACAAAGCTCCTACTTATCTCTTCATGGGAGATATTACGATCAATAATGATGGAGACATGTATCTCTCAATATATGTTAGTGATGTGGAATAAACTATTACCAGACTGTAAGGTCCTCATAAAATGTCTATTTCTCTCAAGATGTTCCTCTCCAAAGAGGGTCACATAGGATAATGAAGTGGGATATGAAAAATATGGGTTTCCATGCCTAGGAGGGTGCACTTGATCAAACCAAAAATGATTGGAAGCAACCAAATGTTTGTTCGAAGCCTCTAGTTGGTTGATGATCAATCAGACTGAATGATTAGAGTGAAATACCAACTTATGTAGTCCCAAGTCTATGTCTCCTTGATATCAATCAATATTGGGAGGATTGATGATTGGTTCAAAGATTCTTCTATGAGGTTGGTTAAAACTAGGAATAATTATGCACATATTCTATTTCATGAGTAAGAGGATGAACAAAGGGGCTAAAGGATAATCAAAAGCTAACCTCAGACAATGTGAGTTTGTAATAGCTATGTTTCGATGATTTTCCTTGTAGTTTAATTTAATCATACTAATAACAAATGATTAATATAGCAAATTTATTTAAATTAAAAGACTCAAAGGAATTAATTTAATTCATTTAAATTGTATCTAACTATTTATTTGATAAAACCAAATAATAATGATTCTAAATTCTTTTTGTATTTTTCAGAGAATGAATTTTCAAATGAAGCAAAATAAAGCCAATAATTAACTAACATGTTTAGATTTTTAGGGTATTTGGAAACAATCAAAACAATTAACAAGATAAGAATAAGTAAATAGAAGGAAACTAATCTATTGTTTTTTCTATAATAAAAAATTAAATAGATGATACCCATGTGTAGCTATATCTTTGTCATAAAATATTAATCTAAAGTAAATATAGAAACTTCTACGAAACAAATGCAATCATGATGAAACTTCTTAAAATATTTCCCCATCAACCCAAACAAAATTCCAAGTAAAATCACCTCTTTAAGTAAAAGATAAAATAAATGCAAACAAATACTTGATCCCCCCCACTTCCAATCTCTCCCTAAGAAAATCTATGAGAGAATAAAATAGGGATTGGTTATCAACAATGAATAATTTTCAAATCAAAGTAATGAGATAACAAAATAAGGGAAATATTCATGCAAATATTTTCAATTTAATCACTGTAAATTAATCTACTCTTTCATCAATCTTATCTAACATGGCGAAGTCTATGGAAAATACCACCTCTTGAATAGTTAAAAAATAAACTAACTACGATAACATAACCAATATAGCCTATTGAAGATATTATTGAAAAATATCTTGGATGAGTTATATGAAAGTAATTTTTAACCTAATCTAAATTATAAATATGCCTATGGTGAGGGAATTTATTAAATAAATACCGCATGTTTAAGTAAGATATGAAACATACTTACATCCAACAATAAATGAAATTACAATGAAAAGTACAAAAATAAAGTACACATGATACATTGAAGAAGTTTTAGGGGAAAATAACTAATTTTATTAAAGATGAGAAATATCCTTTCATAAAGAGAGACTTACAATATGAAATATGTCCACAAAATTGTTTTAGGTCGGTTCTATGCCTATCCCTGATCCTTTTTGTCTTAGAGTGGAACTGCGAGCTCACATAATTGGGTTTAGTATTTTGTTGGACTTACAGTTACAAGCTATTTTACCTGAGATCATTAATAATAATAATATCATGTTTATTTTATTACTAATTTCAATATATATGAAATGATAAAAGGGGGAATAATGAAATATAAATATATCTGAAAATATTAATAATAAAGAAAAACATAATGGGGGTTGATTAGGGAAAGTGTATTTTTTTTAGGTTTTCCCTCACCCTTTGGCCTATTTTGCGGCCATGGAAACCTTCGTGCAAATGTAATTCAAAAATTCAAAGTTAGACTCAACAACCTTGCTAACATATCCTTTCATCCTACGCCAAAAATAGGATATTTGAAACAAGAAATGAATGCCATCAAAGCACATTAGAGAGGGTAAAATTGTGGTTGGCGGTTGTTGTAGTTGCATTGGGGTGATAGACATGTATGAATAATGTGGAAGAAATTACCAAGCACATGGACTGTTTGACAAGGCATTCATACTATTTGCTGGAGGTGCCTCAAGGAATAGGGTATTTTGGAACATGCCTTGACCATGTAATCTTCGTTTTTGTATTATTTAGCATGTTGGCATACAATTTTGGATAAGGTATGTAATACTTCAAATGTGTGAGCACCTCTTGCAAAAATGAAGGAAAAAAGGGTAATAATCATTTTGTGTGTGTGTTTTCCTTTTCTGGTCGCACCTGCTATCTTGAGGAAAATTTAAACTTTGTCTTAAATGTGCCAATCAAATATGGGGTGGATGTATGGATATGTTTTCTTGGTCCTTGAAGAGCACAAAATATTACAAAGTCACTATTATTGTTACAACTCTTCCTTTAAGGTCGGATAATTTTTTTTTTGCAGATGCGACTACTTAAGAGAAACATGTATGCAAAATGAGGAGGCGTAGACAAGGCACATGAATTATTTGTTATATGCCTCAAATATACGTGCCCTCATGGACCACAATGGTTGTAATACGTCCATAAAATGTGTTTGATGAAAAGGCCTTGGAACATCACAAGAAAATGCAAATGGCATGTGTAATGTCAAACTCCAAAACTCTTGCTTGCTAAATCAATACAAGCATGGATCCTCTCTCTCTCTCTCTCTCTTCTCAATTTTTTTTTTCAGGTTCTTGTAATTTTAATTAAAGGGGGAGATTTTTTTTTAATGTTGATTAATACAAATAATCATTGCTTGTTATTAAACTAGACATTTGTACCTCTTTAAAGTAACTGTTGTGCGGAGCTTAACCAAACATGGATCAATTGCTTTGAGCGGTGTGCCAAAAAACCAATCTCAAAATTACCCTAAACAAACCTATAACATGTTCACCATTTCTTATGTTTCATGAATAATCAAATTAGAAGGGGAAGCACGTTCAAAAATGCAAACTTGTAATCTTAAAACAACCTCCAATTTAGCCAAATGCCTCTCAAAATTGAAGTGCAAAAAGCATCTCTAAACCTCCTTGCTACTTTTAAAATATTGTAACCTCTTCCTAGTCATATGATGATTTCATTCCAACCAAGAAAAATAGTTAAAAAAATTGGCGAATTTTTTTACATAGTGGGTTTCTGGCCTACATTAGAAACAAGGTTACTGGGAGAAACCATTTACTACGATCAAACCCTCTCAGAATCACCTTGAATTTTCTTCATATGGATTCCAAAAGTAAAATTTGACCATGCAAACCTCTTTTTCGCTATATAGAGAATATCATAGCATATTTTTTTACCTGTTCCCTCCAAAAAGTTCATTTTGTGCACCCATATCAGAGCCAACTTGTCTTAGTTTATTAAAGGGAAAACATCTGAATTCAACCAACTGGCTCCAAAAGATGTTTCAATTTGAACTGCGGTTACTGATTTTGGACCCTGTCAATTTCCTATGATTATTTGTATAATAGAAAAGAGGGTGGGAATTATAAAAAATCTCATCAATAGGTTCCATTCCCTTTTTTAGGCCCATTCCATGGCCACTTAGGCTAGTTTGCACAACATCATAACAAATACCCATGGATCCGTGTTGACCCTCCAAGGTTTGTTTGATGGGTAAAAAATCCTATAGTGATGCTTGGAAGAATGTACGATGAAGGTAAATACATTGTCAAGTACACTTAAACAATAAGGTTAATGAAAAGTTAGAATAATGTAATTTGGCACATTTACCTAGGCCCCTTGTGGCGACACCGGGGATGAGAATTATGTTAGGGGTCATAAAACTTGTAATACTTTGAAAAACATTTATTTTGGAATTTTAATGTGTTGGAGAAATAATTTTTCACAAGGGAAAATTAGGGGATTTCACCAATGCTTTGGGACTAGGTCCCTTTGCTTAGGATTGGGGCAGCTCCATTATTGAAAACAAGTAAATATATACAGTAATCTAACCATTACAGGTGGCATTTCAACCTATGATCACACATGAATACTCCATTAAACCCTTGTGTTAAAAGGAGATGGAGGAAAGGTGCATGTATGGAGAGGGGGTGAAAGTGAAAGGGGGTTTTACTTAATAAATAACAAGATGCATTTATTGATAAATAAAACTAGAGTATTTCCAAGTTAACAATGAGATGACACCATTTCAAAGAACAAGGAACAAAACACAAGTAAATCAAAGTTCATTTGCATAATAATGCACAAGTAACCATGATCATGGAGTAAATTTGAGATGGAGAGGAAAACATAAGGCAATGAGATAAAATAATTGTAGTTTCTTTCTTGTAGTAATACAATGGAAAATATCAATTAAGAAAATATAAACCTTTGGAATGGAGAAGCCATTCCAATTTATATCTCTCACAATAAGACTCTTCATCTACCACCTACACGACCTTTCAAAAATCCTATCACTTGTGACTATTCACATCCCAATAGGAGTCATAAATAAGCCCCTTTCTTATTAATTGAAATGAAACTTTTACAATGAAAATATTACATACTCACTTAAGTGAATAAGACAAAATAGTCATAAAGGAAATTTAAAATGGAGAACTAGAAAGTAGAGAGAGAAAAATGAGAGAATGGATAAATAATGAAGAGAGAGAGAAGAGAAGCTCCAAGTTCGAATGAAGAAGGATGAAGAAGCTTTGATCATGAAGAAGATCCACTCCTATGATGAGCTGGTGAAATGCTCCAACTTAGTGATGAACCCTTGATTCTTGACCCCTTCTACACTGTGACAAGCCTACTAGAATGATGAATTTCTATAGCTTTGTAAGATACATTGAGGGAAAATGTGAGAATGATTCGATGAATAGACCAATAAGATCAATAAAGAATGCCCTATTTCACTTGAACCAATCCTTCTAATCCATGAAACACTTCCATGCCTTTCCAACTCTCTTGCACTTGATGAGAACTTGAAACAATTGCCCGCACAATGCAACCATGATGACACTTCCACCTAGTAAACAAAGTGACTAATAAAATAAGAGACCCAAAACCTTTCGACCCTGCGATGGGTGAAGGTAGGAGGTTGAATGAAGAATGCTTTCATATTTTGATCAACCCATCCGATGAGCTAAGAAACACACTAAGACAAATATACACTTTGAGACTAAAAATTGGAATCGAGAGGGCTTCCCTTTAGCTTGAGTCATAATTACATTTCCAATCCTTCGTAAGCATGAATTTTTCCTTACCATTTCTATGAGGCAAGCTCTAGAGAGATGGTCACCACATAGTGATAGGCGGAGATTTACAAACGTTGAGAAGTACCTCTAAGAATGGGGACTATAAAAAATAGACTGTTGTTTACCAGAGGTGCTCTTGAAACTTGGTCAGAACATGGTGCAAAAGTTAAAAATAGCCTTATGATTTGAAACAAGTAACCATTTTCTCTGAATGAAACACTTTGAGAGAATCCCTTCTATCACATTTTCATGATGTTCATTCTACACCATGTTTCGAAATTTAATAGATTCACTCTGAGACACCTTATGCTTAACACATCTGGAAATGTGAGAATTTGAATGCAAATTGAGAAATTTACCTTTATGAAGGTTGGAATCAGTGAGACATAAAGGGGAGGAACATGTGTTACCATTTTGATCTCATTATGAACACTTATTGTTTCTAGTAATTCATAGATGGGTGTCTATTTTTAGTAACTTTATCAATTTGTCATTTTTAAGTGTTTTGATCTTAGAGGAATGAACTGAGGTACTAAAAAATGAATTGTTTCTTAGAATTTATATTTTTAGTAGGATACATGGTATAAAATTACTAAAAATAGAAAGTGGTCTTCTGGGTGTCGGTCCGTCAGATCAGAACGAAAGTGGTCTCAAAAATTTCTATTTTACATTGGGATGCTTTGCTTTGATTTTTAGGGGATTTTCTCATCTGAATATTTGTAAATATGAAAAGAAAAATTTATGGTCTAATTTTTTTCTCAAATGGGATAGAATACTAAATAAAAATCATTCCTCCATATCTTCAAGAATTCTTAACTTCATGGTGCAAACAAAGGCTGAAATGGGTGCTAGTTTTATGGGGATCGATTGCTCCAAATTTCAGGCAATTTGGCTCACTGAGTTTGTGAAGATACGAGAAAACATTATTTATGGCTGAAAAATTCATGTGGAAGTAAAAAATGTCTAGACCATCAATGGAAACCATTTTACATTCATCTTAAAGGCATTTTGGAGAGGAAGGGATTACTAAAGCTTCAAGAGCAACGAGTATAGGGTTTGGGAGATATGAGCAAAAAGAGGTTTTTGGCCATGGAGGATGTTTGAAAATTTTCAATAGAATAACAACATACCAACAACAATAGAGTAGTAAAATAAAACTAATGAACTCAAAAAATTGGCTAAATATGGAGTTAGGGAGAATTTGAATGGTTTTCCCTCTCACTTTCTCACTTAACTCATGTTTTGATTCAAAAAGGCTACCCTAGGTCTGGTGGAGGTTATAAGTGTGGTAAAACCCTATAAAATAGGGGAAAAATGGACATCACCCCCTCAAAAATGCTCCATGGTTGAGGATCTCATGAGGATTGGGCCAAATTTTGTGAGTTGAAAACACCTTCCTAATACCCCAAGTTGTGTTTTTGAGCGAAGAAACTTATCCTCCATAGGGGGAGAATATTTTTATGTCCCCCACATACCCTTGGTATTGAGAAAAATGGAAAATTGGACATCACACCTCCAAAAGGCCACCATGGGTCCATTCATCATGAAAAAGTGGTAAAAAATGAGTTACCATGAGTTGAAAACATGTTTCTCACACCTCAAGTGATGAATTTAGTGACAAAAACCACTCCTCCATAGAGGGAGAACAATTTTATGTCCCATATGTCCCATTGAATATTAGGAAAAAGAGAAATGAGGCCTCACAAAACCCACACAAGCTTCTTAGAATGTTGATGTCATAATTCTCAACATGAAAATAGACTAAGGAGTGAATTTTCATGCCAGGGAGCAATACAAGGAGTTTGGAGGGACAAAAATATATTATTTTGACTCTACATGACCCATTGAATCTATTCCCACCATTTTCAAGACCTAATTTATCTTAAAATTTTCCTTTTCAGTCCATTTTCCACTTTATCCCTTGTGCGTGTGCCGATAAGCTGAGTTGCCACCGGAGTCCAAAAGAAGTATGAATCAATCTAGCACATGGACCATGAGGAGAGTCCAATATACTCAAATTTTACCTTTATTTATGATCCTTAATCTTGCTGATGTTTCTGAAACCCTTCGATCAAGTTCCACCTTGTAAAAAGGCCCTTGTGTCATATTGGTGGACAATTTTCTGTACTTAATACTCCCAATTTTATTCCTTGATTATTGCAACATGAAGTAGGATCTGTCATATTTCTAATGCCTAGTATATGAGCTCACAACACTTCACGGGGATCCTATAACCCTTCAAACAAGGTGACTAGCTCCTTTGAAACATGCATTCCTCGTGCCTTGTTGAAAAAGACTCTGTTTTTCTCAACTTGTTCTCGACCTCAATTATCTCAACAAAATATTCTTAAAATACCTCAAAAAAATTCATCTCTCTTCCATATAACTCCCAAATTATTTGAATTTTCCATGTAAGATTTTAGAGGATGTTTACCAGTGACAAAAAGACCAAAAATAGCCCTTTTGAAGCCTTAAGGAGCACTATTCTTTCATAGATGTCAGTAGCTTCAAGGATCAAGCTAGGTAAATTTCTCTTCACATGAAAACAACTTAAAAATCATTTCAGCATGTTCCTCACATCCAAAATGAAGATAAAACATTTTAAAAGATGGCTAGAGGAAAGGTTTACATTGACCGGGAAAGGGAATTTCAAGTGTAGGTTTGGTTGTCATGACTAAAATTCTAAAGTTTTCATGTTAGAAATTTAACATGAAAAAAACTGGCTCTTACTCAAGTACTTGTTTTAGATTGGATAAAGGAAAAACAAATCAAACATGAACCTTGATTATATAATGGGGGAGAAAACCATTTCCTTATCCATTGGGAAAATAGAGTCACATTACATACAAGAAAGAACAACAAAAAAAACACACAACAAAAATGGAAACACACAACAGAAAGGGAAACACACCTCACAGTAGGTAAAAATAACCTAAAACACAGGTATGGTACATGCGAGGGAAAACCCACTTTCACTATAACACATTTTCTCCTTTGTATGTTACTCGTGTATGGGTAGCACCAAGAGATTTTGTTCTACGAATGCATAGACTAGTTCGATGAAGTATGACCCCTTTATCAATTTCTTGAGTAAAATTACATGAATTTTTTGGTAAGAGACGGTTCATTTGGAAATCTCATAGCCTTCATTGATTTGACATATTGTTCCATCTGCTCATTTATTTCCAAATTCATTCCAATTTCTGATTTTCCATTTTTCATTTTATCACTATCACAAGATTGATTTTTGACCATTATAGGCTCACCATGTTTGCAACTAGCCTCGTGCTTTCAATTGGGCAACTACTCTTGATTTTTTATATTCTCCATGACTATTATTTCTGTAGGATGTTTTTTGATAGATAGTGTGCAATTTTCAACATCATTATATACCTCTTGTTGATTTATGTTTGACAACTGCTCTAGATATTCCTCTTTGACACATATCTACTCATTATTTACCTCGATATTTCTATATGAGGCAGAGGTAATAGCCTCATGAATGAATATATTCACAGGAGATTCAAGAATTTATTTTTCCTGTGATTAATCATGAATACAATATTTTTCACAAAACAAGAAAGAGAAGGACTCATCTTCACCTTCATATTCATCGACCAATGTCTCAAGAGGGACATTGAGTTATTCTATTTATTCTATATCATTTTTGAACATTTGTGTATCAAATGAAGAATCCAAAACAAACTCATACTTATCTTGCATAGTCATAACATAGGCGAGGTTTTTAAGACTGAGTTTAGGGTATTCAGTTCCTTCTGTAACCTTTAAAATATCTTGCACAAATTCATTCTTCAAAGATACCACATACTCACCTTCAAATTAATTTGAATTTTTTTGACATTGGGTCCTAGGGAGATGATTAGAAATCTGGAAGTCATATGGCCATAACTCATTTAAAACATCCTCTTTCTTATGATCCACATTTCTTATCATTTGGGGGTTTCCTTATTACAATTCAAGGCATACCTGATCTTCATCATTTTTAAATAGATAAACAATATCAATTATGAATGGGAAGGGAAAATGTCATGATTCAGGATCCATTAAATCATCCTCGTGTTCCTTGACTTTTTCCATCACCTTCAAGAACTCTTCCATCAAGACAAGAAGTTAAACATTTTCTTATGAAGTTATGAAATAGTTACAACCTATCGAGTCTTGATACACAATGTACACCCTTGGGTCATTTTCTTTTGAACATTATATTTCATCTTTCTTATTGGAAACAAATTATTCATGGTACCTTTAACTAGTATGGTAGCGTATCACCAACCCATCTTTATATTTCCACCAATGTCTCTACAGAAGCTTCGACTCAATAACATCCCATATGCAGCTGGAATGTTTACCACTAGTATTTTTACATTGACCTTATTATCGAGAAAGTTCACAAGTGCTACCTGAGCATTGTTAACTTGGACAACAAGAGGTACTACTTTGATATCCATGGAATAATTGTGACCAACAATAGGGATGAGGGTGAGAACAACATGTGCAAATTTTTCAGGCATGATGTTATATGAGGCACTGGAGTTAACTATACAGTTATTCAATTTATATCTATTGACCAATAAGGAGAGGTATAAGGGTTCAATTTTTCCAGAAGAGGAAGATGTGAAGGTAAGAATGTTATGAGATGTAGCATTTCTAGGAGTGGGAATTGAATCTTTTGTAGAGAGGTTTGTGGAACATGACTTCAAATTATTTCCTTTGATAAACTGGACAAGTTTATCAAACTACTTGGGATGAGTTCTCAAATACTCAAATTCAGAAATTTGGACTTTCGATTTCTTAACATGTTCAATTATGTCAAAATGAGATACAAATGAGGAGGATGAAGGAGTGGATGTAGTAGCAAGAGATTGACTACTTCTTGCAATGACATTGGAACTATTTTTATTCATATCGTTACATTTGAATACACAAATAGGGGTAGAACTTAGAAAAGGAGAGGTATACTTACCCGTATTGGAAGATGTATAGGTAATTATGGATACTTAAGGATTATTCTTTGTTAATTGCATGGGAGAGGGAAGAAATGATCATCCTTTTGTTACTTTTTTGTGTAGATTTTCCACTTGAGGATCTTATAATTTGCAAGAATTATCTATCTCTTGAGCCTTCGAATGAGTGAACAGTACATAAGAACAACTAATACTATCAACAATGGTTTCATCATCTTCATCATCCGAAGAAGGAAGTATATTCATAAAAGCTAATGTTTCCAAAAGAGTCAATCTCATCAATGGACAAAATTCCCTCATCATTTTCATATTCAAATTGAGCTTCATGATACTCTTATTTGGGCCTTGTTTCACATATGGAATTAACAGAAGGTGCCTCAAGATATAATCTTCTTTCTCCTCCGCCTATTATATTTTTATTCAGATTCTTATTTTTATTTTGATAAACTTCCCTTAGAAAGGTGTCTTGTGCAAGTTTCTTCTGCAATGAAATCACATCATTAGCCAATTTGTGAACAAGATAATCAGTGGCACCTTCTTTATATGTTTGACCCTTTTTCTTACCATTTGGATTCTTCACTGACAAAATCAGATCATCTTATACTTTGATGGAATATTCTTGGGCATTTTCAAGAGTTTGAGGTTGAATTCTCTGTAGGATAAATCTGACCTCAGGAAATTGTGCATTTATGAAGAATATATTTTTTTATCCTCAGATGATGAAGCTTCTACATGTTTTTTTCCAACAATTTGTTAAATCAGGCCACAAAGTCTTTCATGAGTTCATTTGATTCTTTCTTCATTTGGACTAATTAAACAAGAATATCTTGGGAGTCTTCAATGGATTTAAATCTTGCTTCAAACTTGGTTTCGATATCATTCCAATTTGTGATGGATCGAGAGGGAAAGAGGTAGAACAACTCAAATTATTTATTTTGAAGTGATTCCATGAAAAACCTTACTGAAACATCTTCATGTTCAACACTAATAACTCCACATGCAGTGATGAAATATGTAATATGTTCTTCAATAAGTTGAGTTCCACCACCTTTGAATTTTGGAAAATTCTTGCACGATCCCTTCGGTAATTCATGGAGAGGTGGTGTAAGAGAAAACATACCAATATTCCTTCCTCATGGAACAGGTGGTTGAGGTTCTTCAAATTCTTCTTCTTCTTCCTCTAGGAGAAGAATAACTAGTGGTAGTACAATTGGAGATTCAAGAGGAGTCTTAATTGGATTCCCTGTTGTATCACTAGATGTACTAGATGGAGTTGATGCGTGAGAAAAGTAATATGAATTATTTTAGATTTGATATTGTTTTCTTTGAAGAGATTCAAAATTTGGATGAAAAATACCTCTTAATCTTTCCAATTTGGTGTATCTTTTTTATGCAACTTTTGAGAAAACCTATAATAAGAATGTGAAAGTACACAACTGAAAACAACAAAGGATTTCAAGTATCAATTTCATGTTTTTTTTGACATTTTTATGGTTATTTTAAATTTTTTTAATGGATATTTGGTATATCCAAATTTTAGGATTTTTTGGATCGTTATAGGGTGTAAGAAAACAAAATCTACCCCATAATGGTCTCTAAAAACTATTGGAAAAATAATTTTTCATAAGAAAAACTTAGTGTCTTTCACCAATGCTCTGGGACTAGGCCCCTCTTCTTATGAATGGGGGATCTCCATTAATTAAAAATAATGAAATATATACACTACTCTAACCATTGTGGATGGAATTTCGACCAAGGATCACACATCAATACTCCACTAAACTTGTGTGTGAAAAGGAGTTGGAAGAAAGGTGTATGTATAGAGAGAGGGGAGAAAGTGAAAGGGTTTTATTTTTTATTTTTTTAGATTAGGTAAATATTTTGTTTTGGGGGGACCAAAAAAACCACAATATATAGATAAAAATGATAGAAGTAAGGGAAAAAGAACAACCCCAAAAACCAGTCAGGGACCTGATAGGAAAAAAACACTTGGCCAGCATAAAATCCCAACAAGAAGAAATGCACTTACACAGACCATAGGACTAGATAAGAGAAGAGAAAAAAAACCACAAGACCCACAAAATAGTCAAAAAAGGCCAACTAATGTTTCATTTTCTTATTTCTCCTTGTTATAGAACTTGGACCTTGATTCAGACCTTCCAAATTCTGCTGAGGAGTAATATGTCTCTCATGTATCTCATCCTTTTTGCCAATATCATCCTAGCCATTATTGGTGCTGCTGAGTTCCATATGTGTACCTCTATTATGTTTATCCAGCTTGGTAATTTGATCATGCATTATAGTAATACTCTCTTCCTGTATTCTAAAAATTTCCTTGAGCCCATTGATTCTTTTTTCCTGGATGGATGACTTAATGTGCCACTCCTTCATGTCTTGGACTAAAATTTTCATCACCTTGCGAAGAGTGTCAATCACAACCTCCATATTTTCTGACCTAGCTTCCTTATTAGGGTCTCCGATATTTTCTTCCATAGTGCCTTTCCATTTTGAGGATTCCCTAGTTTTCATAACAGAGAGAACCTCCACAGTGAAAAGAGGTTTTACTCAATAAATAACAAGCTGATTTTATTGACATAAAACTAGAGTATTTCCATGTTAATAATGAGAAGACACCATGTTAAGGAATAAGGAACAAGAAATCAGTAAATCAAAGTTCATTTGCATAATATTGCACAAGTAACCACGCTCATGGAGTAAAGTTGATATGGAGAGGAAAACATAAGACACAAAGATAAAAAAATTATATTTTCTTTCTTGTAGTAAGACAATGAGAGTTATCAACCAAGAAAATCTAACCCTTTGGGATGGAGAAGCCATTCCAATTTATAGCTCTCACAATGAGACTCTTCATCTACCCCCCACATGACCTTTAAAAATTCATATCACTTGTGACTATTCATATTCCATTAGGAGTGACAAATAATCCCCTTTATTATTAATGGAAAGGGGAATTTTACAATATAAATATTACATAGTCACTTAAGTGGATATGAAGAAATATTCATAAAGTACATTTACAATGGAGAATTTGGAAGTGGAGAGAGAAAAGAAGAGAGAGAATGGAGAAATAATTAAGAGAGAGAGAGAGAGAAGTGAAGCTTCATCCTCGAATGAAGAATCTCCAATCATGAAAAATATCCACTTCTATGACGAACTGGTGAAATTATCCAATGTAGTGATGAGATTATGATCCTTGACCCCTTCTACACTGTGAGAAGCCTCATATAATGATGAATTTCTATAGCCTTGTAAGATACATTAAGAGAAGAAGTGAGAATCAATTGATGAATAGACCACTAAGACCAATGAAGAATGCCCTCTTTCACTTAAACCAATCCTTCCAATCCATGAAACACTTCCATGCCTTTCTGACTCTCTTGCAATTGATGAGAATTTGAAACAATTGCCCCTAAAATACAACCATGATGATACTTCCACATGGGAAACATAGTGATTAATGAAATGAGAGACCCAAAACCTTTCGAACTTGAGATGGGTGAAGGTAGGAGATTGAATGAAGAATAATTTTGTCTTTTAATCAACCCATCCAATGAGATGAGAAACACACTAAGACCAAAATACACTTTGAGACCAAATTTTGGAACCGAGAGGGATCCCTTTCATCTGAGTCACAATTACACTGCTAATCCTTCGTAAACAACAATTTATTCTTAACATTTCTATGAGGCAAGCTCTTGAGAGATGGTCACCACATAATGATAGGTGGAGATTTGTAAATTTTGAGAGGTACCTTTAGGAATGGGGACTGGAAAAAATAAACTATTGTTTATCAGAGGTGCTCTTGAAACTTGGTCACATTATGGTGCACAAGCTAAAAATAACCTTTTGATTTGAAACAAGTAATCATTTAATCTCAATGACACAGTTTGAGAGAATCCCTTATGTCACATTTTCATGATGTTCATTCCACACCATGTTTCAAAATTTAACAGATTCACTCTAAGACATCTTATGCTTACCACATCTAGAAATGCGGGAATTTGATTACAAATTGAGAAATTGACCTTTATGAAGGCTGTAATTAGTAAGACATGAAGAAGAGGAACATGTGTGACAATTTTGATCTCATTTTGAACACTTAATATTTCTATTAAGTCATACATGGGTATCTATTTTTAGCATTTTTTAATCAATTGGTCAGTTTTGAGTATTTTGATCTTGGAGGAATGAAATGAGGTACTAAAAACTAATTGTTTCTTAGATTTACTATTTTTAGTATTTTACCTGGTAGAGACTTACTAAAAATAAAAATTTGTCTTCCAGGTGTCAGATCAAAATGAAAGTTGTCTCAAAAATTTCTATTTTACACTGGGATGCTTTGCTCCAATTTTTAGAGGTTTTTCTCATCTGGATATCAATAGATATGAAAAGAAAACTTTCTGATCTGAAATTTTCTTGAATGGGAAAAATAATTAAGAAAAACAAGTCCTTCATATCTTCAATAATACTCACTTTTATGATGCAAACAAAGGCTCAAATGGATGCTAGTTTTCTATGGAGATCGTTTGCTCTAACTTTCAGGCAATTTGGCTTGCCAAGTTTTTGTAGATTTGAGAAAATAATATTTATGGCTGAAAAATTCATGTGGCTATAAAAAAAGGTTTATAACGTCAATGGAATCCATATTACATTCATCTTAAAGGTATTATAAAGAGGAATTGATTTTCAAAGTTTCATGAGCAACGAGCATGGGTTTTGGGAGATGAGCAAAAAGAGGTTTTTGGCCATGGAGGATGTATGAACAATTTTAGTAGAATAAAAACATACCAACAGTAATGGAGGAGTAAAATAACACTAAGGAACTCAAAAAAATGGCTAAGTATGGAGTTAGGGAGAATTTGAATGGTTTTTCCTCTCACTTTCCCACTTAACTCATGTTTTGAATCAATAAGGCTAACCTGGGTCTGGTGGAGGTTGGAGATGTGGGTGTACCCTAGAAAATAGGGGGAAAATGGACAAAGGGACATCACCCCCTCAAAAATTCTCCATGAGTGAGGATCTAATGAGGATGTGGCCAAATTTTGTGAGTTAAAAAAACAACTTCCTAACACCTTAGATTATGTTTTTGAGTGACGAAACATCTCATCCATAGGAGGAGTGAATGTTTGTGTCCCCCATCTCCCCTTGTTATTGAGACAAAGGGAAAAGGGCACATCAGACCTCCAAAATGTCACCATGGGTCCATTCATCATGAAAAAATGGTAAAAAATAAGTTAACATGAGTTGAAAACATGTTTCTAACACCTCAAGTGATGACTTAAGTGATGTAAACCACTCCTCCATATGGGGTGTGCACTTTTGTGTCCCTCATGTCCCCTTACACAATGGGATAAAGAGACATCAGGCATCAAAAATCCCACCAGAGCTTCTTGGAATGTTGATGTCATCATTTTCAACATGAAAATAGACTCAAGAGTGAATTATTAGGCCCGAGAGTAAGACTTGGAGTCATCTATTCCCTTCCATGTCAAGCCTTGATTCAACTTGTAATTTTCCTTTTTAGTCTATTTTCTACTCTAGCCCTTATGTGTGTGCTGATAAGTTGAGTTATCACCAAATTCCACAAATAGTATGAACCAATCTAACACATGGAACCTAAAGAGGGTCTAGTGTACTCAAATTTGACCTTTGGTTAGGATCATAACTCTTCTTAAGGTGTATACAACCCTTCAAGAAAATTTAACCTTGTCAAAAGACCCTTGTGCCGCATTGGTGGATAGTTTTCTGCATTTTATAATCCCACATTTCTTCCTTAATTATTGAACCATGAAGTAGGATCTTTCATATTTCCAATGCGTGGGATATGATCTCCCAAAACATCATCATACTTTTTAAAACCTTTGAACAAGGTGAATAGCTCCTTTGGAACATGCATTTCTTAGTACCTTCCCCAAAAAGATACGGTTTTGCTCAACTTGATCCCGATTTCAATTATCTCTACAAAATATTCCAAAAATTCCTTGGAAAATTTCATTTATCTCCTATAAAACTCCGAAATGATGTGAATTTTCCATGTAAGATTCCAGAGGATGTTGACTAGTGACAAAAATACGAAAACATATCCCTTTTAAACCCTTCAAGAGCAATGTTCTTTCATAGATGTTATTAACTTCAAGGGTCAAGCTACATACATTCTATGCAAATGAAACACACTTAAAAATCATGTAAGCACATTCCTCTCAGCCAAAATGAGGGAGCAAAGGTTTACATTGACCAGGAAAGGGAATTTCAATCGTGGGTTTGTTTTTCACGACCAATTTTTTTAATTTTTCATGCTAGACATTTAGCATGATAATAGAGTACTATGGATCAAAATTAATTTTCATCTCTCACTCTCTTTGATCATGGAAGTGTACTTGTTTACTTGTGTAAAAGAAAATGAGTGTTTTCTCTCTCTAAACCATGAAAAGTAGTTATGATTTGAAAATATGAAAAGTAGGAATTTTGTTTTCTCTTTCTTAAAGTTGATGTTGTGAGTCTTGTTATCATGTTAGATGGGAGGGGTGGGTCCATTAAAATGTTTTTACTAACCGTGTTTACATAATATGACAGGTTACATGTAGCGTGGTGGGATTAAAACGATTGTTGAAATATGAGTTTAAAGTTGTCTATAACTTGGAAAAATGTGTAGTTTTGATGGAATAAGAAATGTATTTTATTTGAGTAATTATACATGTTGTATGAATTGAAAGAATAAAATATGGTTTATAGCATGTTTGCATTGTAATCAATATAAATTTTTAATTCACACATGGTATTTTATAGTTCTATTGCATCCAAGAATTGTATTTGGGTATCCTGACATTTTTTTGTATTTTGCATAATTATATGGTAGTAAAATTAGACACTTAAAATATTGAAAAAAAAATGAGCTCTCTCAACCAAACCATCATGTTCTTATTTCCACCAATCAACCATGGTGTATGAGGGGATATTTAAAAAAATTCCCTTTGTAATAAATTCTTCCCCACAACATGCCTAATACTTAGGACTCTTGTGCGAGTGATCTTACTAAAAACTTTAGGTAAGAATGTGTATCTTTCAAATAACAAGGACCATTTTTGGGTTCAAGAAAAGGTTTTTGTGATGTAAGGATGCCTAATTGTTCCTTAGTGTTGACCTAGTAGTGGGTTGTGGACCTTGTGTATTAGATTAATTTTTTCCTTAGACTCTTCAAGTCCAATTTTGAATTAACTAAGGTTAAGACCTCTTAAGGGGTTGTTTGTGGTTGGGCCTAAATTTTTTTTAATCAATGTCATCTACTAAAATTGCATCCAATATGATGATATTGAAAATGAAAAGTGTTAACTGGAATTGCGACAAGGAAATGCCATTAATTGTATAAAGTCTTTGTGAGATAGGTATGTTTTTATGTGCCTAGTTTAGACCCTATAATGGGTGCAAGATGTTGTGAAATACAAGTGAAATACCTCTTTATGCCTTCATGGAAAAGAATGGATTCTTAAAAAGTGAATAAACTAAAAAGGAAAATTAATTTCTGTAAATTGGTCAAATCATGATATTGTGACAACCGTGATACCTTCCCCTCCTTCAAAAAACCACTAGGAAATTAAATTTACTATAAAAAGATTTTGCGAGATGATAATATCATATCTATTATAGTGTGGATGCCATCATAATTATAGATCTTGAATTATGAATAAACTAAAACCAAGACCTCCTAAAGGGTAATTGTAGATAATATCTTGTAATAAACTCCAACTATCGATTTGTGTTTAACAAGGTGTTATAAAAGGAGTTAATAAAAAACTTGAATTTATAATTTTAACTTGACATTCAAATCCTTGTTACCAATAAAATCATAATGAATGTTCATGTGGAAGCACGTATCTTGGTAACATAATCCCAACTAATAATTGGATTACGAGAATTAGTTGTGGTAAAGAATAAAAAACTAATAATGAGGTATACTAATTATGAGTAAATATTTTAATGAATGAAAAAATGCAAATGTGAAATGAGAATATATGTGTTTGTGTACACGAAGGTGGTATGATCAATGATGTAAAATATGAAGTCTTCTACCACTATCAAATGGTACCTAATCAGATGGATTAACGACATAAAGTGAATTTTCCTTTTATCATTTAATAGGCGAACGACCTTACATTGTTAATAATAATAAAAATGACTAGTTCTATGTAGGGATAAATTTCTTGGGAACATGGATTCGCTATTTGGAAACAATTTTTATATAAATTGTATGCACCTTAAATGATATCACAACAAATAAAACACTTAGCATGATTGTGATATAAATGAAAGTAAGGAGTGTATCCTTAACGACCAAATATTGTTTTTTTAGATAAGGTAAATAAAGTCTGGTTTTGAAGGGACCAAAAAACCCTTTATAAAAGAGAATCCATGAAGAAAAAAATAAACTAAAAGAGAGAAAAGAGTTCCAAGTAAAATAGGCTTGACTAAAAGGTAGCCCCAAAACAAAGCTAGACCAAACAAAGGCCTATAAATTTATATAATATATATATTTTTACAGTAATACAAAAACATAAGCCATGGATAAGATAGAAGAAAAGACTAGTAAAAAATGCTGCCAAAAGGTTAGCCAAAGGTTCACCTTCATGTCACTTTTCTGGGGGGACCTCTACTCCAGGTCTTGGTACTCGGACCACTTTCCTTTGATCCTGCAACTTTAATGATAACCATTTTTGGCCTTTTCTCGGTATTTCCTTTGACCTCAGTGTCTATAGAATATTCACTCTCCAAGCTGCTCAACATGAGCCTCATGTTCTCCTTACCTTCCTCAGCCTTGGAAACTTGGTATTGTAGGATATAAATCCTTTGTTATTGCATAAAAGCTTCAAAATTAAATCTACCAATCCTTTTATTCTGGACCTTGATTTTTTGATGAAAATCCCCGACTTCCTGGACTAGGTTTTTATTAACAAGTAGATTGGTGTCTACCATGGATTCCACCCTAAAATATATGGCCTCCTAGTCCACAAAAGTTCACTCTCTATCTTTGATGGTAGAGCATTCACCCCTTTCCTTGAAACCATGATTCAAATTATAGAGAACACACACAATGCCATCCATGCTATCCTCCCCCCTTTCTTGAGATGTTCCATGGCCACAACTAGGGTTTCGTTGTCAGATTCCATTTCACTAGTGGCTGGGAGTTTAGTGGGGATTAAAGGTTTTCCATTTTGAAATAGTAACTTAATTAGACCTTGATGCAGGGGGGAATCCACTTTATCATTTTTGAAATCAAAGATAGAAGCAATTAGGGATCTCAATAAGAAATAGGGAAAAATCAGGGTTTAGTTTTTTCTCAGATAGTTGACAATTGATGGGTGATAGGAGAAGATTTTTCTAAATTTCCCTTCTAAAGTTATATATTTCATTACCACCAAACATACATCTCCCCAATAGTTTGGGAGAAAACTTCTTGCAATGCCATTATCATACATCAAAATTCTCTCATTAGGGCCAAAAAATGTGGTTATTTCATGTTTGTGCCTAGTTTTATCCTTGAAGAGTTTGAGTCCCTCAAAGGATAAACTAGTTAAATCAGTTATGGTTTCCTCCATGATACAGATCTACAGCCCCTCAAATTAAAACTCCCTTCCACCCAAGCATTACCAAAATTAATTTAAAGCTGAGGGTCATTACCTTTGAGATGATGGATATAATTCACAAAACCCCCTCTTTACAAAAGTCTCCAAAGGGTGGCATCGTTCTTAAGATGAAGGAAGGTAGTCGGTTCCATACTTACTCTGTCTCCACCCATCTTGAGTTGAATACCCTGTACCTTATTTGGATTGGCCAATTTGAAACTACAAACCTAGAACATGAGGATTAAGCACAAAAATGAGTGACTCATTTCCCTTCCTGAGAGATGAAAGAAATTCTCATGGTACAAAACATGTGATACATGTGTACCATCATTAATAATCATCCAAGGTCTTGCCATTATTAACCAAATTTAAAATTTTCATCCATGGTATGAGATCACCCGACCACATTATCTTTTCTAACATATTGTTTCCATAATTGGCTAAGCTATCAGCGGGTTTATTGCTCAACCTGTAAATATGATGAATCTCTACACTCTTGAATGATGTCAACAAAAGCGTGGATTCCATAATGATGTTTTTTAATCTCCAACCAATGTTTCCTAGTTTCTTAAGGGCTTTAATAATGCATAACGAGTCACCTTCAATGACAAGGGATTTTATGTTCATTGATATACATTGTTGTATACCCCAAAGCACAGCCATTGCCTCATCATAATTATTTGAGTGATTTCCCAGAGGCCCCACATAATCCCTTATACATACCCCTAAATGATCATGTATAAGGCCTCCTCCCCCTAAAATCCCCTCCACTGGTTTTGTTGAACCATCAAAGTTCAGTTTGAAGCAACCTTCAGGTGGGCATTCCCATTTAGCATATTTTTTTATTGATGATCACATTTTTTGTTTTCATCCTTGTGGGACTGAGATTCAATCCATGTATGATGGATCTTTCCAAGATAGGGAATAAATTAGAGGATTTTATTTCAACGATCTATGAATGATCCTTAAGCGTTTGGCCTATTCTCCTAACAACCTTTTTTATACTAGAAGATTGTTTGCGAAAAATAAGGTTATTTCTCTCCAACCAAATACCCTAGAGAATATGTGATAATGCACATTTCCAAACCTCTTTAGTGAAATAATGTTGAAAATTGAAACACCATTTTTCTGGAAGTAGAGAGACATCAACATAAAGGACCATTTGGAGCCTGAAAGAATCAAGGACATAGGAGAAGACTTGGAAAGCAAGGGTACTTTCCAGAAAGAGATGATTAGTAATTTCATCACGTTGTTTGCATAAGATGCATCTATTTAAAATAATCATACATTTATTTACGAATTTATCCATTTTTAGGATATTTTTTAAAACCACTTCCTAGAAGAAGTTAATCTTAGGGATAATGTTTTTATTCCATATCTTCTTCCAATAGCTATTTGATTTAATTTTCTCAAAGTTCATAAGGTAACTAGATTTAACCTCATAATTTCCAGAGTCCATCTCCCGCCATATCAATTAATCTTGTGCCATCCTATGAGATAAATGACATTACTTGAGATCCTGATTTAGAACATCAAAAGGGTGTTGAGGACTTGTGTAGTTTGGGGGTGGAAGAATCTGAACCCAACTTCTCTCCTCATTCTAGTAGTTTCACATCATCTCACCAAATTCCAAGATAAATAAATGTCTTAAGGGGATCCATGACTCTTACATTTTGAGGGATTTTCCCATGATCCAAGGATCATCCAAAAATTTAATCTTTGTTCCATATCCGAGATTCCATTTAGAACCCTTAACCAACAACTTCCTAGCTTGACTGAATTTTTTCCAAAAGATCGAGCCTTTAGGGAGCTCCTATTAAAAAAAAACCCAAAGTGCCGCCAATATTCCGTAGATATTTCAATTTCAATATATCTATCCAAGTTCCTTCTTCGTGCATTCTCCATCCAAATTTTGCAATTAAGGCCCGATTCATGAACTATAGGTTCTTCAATCCAAGATCCCCTCTTTCCTTAGGTCTAGTAACCTTATCCCAAGCTATCAATGGAATTACTGTCTTGTCTTATGAACCTAACCATACAAAATCTCTTTTGAATAATCCCAATGGGTTTTTTGACTTTTGTTGGAATGATGAAAATAGACATTATATAGACAACAACTCCCTGTAAGGAACTTTGAAGAAGTTGTGATTTTCTAGCTTATGTCAGCAAGGAGCCTTTCCAAGATTCTAATTTTTTGTGGAACCTCTCAATCAGTTTATTCCATTCCCCTTCTTCCATTTTTCCGCCACAAAGTGGCATACCTAGGATTTTTTCTGGAAGAGATTTAATATTACACCCCAAGATGTTAGCTAACCTGATTTGCTGAAGATGTTAGCGACAAAATATTGTTTTTTTGGAAAGAGGGTAAAATGAGGGTTTTAGAAGGTCCCACAACCTTATATAAAGAGCCTAGTGGCTGGATTATAATATGGAGTTTACATAGAGAAAAAACCTGTGAAAATTTCTAAAAAAAACAGGCAAAAGAACAAAGCCCGAAGCAGAAAGAACAACATCAAAGGAAATTCTTAAGCTCAATCATAGAATTTTTGGCATGGATAGACCCCGATTCATTGACAAGCTAGTCCACTAGCATTAACAGCTTAGTGCAGTCTTTAGTAACGACCGCCTTGGTATTTTCATTGAAGGTCTCCCAGGCTTTGAGAACCAAGAAAGAGCATTGTAGCTTGGCCAAGATGGAAGTCACCAACTCCACATGGTAGTCTTCTGGCTAGTTCTCGATGTCAACATCAGAATCAGTGTTGGCCTTCTTAATGTTTCCAGATGCAGAGTCTTTTCGATTAGGGATAACATCCATTTACACATCCTGAGGGTTAGTGTCATGATCCTCCATGATAATATTATCATCATCTAGCTGGAAGTTAAGTCCCTCCTCCTTGAGTTCCACCTCCAGGACAATCGGGTCAGAATCTGGGGAATCAGGATATAGGTGAGCAAGCTCAAGCAGGGCGTTCGAGAGGTGGAGCTCCAAGCTAGAGGTAGGAGAAGAAGCAGGGAATGCCACCAAATCCATAGGGTCAGCGATACTAGTCAGGCTCAGGGAGGGCGGCCGAACAGGGGAGGTAGGGGGAGAGGGCCCTAGGATTTAAACATCGGAGTCAGAGGAAACTTGTCGGTGGTAGCAACAGCTGGAGGAGGGATGGGAAGCGGGGGATGGAATGGGGGAGGAGGTGGGCGTACAGTGGGGCTGATTGTGTTTGTGAGGAAAAAGGTTCAATTCAACAGGGGAAGCGACAAATTTGAACAGGAGGTAGAGAAGGCAGTGATGTAGAATGGGCCCTTCACCCTCCCTATCCAGGTTGATGGAGTGTTTAAGTGATTGGAAAATAAAAGAAACCAAGTTAATTTTCTTCCCCCAACATAAGTTTGAGAGGATGAAGAAATGGGGACCATAGAATAACCTATAATGCCCATCGATTGTGAAGTACCTCATGATCACCTTAGCGAATTTGTCCCAGGGAGGAAGGAGGGATTCCCAGATATAGCCCGAGAGATACTTTGATGGCTTCTCACCTTTGGCAATGAAATCTTGAAGCTCTTCCTACATAGGTTTCTTGAAGTATATAACCCCCGAGGCAGGAAGGCCAGTGACAGAGGTGATGGATTTTGTGGAGATGGTGAAGTGGATGTTGCCAATCTGGACTCTGCTGCATGACCAAGTGGCCAGGGAACCATACAAAACCAATGCCGAGTATTTGGACATCCTTTCAAGGAACTCTGTCATGCCATTATCTCTAAGGATGCTCTAAACATCATGGTCCTCCTGCAACTTAGTGCATGAAGCAGGTTTAATGCGCTTAAGCTTCCCGCCCATTTTCAGATAATTGTGGATGTGAGTCGAGGTGACAATCTGCAACTCAGCTTTAATAAGTTTGTCATAGCTATGGGAGCCTTCCACTTCATCTGTCCTTATGAGATGGGAGTAATCATGTTGTAAAATGGTGAATCCTATACCTGGATCCACACGAGTGTAGTAATACTCATCCCACGTGCTCTGCTCTGTAGAGTAATAATTCAAATTAATGTGGAAATCATTACCACCATCAAAAGTGAGAATGGAGTGCCTTTTTCCAGGTTTGCTGACATAAGAATTAGACTCCCAACTCCACGTGTTAGCCAGATAGTGAGAAATCATTATGGGTAATTTGAAGGATATTGACACGTAAATTATCTAACCATATTTGCTAAGAATCAAGGAGGACACCAATGTTAGCCAAACAATCCGCCACCTTGTTTCCTTCCCTAAGAGTGTGCTGGAACTTGAGCTGCTATAAGTTTCTTTAGAGGAGTTGGATGTCAGCAATAATGTTTTTAATAGTCCATTGACCTGGGTCATCTGAGTTGAGGAGAGTTATAATATTGAGAGAGTCACTTTCCACAATTAGGGAATCATTGCCAAGTTTAAGACTCATCTCCAACCCTTTTAAGATAGCTAAGGCTTCAACACAGTGATTGGTACTCAGGTTAAAATTGGCTGTAATGACAGCTTTAGGGGAACCATATGAATTTTGGAGGATCCCCCCCCCCCCCAAATTTCCTAGGGTTACCCTTAGATGCACCATCTGTATTAAATTTTAACCAACGCATTGGAGGAGGGAGCCACCTAACATCTGGACGAGCCTAGGAAGAAGGTTTAGTTGTGGGAAGGATCATCATTTGCTGACACCAGTCCTTGTGATTTCATAGCTGAATTTTTTGCTGATATTTCTTCCATAAGTAGCTATTGAGATTATCTTGGAAGAGAATAGGTATATGACTGGCCACCCTCTCTGGATCCTAACATTGATCTTTGAAGATTCTCTTATTCCTATATTTCCAGATACCCCAAAGGTCGTGGGGGAGGATGAGTTTCCAAGCCAGGGAAAGGGCCGGGTGAGTGAATGGGGAATACCATTGTATGAGGGTGTCATGATTAGAACTTAGGAAGGTCCAGACAACTCTAAAACATGACAAAATCCCACTCCAGATGGCTTGGGAAAAGGGAAGTGTATAAGGACATGAGAGGAGGATTTTAAGGCTTTATCAACAAAGAACACATAAAGTGGGAAGTGAGAAGCCTCTCCTCTTTAAGTTCTCACCTGAGAGGAAAGCATTCTTGAAGGAGAGCCAGAAAAAGAAGCCAATTTTTGGAATAGACTCTTTGGGCCAAGTTTTAAAGAGGGGAGGGCCAACAATGGTTCGGGGCTTAGTGTAATAGGAAACTTTAACAGTGAAGGCACTAGAGGGGGAGAGGGTCTAGATACATTCATCAGTAGGGGATGAGAATGGAATATAGAGGGAGAAAAGGGAAGATCTCAACTGAATAAAAATCTAAATTTGAATTTCAATGATGCCCATCCAAACCAGTATATGCCAAGAGGGGATTGAATTCTAAATTTTCCAGTAGCTAGAAACTTTCTTGCCATGCCTATTGACGAGGTTCCTTTTGAGAGGTTCCCAAACAAGGTTGAGACTCATAGGTTCATATCCAATCCACCAGTTCAACCTGAAGTCAATAGATCTACCATTTCCCAACCTCGACTTGATACCAATACGAATAAGAGGAAGAGAGATAGTAACCGAGTTCCAGATAGCCGAGCCACGGGGTGGGGATGAGAGAAGAAAGTCTTCATCTTACATCAAATATTTAGATCTTAGTAGCTAAGCCTAGTGTGAATTACCTTGAGCAACTTCACAACCGATTTTAGCTAGTAGAGCAACATTCATATCAACAATCTGTTTTATACCAAGCCCACCCAGGATGGTTGGCTTACAGACTTCATTCCAAGAGACCAGGTGAATCCAGTTTTTGGCCTCCACCCCTGACTAGAAAAATTTCTTTTGGATTCCCTCCACAACAGAAATCACTGAGGAAGGTATTTTAAAAAGAGACATGAAGTAGATAGGAAGACTCTACAGAGTAGCTTTGACCAGTTGAAGTTTTCATTCCTGACTAAGAATTGCACCTTTCCAAGCAGCCAATTTTTTTGGTATCTCTCAATGACAGGATTCCAAAAATTCTTGTTTTTTTTTCCTTTGAATAGGGGAATTCCAAGATAGGTGGAGGGAAAGTCCACAATTTTACAACCAAATATGTCAGCAATCCTTCTTTGAGTTTGAGCCGCGGTGTTTAGGAAGGAGATACTACTTTTGTTGAAGGCAATCAATTGTTGAGAGGCATGCTGGTATTCTTCTAAAATTTCTTTCAGGGAATGAGCTTCAATCACCGAAGCAACACTCAAAAGTAGAGTGTCATTCACAAATTGGCTGTGAGTGGCGGTAGGTGGGTTGGAATTGATTTTAATGCCAGAAATAACTGAGTGACTTTTGGCCGCCTCAAGAGCTCTATTGAGAGAGTCTGCCATTAACAAGAAGAGGAACAGAGATAGAGGGTCCCCCTAACGAATGCATCTACTATTTTGAAAAATCCTATCAGGATGCCATTGATGAGAATCGAGAAGCAAGGGGTTGTAATCCAAGAAAAAATCTAGTTACACCATCTGTTGCCAAACCCGTAACTTTTTAGTACTTAGATAAAAAAAGTCTAGCTAACTCTATCGAATGATTTTTGCATGTCTAATTTGTGGATCGTCCCCGCAGACTTCGAGTGATGGGCTAAGTGGATGGCTTCATGAATGGTGATGATACCCCCTTGAATAAGGTGCCCACTGATGAAACCATTTTAATTTTCCATGATGAGGTCATTCATCAGGGGCTTAAGAGGAGCTGCTAACATCTTGGTGATGATTTTGTAGGAGGTGTTACAGAGGCTAATTGGCCTGAAGTCGGAAACCAATTTGGATCCAAGAGCTTTGGGGGAAAGAGCTATGAAGGTGGTGTTCCACTATTTCAGGAGGGCGTTGTTGGATTGGAATTCCTTAACCACCTTGTAAAGATCTTGCTTGATGATTTCCCATAATATTTGGAAAAAGGCAGAAGGAAAGCCGTTGGGGCCAAGGGCTTTGTCACTTTTCATTGTGAAAACTACTTTATGAATTTCCTCCATAGAGAAGGGTTTTATTAAATATCCATTCATGTCCTCTGAGATTAATTTAGGAATGTGATGGAGTATCTTGGACATAGCTTGCTTGTTACAAGGGTCCTCTTCCTGAAGGAGATTAGAATTAAAGGATACTAATTTGTTAGAAATCTCAGTGTTAGAGGTTAAAGTGTTGCTTGCCGAAGTAAGCAATTCCTTTATTTTGTCCCTATTTTTATGCTTAGAGGTAGTAATGTGGAAGAACTTGGTGTTGCGGTCTCCCTTCTCCAGCCAAAGCACCCAAGATCTCTGCTTCCAATAGGTCTCTTCTTCCCTTAGGGTATTGTGAAAGTTGCTGAGAAGACGTCTTTCTTATTTATTGAGTTGTTCCGTTCTTCCTTCAACCTCCATCAGAGAAGAAATGTTAGTAATTTCCTGTGTCATCTTTTTCTTATGATTTTTGATGTTGCCGAACACCGTGTTCTTCCATATCTTAAGCTACTTTTTTATTTCCTTAAGTTTGCTGTAGAATTTAAACATTTCGGATCCTTGAACTTTGATATCCCACTAACTCTTAATGAGAGGGTCCAGTTGATTATTTTCCAGCCATGCAAGCTCGAATATGAAGGGAGGATTTTTTATGTTCATCTTATTGTTGGCACAAAGGATTAAAGGGCTGTGGTACGAAGCCACACGGGGTAAGGAACTGAGAAAGAAATCAGGGTAAAGTGAGATCTAGTCCAAGGATCCTAAAGCTCTATCCAACCTTCTTTGTATGTAATTTCTGTCAACTCTGTGATTTGACCAAGTGAAGTGTTAGGAAATAAGAGATAAAATATGTGTGGAATAATCCCTTACAGAATTGCAACAATAGAAACTAATATGCAGAAAATATTACAGATCTAAAATAAAAGTGCAGAATAAATAACACAACACATAGAGACAAGATTTAACGTGGTTCACCTAATTTGGGCTATGTCCACCAAGAATCACTTGCTCAAATTTTATTACAAGCCTCCACTCTCTCAATACAATACCCATATCCGTTTGGAGCTATGCTCAATAAAATCTACAGAATTCACACCCAAATTCAAAGCACATCTACAATACATTTTCTTGTCTATCTATCATATGCGTAAGACCATATAAATAGATAATTGCTTAAGTAGTTTGATAAAAAACCATGGGTATCAGAACCATGGGCAAAAAACCGTGGGTATCAAAACAATGGGCAAAAACTGTGGGTATCAAAACAATGGGTACCGAAAAACCATGGGCCCAAAAATAGCCCATAACAGTTACCCATTACCCATGGGTTAATAAACCACCCATGAAAATTTACTTCGGGGGCTTCACCCCCGAACCCCCTTGACCCGCTCACCGACGAGTGGGACCGCCGTAAAAATACCCAAGTGTAACACATAGAAGGTGTACCACACTCTAACATGAAAAAAGGTTCGACAAACATAACATGAAGAACGTACCATGAAGGTCCATGTCAAGAAGAGTCTCCCCCCGGATAAAGTTAGCCAAATATTCCATGCTGTTGGGGTTAGCTAGGGCTCCTCCTTGTTTTGCATAGGGATATAGAGTACAATTGAAGTCTCCCATAATGAGCCCAAGGAGATTTCCACAATTTTTTATGAATTTTGAGATGTCTTGCAAGAGTCTTTCATGCTTTGATTCTAGGTTTGGGGCATAAACATTGATTGTAATCTAGGCAGCATTATAATATATTCCTGGAAGAGAGTGCACAGAAAATTGGGGTGCTGTAGAATATTTGAATTTTTTGGGGTCCTAGAGAGTGCATAAGCCTCCCGAATTACCAATTGTGAGATGAGAAGCAAAAGAAGTAGCCGGCCAAATTTTCAAGAGACGGTCATCCTTTTTGAGTTTGGTTTCTTGAAGCATGATAATGTCAGGAGAGTGGTTGAATTTCATATCCTTGAGGACTCTCTGGTTTTGCAGAGAGTTTAGACCTCTAATATTCCAAGAGATCACCTTCATTTCTTTGATTTATATTTTCTCCCCACGACCATGGGGATGGTGCTCTATGTTCTTTGGGCCACATTTAGGGCTGATTCTTTCTGCAGCTTAACATTACTCGGGATACACCTGTAGAATTTCTTAGAGCTAGTATCAGGTTTCCTACTACTGTTGTAGGTTGTACAAGGATTCAAACTGTCATTGGAGGATTGAGTGGTTGGGGAGAGCAGGGTATTAGAGAGGGGAAGGAAAGGAGAACCGATGAAAGTTGGGTTAGCAAGGGGAAGCTCCGTGCCAATCTTGGGGAGAGGGGGAAGGGAGAGGAGGATGTTGGAGGTAGGGGAGTGGGAAGACGAATAGGGAGGGGCTGAAGAAACGACCAAAGGGGGGGCCGCAAAGGGGGTGGGACAAGGGGATGCCAGGGATACCTCCTTAGGAATAGAGGCCAAAGAGAAGGGAGGACAAAGATCAAGAAAGGGGGCCAAGATGGAGTCGACAATGATCTCTCCTTCTTCCAGGAGGGAAAAGGGGTTAGATGTGGGGATGACCGGGGTCTCTCCAGGAATGATCTTAGGGATATATTTTCATTTTTTTTGGGAGTGGTAACAAGGGTTTTGGGTTTAGATTGAGGCTTGGTGGGACATCCAGAGGATTTGTGGCCTATGATTTTACAGATTAAATATGCTTGTGGGATTTATTCATATTCAATGTTTTGAGACCAGGTTCCAAAATTCGAGAAGAGATCAATTGACTTTAGGAGAGGGCAACTTACATCAACATTAACACAGAAACGAGCATGGATGAATCTAGTCTTGGCCTTAGTGGCATAGTCTATTACGATTAAAGAACCCATAAATAGAGAAATACCTTCAATAACCGCAGGGTGCCATAGCTCCAGAGGAAGGCCTGGAAGATGAACCCAAATTGGAGCTTGTGTCATTGTTTCAGTAAGTGGGTTGAATCCAGGAAACCATTTCCTGATATAGAACCCTCTTCTGCCAAAGAACCACGAACCACCAAAAAGAGCTCGAGAAAAATATTCTTTCATGTTGAAGGAGAAGTGGACAAAACCGTTTGGCATTACAGCTATTTCCAACACACCACAAGGGTTCCATTTCAGCCGGGCCCATTTTTTGATGTCTTCAAGAGGGGGTCTAGGACCCATTAGCTTTCCGAAAAGGGACATATCTTTGGAGTCAACAACATCCTTCATGATGTGAGAAGGGATGTGAAGGGAGAGGGCCCCATCCGGGCGTCAGCTTCTTCGAGGGGGACGCAGAGGATGACCCCTCCATAATTTTCTTTTAAGCCTCGGGGGGATGCTAGGGAGACAAGCCTCTAGAGTTAGTAGGATAGTACTCCCGATCCGGACCAGAAGGGTCTGACATCAGAGCCATTACTAGGGGAAAAATAAAAAATAAAAAATGGAGGGTGGCAAAAAACAATTCTTGTGTAGCGATAAAATATTGTTAATGAAATGGTGAACTTGTAATTTTCAGACATAAACATATATTTTGTCTACGTAAATGTTGTTTAATTAATTATGTTAAATGAATAAAGTTAACAAAAAGGGAAATGAAAACTAAATAACCTATGTACACCGTGGGTAAGGCACTTTCTTCTTATTTCCCTAATGAGGTCATTTTACTGTATTGTATTCGCTCGTGTGAAGTGAATGTGGAATTTTTGTTTCATTCGTGAGATTGTACACATGTATGAATATTAATTGTCATTTAAAAAATTCTAATTGTAAAAGGAGTAAATTTTGATAAGATGTAAACCAAAAAATATATCTACCTATCCCTTGTGATTTTTGGCTATTGTTTTCATTTTTCTCATCTAAAGCCAATGTGAAATTGTTCTATAGTCATTTTTTTGCGTGGATTCAAGAAAGTATGGGGGTTGGGTATATCACTATTTATGGAGGGATAAGTGTGATGTTAGTGAAGGGAGGAATAAGGAGTCGTTTGTTCATATGTAGGAACCAAAGATATTTTTGGCTATCCTTAGTGGAACGATAAGTGTGTTCTCAAGTGGAGGTATAAGTGTATATTTATTATTTTATATTGCATACTTAAAGGGAGGAACCAAAGGCTATCTAGGATTTCCTAGTGAAGTGATAAGTGGTAGTTACAATGACGATCTCTCCCCTTTACAATACTCATAAGAAGACTTGATAATGTGACTCATATTATGGATGAAATGTCATTCCCCCACTCTCTTTATTCTTTATGATATTTTATTACACTTTGGTTGCTCATTTGAGCATGTTTTCATTTATTTGATGGTGGTTATATCTTGTATTCATGGGCATGTTTATGTAGGTGTGTATGTTGGGGACTTGTACTTCCATAGTGGAAGGACAAGTGTTATTATGGTGTATGGGTTTGCTTATTTTAGGGAGGAAACACAAGTTGGAGAGACTAGCCTTAGTGGAGGGATAAGAGTGGAGGGATAAGGGTGTTTTTATGCGTGATTGTATCATTGTTTGAAGGAACCAAATGTTAGCCTTCCTTAGTGGAGGGATAAATGGAAGTGCTGGCATCATTTTCCCCTTTAACAAACATGTTAGAACATTAATATTAAGTAGGGTTTAACCCATCTTAAGTTTTCTTAAGTTATAAACTTTATTTTATAAATAAATAAATAATATTTTATTGATTATTAATTTAGGTTATAGTTTTAATTGATTATTAAATCAATTTATTAAACCAGGTGGGGTGCTTTACAAGAAGACACACCCATAAAAATAATTTAAATATGGTCCTCAGGGTCTGGTGAATTCAATTCATGGGAAAACATTAAAAAATGTTAAGGGAGAGAAGAGGTGAAGGAGTTTATTGGACAGTAAAATTATTGTTTCTTAGTTAAATGAAAATCTATTTTTTTGGTGATTTTTTACCCTTCGGGGTTTTTCCAAATTATATTAGTGTTTACCGTGTTATATTAACTACATTGTTATTATAGTTTAATTAGTAATATTTCAATAAATTTACAATGTTTGATTATTTACTTGAACCTTGACATGGTACCAAAGCATGCTAAATTAAATAAACCTATCAAATAATTTGATTTATTAAATGGTTGGGTGGAAAATTTTGTTGGGGTAGTTTACCCCTCTTCGAGATATAAAATGAGCCCCACTTAATTTATTTTGTCTTATGCACACATTGTCTCTCACATTATTTAATCTCTTTAAATTTTTTATATATTTGACATTGTTTTCCAATGGGCCCACTCTACATTCACATGAGGTAAGCTAGGGTTAAATTATTTTGCAAAAACAAATTGTATGAATTTTATTTCTAATGTGTGTAGAAAAATTAATTCTTGAAGATAATTGGGATGGCCTCCAAATTGAAGATAATTTCCAAGTTTATAGGAATATGAATTTTCTCATTGGCACGCGACACACATTGGTGGATGGGGACCATTTTTGATATAGTTGGTCATATTTGAATTCAAATACTAAACAAACATTTTAAATATTCCACCTTATAGGCTATGTGCCCCACATATTTTTAAATAAAACCTAACTACACCACATTAACCCTTAGCCCCATGATATGCACTTTGGTTGGAGCTTATGGTTGACTCCACTTTTTGTTCAATCAAATAAAGTCTTTAAACACCCACTCCTTTTTTATCTACAAAATTTTGAATATTAAAATTTATTTCCTTAAACATATTATCATTAAAATTGGTATATAACTTGATTTTAAACCTATTAATGTAGGATTCATATATGGATAAAAGTGAAATCAATAGTGGTTTATATTGTGATTATTATGATAATACATTTTTATATGGATATTTTGACTCTGATCATGCCAGTGATGTGATAGATAGAAAATATAAAACCGGATATGTGTTCAAGTTTGGTACAAGTGTTATTATTTGGAGCAACAAAAAACAACTAACAATCTTCATCTCATATACCAAGGTAGAATATAGAAGTTCAATGGAAACAACAACAAAATCCATTTGGCTAAAGTAGATGTTGGAATAAATTCACATAGAAGTTAAAAGAAGTAATCCTCTTTTGTGTGATAGTCAAAGTTGTATTTCTCTATCTAATAATCCAGTTCAATACTAGAGATTGAAGCATATAGAGATACATATGCATTTCATCCAAGAGAAGGTAGTATGTGGTGATATAGATCTCCAGTTCCATCCTACTGAATATCAAGTTGTAAATATATTTATGAAGCCATTGTGTTTCATGAAGTTCTAAAAATTTCATGTGATTCTCGGCATGTCAGAGTTGCCATTGAGGGGGAGGGTGCATGAAAATGCCACCTCCAAATGAACAACCATGCATTTTCTTCTTCACCTTTATATTTCTGCTCCAAATTAAATAATTACAAAATATATTTTTATGATATTAGTAAACTTATCAAAGTTTACTATGTAGTCCATTAATTAAACATCATGTTGTAAAAGAGGTCCTTACTTTATAAAATCTACTACAGATGATGGTATATATTTTCCATGAGAAACAGTGAGATGTAGTCTCAAAAATAATGTTAGCCTAAAACATCACTTCTAATTTATGGATTCCAAATAATTTTGTACCAAAAGGTAAGTTTAGCATGATGAAGGTGTATAAATACTTCAAATGTGATATGTTAGCCTAAACCCTCACTATGGTTTAAGGATTGTAAAAAATATTGTATAAACATGTAATGTTGGCATATAAACCCCACTTAATATTAAAGAGAGTGTTAGACCATTAATTTTAGGTAAGGTTTAACCCCACTTATTTTAAGTTATAAAATTTAGTTTATAATTAAATAAATAAAAATATATAATATTTCTATTTATTTAATATAAAATTTAGGTTATACATTTAATTGATTATTAAATCAATTTATTAAATGTGGCGGGGTGCTTCATGAGAAGCCACACCCATAAAAATAATTTAAATATGGCCTCAAGGTCTGATGAATTCAATTCACAGGAAAACATTGAAATATTTTAAGGGAGAGAAGAGGTGGAGGAGTTAATTGGATCGAAAAATTATTGTTTCTTAGTTAAATGGAAATCTACTTTTTTCATGGTTTTTTACCCTACGGGGTTTTCCACATTATATTAGTGTTCACTATTTTATATTCATTGTGTTTTTATTATAGTTTAACTATAAATATTTAAATAAATTTACAATTTTTGATTATTTTCTCGGAACTCGACAAAAGTACTGAATAGTTTTATTATTTTATGTGTAGTTCATCTTATTTATTGGCATCACCTTCTTCATGTCTTAGAGATGCATGCAAAGTGTTGCATTTCATGATATGGTTGACACATTGTGTTGTTGTTATATGGGCCCAAGTTATATTGTTGTTGATAAGAATTTTTTTTATCCGTGTTTTGGTCATGTTAATAGTGCGAGCATCGCATTTTGTATTAGAGGATAGGTTCATACTCTCGAACCTATGGTATGGATTTGTGATGCAACATTTGTATATGAGATGAATGCAATATTTTCTGTTCTGTTGATTTGTTCACAAATGGTGATTTTGATGTTAGGTATGTATCTATGATAATTACCACTTGTGGATTTTTGAGCTACTGAAGTGTTATTGATGAGAATAACCCCCCATGTGCATTCAACTTATAGTATGTGTATTCTATCAACTTGTTTTGTGAAAACCACATTTTCCGTGAATTGTGAATGCATTTTTAAAATTTATTACCCCATTGTTTCATGTGTGTACTGCCCATGTGTTAGATAGGAAAATATGTCACCTAATAGAATCTATATGTATTGTAATGGTATACTATCTGTATTGTACTTATGTGGATTGTGTGTATGTAGTAATGTGTTTTCCTTATGAATCGGGGCATATGGCGATCATATGACCCCTATTGTAGTGTACCTACGTTATTAGTGCATTATGTAAAAAGTCTGTCACTATGTAAATCATGATTAACTGTAATGTGTATCATGTTGTGTTGTAATGTCATGTTAGTGATGTTGTACTGTGTTGTGGCGTGTTACATTACACCGTCAATCCCTATAGGTAGTATCAAGGTGTATGTGAGGAGTGAGGAGGGTGAATAATTTTCCATATTTCTCAAACCAAGTATGATATAGGAGGTGGAGTCTCATGTAGACTAAAAACCCATTTCTATTTGTTTGGTATGTATGGCATTACTCTACGGATGTCAGACATGTTTTTATCATACACACCTTAGGCTTAGTAAATGGTGAATTGTAACCTTCCCTCATTACTTAAATGTTTTTCTTAGATACAAACTTTGTATTGTGCTTCTTATGTGATTCTTGTGAGATTCTAGAGACTATGATTTTGGATAATATGATAACAAGGATAATGCAATTATTGTTTCATTTCGAGTTGGAATAGAGGACTACACTAGTGATTTATTTCGAGGCTACCAAGTGCTAGGATTTGGTTGAGGGGATGGGGATCTATGTGTTCAGGTCCATATAGTAACCTGACATAGTTCTGGTTCTATGATTTACTTTGTTTGGGATGCATATGGAGTTTTGGTACCTATGATGTACCTAGTATTTGATGAGTTACTTACATGAATCAGTTGGCCATGTATTGTGATATTTTTAGCTTAACGCCCCTTGATGTTAGATGTGATTTATTTTAATTTCTCTCTTGACACTGTGTTAGAGATGACTATGATTTGAGTATGTACAAATCTACTATAAACATATTGATATTTTCCCTTGTTACTATGTTGGGTATATGTTATTTATGTCCCTTATGTGAGGTCAGTTATTGAGTACCGTGATTTTTGGACTGTACTTGTCTTTCCCTATTAGGATGGTGGATTTATTTTGTGTTATAGTTGTAGACACAAAATCACACACTTTGGGTACTTACCTAGTCATGATTACATACTACTATTCATATGATTCTTAAGTATGAAAAGTAATAATTAACCCATGTCTTTGGCCACCTTTATTTACTTTTTGTTGTTGCTTTTAGTCTTGCACTCTTACTTTGTCAGTCTGTCTTTTTACTCTTCAGAATTTTTCATCTTGAACAAAAGCTCCCATCCAAGACAATAGTGTCAGGCACTCCTGTCCCCTATGGGCGCCCCTGTCCTCTTTACACTTTACTTACATTTTTTGGGTCCTTTCTAGCCATTTGAACATCTTATCTTTTTGGTAGTTGGCCTTTTAGGGGTTAATAATGGAATTCAAGAAAGGGAATCCTATAAATATAAAGTTATGTGGTCATAATAAAGGAGAAACACTAAGCATTAGCTATCACCACCTAAGGTTGCATCCATCAAGGCATCTAAGAGCTCCATTGCATCCATCTAGCTCCATCACAAGGGACAAAGGATGGTTTTCTACATCACACTTAATAGGAGAGGAGTTTATTCTATTCTAATCACACATTATCTACATTCTATATCTAGCTATATGATCACTACTTCAAGTGTGAAATGTAGAAGAGTAATCTAGGGCACAATTCTGTACACACACAAACATAACTACATTAGGTCAGAGATGTAGTGCATCGCTCAGTTGTAAGTCCACCATTTTGGCAAATGAGGACAATTTGACCCCTCATTTTGCATATTTTTTAGGATTTGATGTCTATTTGAGGGTTTTACAGGTGCTTTCTTCATTGTAGGTTTAAAACGGCCATGACTATCTTATAACGACCTCGAGGTGATCAAAGGCAACTAAAGACAAACCTCTTGTGACACCTCAGATGAGGTTTTCTGATATTTTTTACAGATCAGAGCACCGAGAATAATTCCTAGGATGCCCACAAGCACCCCCATCCCTCTCTAGGCACTCTAGTCTAGTCTAATTGTATAGACATGAATTTTTTCGAGTTTCTGTGTGGCAGTCTTCCATCTCTGCTTAGTCAGTCATCACTGAAACATAGTTTGAGAAAAAACTACAAATCAACTAAGGAATCTTACCCTTCTTTGCACAAGGTAGGGTTTCATTATTTCATCGCTTAGTTACATGGGTGCACTTTCTATATTTTGTTATTCCTTTATTTACTGTTGCTATAGCATATAGATTAGGCTATTATTTTACACATTTAGCTTAATCAATAGTCATGAAGATGCGATAAATATGAAGTTTGCCTATATTATGGTTTTGGGTCCTATATGACCCCTTGATGTCATGTATTGTTGGAAACCCTGTGATAACAATGAAATTAAATTTTTAAACAATAAAAAAGATCAAGAAACATTGAATTAACGAACTTATACTATTGAGAAAACTATTATATTATGAGTATGTTTATGAGAAAACTAATAATTTAGAGTTACTTTAGAGAAAATAATAGACATGAGTACTAAAATAAGGATTAATTAACCATGGTGAAGAGAACTACCAATCTTCACAGAACATAAACAATTTGAGAAAATTAAAAAATTTGTTGGTTCCCTTGTGGCCATGTTATAGTGATAAGATCCATTTCACTGGTGACTTGAGTCATTGTTCATTTCCTCCTTGCTCATGAGTCACTTTTTAATTCATATTTGCTCACGAGCTTCCCTTTTAATATTTGTGTTATTTCGCATCGAGGATGATGCTCTTATAAGGGGAGGGAGATGTAGTTCACTATAGGTTTCATGTCAGTTTCATTCCTATTCCTGATTTTAGTTTCCTTAGAGTGGAACTAGGAGCTCACATAATTGGGTTTGGTGTTTTGGTGGACTTACAGTTACAAGCTATTTGACTCAAGATCATTACTAATGATAATAATAATAATATCATATATATATATATAGAAAAGCATAATGGGGGTTGGATGAGGGAAAATGATTTTTTTAGGGTTTTCCTCCCCTTTGGAAACCTTTATGCAAATGTGATTTGCAAGTTCAAATTCAGACTCCACAACCTTACCAGCATATGCTCCTAGCCTATGCTAAAAATAAGAGCTTTGAAACATGAAATGGACGCCATCAAAGCACGTTGGAGAGGTGATTTTAGCAATTGTAGTTGTGTGTTGACATACATATATGAAAAATATGGAAGCAATTATCACGCGTGGGGAAGGTTTGACAAGGTGTTTGGACTATTTGTTGGAGGTGCCCCAAGGAATAAGGTCTTTTAAAACATGCCTATAACTATGCAAGATTAACTTTTGTTTTATTTAGCATGTTGGCACATAATTATGTGGATGAGGACTGCAATACTTCTATGATGTGAGAAACTCTTGTAAAAATCATGGAAAAAAGGTAATAATCATTTTGTGTGCATGTTTTACATTTCAGCCTCAATTGTTATCTTGAGGAACCCCTAAAATTTGTATTAAACATGCCAATAAAATATGGGGTGGCTATGAAAATATGTTTTCTTGGTGCTTAAAGAAAACATAATAATACAAAGTCACTATTATTGTTACAACAATGATTCCTTTTGGGTTGGATAACTAAAATTGTTAGAGATGGAGCTGCTCGGGGGTGACATGTATGCAAAATTAGGAAGCATAGATAAGGAACATGATTTTTTTGTTATATTTCCTAAAAATGAGATGCCGTCATGGACCATAATGGTTGTAAGATGTGCAAAAAATTTGTTTCATGAAAATGCCTTAGAACACCGCAATCAAATGTAATTGACATGTGTAATGTCAAACTCCACAACTCTTGATCACTGGATCGATACATGCATGGATCCTCTCTCCCCCTTCTAGTGAATTATTTTTTAGTTTAAAGGATAAAAGAGAGCATACCTAATAATGTGGAATTCATGAACTATAGGGTGTGTTGAGGGAGTACCCAAAGAATGATGAATAACGTAAATCTATAGTTGATCCACATGGAGTTAGGGAAAGTGTGTTGTATGTGTAAAAATATTTGGAGATTTAGATATTTTTAAATGGTGCTTATGGAGGATTTGGAGTGATCAATTTATAATTTAAATGAGTAGTTAGAACTAGGGAGAATCAAGTTCCCCAATACAAAAAAAATGTGTCACAATTATTTCAAGTCACTCCAAAAAATCCTTTTACAAAAGTGTGAAGAAGGGAGTCACAGGGCTTTCTAGTCAGCCCAAAATATTCCACTCACATGACCAAACCCGTGTAGATGGATCTAGGTCCTAAATGTGCAAATCCCATACAAATTTTAAAGGGAATGATGTCTCATGCCCCACCCTACATTGTATATGTGTCAATAGTAACATAGGATTGAATTTGTTAATTTTCTGGTTTGTCCTTTGAATATGTGATAAACGCAGTGGTGTTTTAATTTGAAATTTTTAATTTCAGTATTTGTGCATCATTGTTCATGGATTTGACCATTGAGTTGTTAAATTAGTTCCTTATATTGATTTTTATGAGAGGGTGTATTGATTCAAAAACCAATATTTTCCCCCCATTTTGGTGAAAGGGATGAAACCGAGTTGAATCAGTTGAACTAAAATAAATTGATAGTATTAATTGAAATGAATTGAGGTAATAAATGTCATACGTAGATTTGTTATACAAAGTAACATAGCTATTGATTGAAGTGGTGTGCTGAATCAATATAGAAGATGTGAGAAAATTCATGACATGGCCACCAATGTTGTATAAGATATTGAAATGATACTATGGATTAAAAGAAGATGGAAAAATCATCCCAATGCCATAAATGGTGTGAAATTCCAAGGATCTTAGCTCAAGATATCACCTTGACAAGGTCAAGGCATTAATTGGTTAATTGAAGAAGGATTGCATTTAACAATTTTGGTTTGATTTTATGCCTTTGTCTGCAAGAAACAAACATATATTTTTTCTCAAATTGATCCCATTATTCAAAGCAAAATGGAATGGGGGGTGAATCAGTCCTTCAAAACATTTTTTTCAATTCCTTTAACTTATGATAATCATTAATATTCAATAATGTATTAATGTGAGCTTAAACATCATGAAACAATCAACCACATAAGCACAACAAAGAGAGAGAACACATAAACACCATATATAAGTGGGAAACCCTTAAGGGGAAGAAAACCCACTGAAAATTTTTGCTGATATTACTCACAACAAAGTACTCAAGTGAATATTAAACATCACAAGATATTCCTTTAGTGATACAACAACCCTAAAAGGAACACTAACCCCTAAACCCTTATTGATATTACTCACAATAATATACTTGCATGGATATGAATCATCACACAAGATTTCTATAAGAAGAAAATTAAAGAAATTATTCCAACACACAACTGATAGTTATCACAAGATTAAACTACAAACCCCTTTAAACCCTCTTCAAACACACCTTCCTCTAACTTGCTCAATCTTGGACTTTCATGACCTGATTTTATAACCAACCCTTGCATACAAGATCTCTAAAACTCCTCAATATTTTTTGCACATTCTAATCTCTAATTTTATGCCTTTAAACCACCCACACTCACTCAAACAACTCGCACCTTTTCCCTCTCACACTACTAGTTCAAATTTGAACCAAAACAAGAACTTTATATGCTTCTCAAATAGAAAACATAGCATGATTATGTCCTAAAAATATATTGACCAATAAAAATTAAAAACATAACAATATATTCATACAAATTCACAAAATGGACCCATTTAGGTCATCCATGCACCAAGACAACTAAATAATCCAAAAAAGGCTTAAAACCCCATCACCAGGCTCATCAAGGACCTCCAAACACATCAACATGATTTTTTAATCCACAAAATTCCTCACACATGTCAAACACATCATAAAACATCATCCATGCATGTACATTACCTTACAATAATCATTTTCTTCATAACTCTATCAAGTAGGACCATTTCCTACTCAAAATAGCTGTTTCTAGGAACCAATATTCACTTATAGAGATCAAGACCACACAATAACACCTATAATATGACATGTAACCACTAATTTGAAATCTAAAAACTTTTATAAAATATCCATGCTTTCTAGACCTCATGAAACATTGAACAAAGTAAACCACACCTCTTTTCCTTATCACCAAAATGAACTGCCCAGAAAGTAGTTTTGGAAACTCAACTAGTTTTAACCATTTTTTTCAATTTAAATACCTATAAAATAATTCAATAGGAAAAAAAAATCATCATTCTCCACTCTCTAATAGATATCAAGCATCAACTAAGCCAAAATATGAGTCTTCTATATCAATCTTCTAGCCAAAGTAGTCCTATCCTGAATCATTCAAACTTGGTCTTCATAAACTAAGCTGATTCACCTATAAAAAAACCTCAAAAAGAGACAAAAAATATATCATAAGAAAGGTAAATTAATACAATTTCCAAAAAAATTTACATTTCCTTCCAGATCTAAGTAGAAGGCCTTCAACCAAGTCAATATTTGTAACTTCTCAAAACTACCTTTTCAACCCCAAAGACCAATATTCAATGACAGGGCACAATTTTACCTCTAGGAATTCAACCATGACCTAAAAATATCATGGAGATATATTAAAAATTTAAATATTTCATAAATGGTGATTTAGTCAATGCCTTTAATGGATAACTTTGCAATAAACTGAAAATCGCCATAAGTGGGCCTTTTTGAGTGGGGTCAAAATACTATGACAAGATATATCATACCTTTTTGGAAATATTGTGGAGTCCTATACAACATTTAATCATCACATTATAAAAAAATAATCCATCATGTGTCCATATCATGAAAATTTCTCCTACCGCTCTCATCCTAGGGTTTCAAATCCATAAAAGCTACTTTCCTTCTTAATGATCATTCATAAATGTTTGGGCCTCATTTGACCTCATTCTAACTCTAAGATATTCTTAAATCCATGCCCCAATATCCATGAAAGCATTATCTTCATATCGAAACCTTACATGTGCCAACCATTTGCATTTATCTCACTTCGATATGGAAATTGCACTCTTTAGAACCTTGTTTTAGTCTAAACCTCATAACCTACAAAATTCTCATCATGAAAACCTAAATTTTTTCCCACAACATCAAAACACACTTTGATAACATATAAAATTATCACTAAGTCATAAATATCTTTGTATCTTCATATCCCATCTCATTTACATGACTAGGAATTAGGGTTTTACATGTTCTTGGCCATAACAAAGTAGAAGAACCTCATACCTCTAATTCTACTCTCTCCAACACATTCTTATCCATCATTTGGTATCCAAGAACCTAGACTAGGTCTAGATGAGTGCTTGCAAATGGGACCATAACTTGTACTTGAACTCTAAATCTCATGCGAGTTCTTAAAAACTCTCAAGAAAGGATCTCTATACCTCTATCATACTCCTCAAGTCACCATACAACTCTATTCTCCATGCTCTGTCACCTAGGCTAGTTATGTCACTTGATTAGGTCTACAAGGCCAAGTAATTCTCACTGACTCCACTCTTGTCATCATGACACAACTTTATTGTCCATGTCATCATCATTCTCAACACTTTCTAGCAGTCCTCCCTCATCCTCTTTGTCATTAATGAGATTTTACATCAATGACAATACCTAACCTCACACATGCCAACGATCCCCCCTTTGTCATTGATGGAAAACCACATAGTATTCTCCCCATTTTTATATTAATGAAAAAACATACCTATACATGTATTATCTTCATACGCCTTCAACTTCTTTGGAGATCTTCTTAAATAAAATTTTCAAAAAAATCATGATTCAAGCAAGCATACATGTGTCTCCTTTTTCAAACTCATTTTTGACCTTTTTCAAAGCATATGATTACCAAACTCCCCATAGGAAGAAGCATACATGATATGCATACATGCCAAAAATCATGATTCAGGGCATCATTCAACACAAAACATCATCCCTAACTCTTATTTAGACCATTCTCAATTGAAGACGACATAAACATGCCTAACTCCACCTTTTACTAGTTATAAGTAACTTTGAGAGTAGAGTTCCCCAAAATACTCCTTTAGTGCATTTTAGATAAAATTTACCTTGATCTGGAATCTCCTACACAACATGATAAACCAACTTATAGCTCCTGTTGGGTTTGTACCACCCTTCTTTAACTGAAAAACAAAAAAATTGAAATCTTACATTGTTTTCATGTCAAGGGAATGGATCAGACATATAATCCCTACCTTGAGTTACTTATTTAATGTTTCCATCCTACTTAGCATGCTATTACACATGTTTGAGTAAAAAAATCACTTACCCTTAAAGTACAATTGCAACTCATCCTTCATTTTTCCATACAAGCCTCCTAGATACCTTTCACACTTGATCAAGGAATAAATCAATCTCCCCCTGCCTTTTTGGGTCATATCAGACCTATAACACACTATTTAATCTCTTCACAGTCATAAAATGCTCCGTCACAGTACTTTGAGTCCAAACGTGATACATTTACCAAGCCATATTGGCCATTTATCCTTCATGGCTTCATCTCATTAAGATAGTGGACATTTAGGCTCCACCTTAACATATGTCATCATAAAAAATTTCATACACAATCATATTCTTATCCTTAAAATACTATAGTAACACAGATACAATACAAATCCACACTCACCTTTTTCTTTTAATACATTGACATAGTTCACATAGAATTCTTATAAGCTTCAAATCTTATTTTATACTAAATAGCCTCACAAATCTTCCTATTTTCTATAATCTTGATAAAAAAATCTTGTATAGACATGTAAAAATACATTTATGGACCTTGTAACTCTATGTTAACTTCAAAATTAGGATTAAGTAGCATACCTTGAACTGTGATGTATCTTCACTTCATTTTTTCCCTTAATAAAGATTTAAAATTTCAACTAAAGCCTTATGCATTCTTGAAAATATGATGAATCTCCAATCCACTGTCAAAGACCATGCTCTGTACTAGCTAGTATATTATCATCAAATTATAACTCCCCCTCTTAGGTGCAAATATCTTAACAAACCCTCTAGATACTCTTAACTCCTACTTGAAGGAGTATTATAGATTGTAGTCATCATCAAAACAAAGCCTAATCACACCTCCACAAGTAATATGCTAACCTTCTTGACCATACAAAGATGAAAAAAACTATTCTCAAACTTTACATTTAAATATCAGAGTAGGAGAAAGAATATTAAAACTTCATCATTCTAAGATTGGACTCAAATAAACCTAAATGATGTCTTGACCAATCTATTTGCTCAAATACTCTATCTTGCACCTTTTCACACATTTTTTGTATCACACATGCATAAGATTACTCATAACACATGCTAGAGAGTCCAATAAGCATACCTTCAAGAAAATATGTATTTGCAGACCCTTCATAGGGATTCATCAAGGTCCACTTCATTTTAAGATTCTATAGCCTTAACAAGTCCTTTTTATCACTATCATATACTAGAGTGATGCATAATGGGATAATGGAAACTATAAAAATACCTCCGTAAGCATATGGACCTGCATGACCTTCAAAATTCTCTTAACACCATTGTACCCAGCTATAACACCACTGTACCCGATATTTCTTGTACACACCAGACCTTTTCACAATTAACCTTGTATCCATCAATATGATTAATCTATAAACATCTTAAGTATGAGTCATGAGCCAAAGAAACATCTTGTAGACTCAAATAACACCTGAACAAACCTAGAAACCACACACAAACCTGAACCTTTCTTAACAATCATGAGGAACTTACTCTGCCACCTTAGTAGACCTAATCATGCTTGTCCTCCTCCATGCCTCTTCTCAAAATGCAAAAATATTTTAGGAACACCTCATTCATGATTCAAAAATTGATATCTCAGTACATAAACTTAGGTAGCACATTCACAGACTTACAACACCAATTACCCATTAAGAAACTCATTTGTTGTCTTTATATATATTGAGAAAATTAGGCATCTCTATTCAACTTCTATGACATATGAGTACACTATAGAACTTTTACACATGTCTTCAGGACTAATAAATTAGCATCATACTTTACATACTTTAAAGTACCACCACATCTTAACTTTGTACTAATCGTACCTTCAAAATTTGGATATTTTTTACCTGTACTAATTTTTGGACCAATCTCAATAAGTAAACATACTTGTAATCAAGCCATCTTCTCATTTTCTTGACCAAGAAATCATTTCATCCCTTGATGAACTATGCATAGGATCGGAAAAACCATATTTCTTTACATCTGATAGTTAATTAAGTCATCATACAAGTTAAATGACTTGTCCTTTATAAATATGACCTCTTTGACCAATGACAACATCTAAACCATGTTATAACATATTGAAGAGCTTCAAGCATATGTATAGGTATAAAACCATGCATCTTCCTTGAAGAACACATCATTTATGCTTCTACAGACCTATCAGACTACACACTTATTCAACTAAATATATGACACACTTGATACTTTTCAATCATGAATTAAGTATTATGATATAACTCATATCACCGTTCAAGTTAGAGTTAAGACCTTTAAGACCATAATGAACAGATTGTGATACCTTTATAATTCTCACAATGTGACTGAACAACCTACTAACTGAGACAAAGACAACAAAACATGATAGTTCACATATAATTTCTCATAACTTAAATAATCTTAACAACATTTTCACATACTAATCAATTACACACTTTGGAACAAATATTCAAGCAACACAACCTTTATTCATGCTCAAATAAGATGGATCCTCAACTTGAATAAAGACAACTTTTTTTGACTTTAGACAGACTATATCAGGACTCTCAACATGAATTTTCATTACCATTAGACACACCTCTTGAACAAAAACACCATAATCTATGATAGCCTTATTTGGAACAAGAGAAGAACTCATTTCTAGCTTGAATAAGATAAAAAATGACATATGCAGACCAACCATACCTTCTTATACTTCAATCACATAGAGAGATGACTCCATAAAGTCTAATGGAGGCATCAAATATACTAAATGTATATAACACAATAAAGTACCCACGTCCTCATGGGAGAGGACACCTAGATCTCGTATGTTGCAGACTCACAGCACCCCTGGATGCAGATCAGGGTTCTAGGTTGATCACTCTAGCATCCAGTGTGATTGCACAACATGGAAACCTCTCTCCAAGCGTGGGGACTTGTGAAACTGAGAGAGGAATCTCCAGATTAGAGGCTGGTTCCTCAAACTCCTCTGATTTAGATCTATATTTTGCAAAACTACAGAGGTTTAGATCCTAATCCTATTCTAACTTGCAAGGAGACAGGGGTAGAAGTGCAAAAATTGAAACTAACTAAAGATGGTGATGCACCAAAAGGAGTGGTGAAACATATTTGTCATGCAAATAGACACAGACCAAAGTTCACAACATAAAACATACACAGACTGATAATGTATAATTTAGTATCTGAAATCAAGCAAATAATACAAACAGAGGATTGAAACCCATTCACAGAGCTTGCATTATCATTTCAATGTCAAAAAACACGCATTACACCCTCAGAGAGGTAAAAGAAAACTGTTACAATCCTTGGAGAGGTCTGATCCTTCATCAATCACTATTGGTGGTGAAAGAAGTCTGCTATGCCCAAAAAATGTTCCCCCCTTTTGGAATGAGCCAAATCTGGCTTTTTACATTGCATGGGTCGAACCCAGGAGACAGAAAACATACAAAGGCATGGGAGCCCATTCTTTCTTGACTGCAGGTGCATTAAAATGGCATGGGGGACCTTACAAACCCATACCCTATCACTTTGACCGGATTACAGGAGAATGCGACCCATTCTGCATTAAATCTGGTCGCTGGAATGTCATTTCTGGCCATGAACACGCGTCAGAGCCGTTTCTCAATTTTCTCCCTCCAGACTGCTCCAAAACGCAAGATTGACCCCGGAATCGTGTAGAGAATTTCACCAGCTTTCCGTTGATATAAAGAACGTGCAAATCCGAGCTTTGGATCGAAAGTTATGGCGATCTGAAGATTTAGGGCACAGAACAGGTGAAAACACGTTTTGAAATCTTTCCCGCGCTCTGCCACCTGGATGACACGTGGCACGTGCTGATTGGACGAGCAATTCTCTCTCCTCTACCTTTCGCGGGCTTTCCTTTTGAAATTTCCTTGTGGGCCCCTGCTGGGACACGTGGCGCTATTTTATTGGTTCGGATCAGTGCTCGAAAACTCGCCCCTTTGACTTTTCTGGACCTTTCCCCTTGAGACACGTGTCATGCGTTGATTGGTCCTCGGACCTGCCGGCTCTCTCGCGCCCTTCACATCTTTTTGTCCCATTTGGCACAGTGCTCCTTGTGCTGATTTCGGCCGAACCGGCCGGTTCGCGTCCATTTGTCCCAAATGTCCCAGTGCCTCGCGGGACAAATTCTTCCGGTTCGCCCGATTCGGTCGGTTCGTGCCTTTTTGTCCCAAATGTCCCACTTTGCTTCGGACTGTTTGTTCCCATTTCAGCCGAACCAGCCAGTTCGGGTATCTTTGTCCCAGATGTCCCAAAGCAGTTAGTGTGAAAGTTCTCTTTTTCGGCCGGATCGGCTTCTCGCGCCCGCCGCGTACTTCTGTCCCAGATGTCCCTGTTGCTATTTGGGCCGCCTGGAGGATTTTCGGCCGATCCGCGCCTTGACGTCCCAAATGTCCCAGTTGCTCCTAGGACTAGGACTTAGCCGATTTTCACAATTTTTTCTGGATCAACCTACTTGCCTTCTGCAACCTTTTTTTTCCGCATTTTCTCAGAGCTTGTTCTTTTCAACCTGGACATGGAAGTTAGAAAAATTCCTGAAGGGACCCTAGAAACCTGATTTTTGCTCTGAATCAATCAATTTTCCTGGGATTTGAATATTCTGATGCATGTTATCAAAATTACCCTGGGGGGTGAATTTTGGATAACAATTTGGCGACTCAGCGGGGTCATCTGCCTGCTAGATGAAAAGACCAGTTGCCTGAAGCAATCCATTGGGCATGGAGTCATCAAATATTCTGTTTTAGAATCCAAACTGACTCAGAATGTGCAAGGAGGAAGATGGAATTTTACCTGATGAAAGCAAAGACATGCTAAACATCTCCATGGACAGCAAGCTGTGCCAAGGCACTTAGGGAAAACAAAACTAACCTACAGCAAAACAATGTGCACAAGCACTTGGAGGAAAGAAAATCTAATCTAATATTTACAGATGTAGTGAACCTCCCTCTAGAAGCAACGCTTGAGATAGATTCCATTTACTGGAATCTGCAGTTCTTCACCATCCAATGAGGCCAATTGGAAAGCATTGTTGTTCTTGCACTTTGTGACCATGTATGGGCCACTCCAAATGGCATCAAATTTTGAATGCCTTCCCAGTTTTGCTCTGTCCACATCCCATTTCAACACTAGATCTCCTACTTGAAAAGATCTATCTTTGGCCTTCCTATCAAAGGTCTTCTTGATCAAAGCTTGATCCTTTTCCATTGCTTGGGATGCCTGATCTCTGATCTCTTGCAGCTCCATCAATTCTGCATACCTCACCTCCATGGGCTCAAACTCTAGCAACTCCAGCTGTTTCATGAGTTCCAACGTTGGCAACTCAAGTGACATGGGCAAGATTGCCTCTCTTCCGTAGACAAGCCTAAATGGAGAGTTACCCGTGGATCTTTTGGGAGTTATCCTATCAGCCCATAAGGCTGATTTCAGCTTGGTATGCCAAGACCTTTGATTCTCATCAAGAGTCCTCCTAATGATCTTCAACAAGTTCTTGTTTGTGGACTCGGCCTGGCCATTACCTTGCGGGTAATAGTTTGATGAAGTGCTTAGGTAAATACCGTTCTTGACAGCCCACTCAGTCACCCTGGATCCAATGAATGCCAATGCATTATCAGAAATTATTGTGGCAGGTATACCAAATCTGGTTGTTATCTGCTCATAAAAGTCTAAGATGTTAGACTCATTTGCCTCTTTGAGTGCTACTGCTTCTATCCATTTGGTGAAGTAGTCTGTGGCTGTCAAAATCCATTTGTGCCCTTGGCTCGAATTGGGATTGATGGCTCCAATGAAGTCCAGTCCCCACTGCATGAATGGCTGATCTACTGTAATTGGATGTAATGGAAGGGCAGCGAGTCTCTCTTTTCCTGTGAAGAATGCACAATTCTTACACCTCTTGATCCATGCATAGCAATCACTAAAGATTCTAGGCCAATAATAACCAGCCTTCATGATTTTTAGAGCTGTCACTCTCGGTGCAAAATGGCCACCAGATGGTCCATTATGAAATTCTTCTAATACCCTTTGGATCTGACCTGTGCTAATGCATCTCAGCAGCACTCCATTCACATCTTTCTTGAACAAAACTCCATCAATGATGGTATATGGAACAGCCTGCAACCTGAAGTATCTCCTCTTTGCTTTGCTCATTTCTGGAGGGCATAGGCCTATTTGTAGGAAGTGCATAATGCCTTGGGTCCAGCAAGGGGTGGGGGCAGCATTGTCTTCTTCTTGCCTGTCACTCGGCTCATGGCTGTCTTGAACTGTCAAAACAGCCTCTTCTTCGTTGCATACTTCTTTTTGCTTCCCCAAAACCAGCTGCTCACACAATCCTTTTCCTCTTACCAGCTTGGTGATCTTGATTTCAATGTCATACTCCATGACACGGGTGATCCAACCTGCCCTTTTCTCATTCAAATCCTTGTTGAGGAGGAAGTCCTTAACCCCAGCATGTGAGACCAGCAACTGGACCTTGTTGTTTGAGACTAAATGCTTGAATTTCTTCAAGCTCCTGATTACTGCAAGCACATGTTTTTCAATAAAAGAGTACCTCACTTCGCAGTCATCTAGGCTCTGGCTGAAGAAGGCAATCGGCTGTTCATCATTATCTTTGTTTTGCTGTACCAGAATGGCAGAAATAGTGTCATCACCTCCAAATGCATAGAGGATGAAATCCTTGGAAAAGTCTGGGTTGATGAGAGTGGGTGCCTGGGAGATGGCTTCTTTGATTGCTTCAAAACTCTCCTTGCCTTCTGCCGTCCATTTGAAAGCCATGCTTTTCTTTAACATTTTGGTGATGGGCTTGACAAGGGCTGCAAAATCTGGGACAAACCTCCGAACAAAGTTTATCCTTCCCAGGAAACTCTGAAGAGCCTTCTTGTGACTTGGCAATGGTAGAGCTCTTATGGCTTCAACCCTCTCTGGATCAATTGCTAATCCTTCCTTGGAGACAATATGGCCAAGGAGCTTCCCTTCATGTGCAAGAAAGATGCACTTCTTAGGATTCAAAGACACTCCAAACTTTCTACACCTCTGAAACACTTGCCTGAGGTGAAAGAGATGGTCTGCAGCATTCTTTGAGAAGACAGTGATATCATCTAGGTATACCAGCACTATCTTGTTGATCAAGCCTTTGAATGCCATATCCATAGCTCACTGGAATGTTGCTCCGGCGTTTCGACAGTCCAAATGGCATCTTCTTGTAAGCATATGTGCCCCATTTGGTTGTGAAGGCTGTCTTGAACTGGTCTTCCTCCTTTACCATAATCTGATTGAAGCCTGAGTAACCATCAAGTAGCGAAAACCTTTCTGAACCAGCTACGACTTGTAATATTTGCTCCATGGAAGGGAGTGGATAATGGTCCTTGAGAGAGGCTCTATTCAAATCTCTGAAGTCAACACATAGCCTGATCTCTCCACTCTTCTTTCTGACTGGAACTAAGTTGGCAACCCAACTAGAATGCTTGATTGGGAATATAATTGCTGACTCAATCAGCTTGTCCAATTCTTTCCTCATGAGAGGCTCCATGTGTGGATTGACTGGTCTCTGTTTCTGCCTGACAGGCTTAGTATTTGGATCCAATTCAATGGTATGCTGAGCTAAGTTGGGATTGAAACCTTTCAAGTCTTCATAGCTCCAAGCAAACACGTCAGGGAATTCTTGACATAGCTGTATGAACTCACACCTTTCTTGCTCAGTTGTCATCTTTCCAATTTGCAATGGCTTGTTCTCTTCTACCAAGATGGATACCGAATCTTCTCTCTTGACCTGAATGTTTGCTTTCTCCTTTCTAAACTGATCATTGGGGTTGAAAATGGACTCCAAAGTGATAAGTCCCTTGGGCAGCTTGTCAGTTCTCAGCTGTATCACTTGGTCACCATATTGCTGTTCCAACTTTTCTTGATTCTTAGCTGAGAACTCAGCTTCTTCTTGCAAGAAGTGGATGATTTGCTGGTCATTCTCAAATACCTGCCAACTGACATTGTTATCCGGCACTGAAGGCCTCACAATCACGTGGATGTTTGGCTGTACCTTGTCTTGTTGAATGTTTTCTACAATGTCAAAGGCTGCCCCTACTGCTGCAAGCCTGTCAGCAGCTTGATTCTTTTTCCTAGGGATGGCTTTGATGCCGAAACCCTCAAAATCTTCCATGAGGTCCCACACCCTGTTCTTGTAGCACCTGAGTAGATCATTTTTGGCGGCATGCTGTCCCTTGACCTGATTTACAATCAGCTCACTGTCCCCAAAGACTTGCAAGTTCTTTATTTTTCTCTTGATTGCCCAATGCATCCCTTGCACCAAGGCTTCATATTCAGCAGTGTTATTGGAGCATGCAAATTGAAATCTAAAAGCTGAATAATACTTTACTCCTTGAGGTGAAATAAGCATGGCTCCACCTCCTGCGCCTTGTCTACTCCTCGATCCATCAAAAAACAGCTGCCATACCTCATTGTCATCCTTGTGGTTTGGCTTGGTGATGCTAGGAATAGGTTGACTTTCTTCGTGTATACAATAGACTCCTAGCTCAGATTCTTCTATTCCTTGATAAGGATCAAAAGCATGCACCTTGTTTGCCCATTCATCAAGAGTTAGATCTGGGATGTTTCCAACTTTAGTGTCAGTTTCATCCGTGTTTGGGTGATCTTCTTGATCAAATGCTGAGCAATTGGCATTAATCTGACTTGGAGTATAGGGCTCAATGTGGAAGTTTGCAATAGGTTCTGACCTAATTGTAGCCTTAGTTCCATACCTTGTTCTGAATAGCATGTGAGACCAATCAGCGGACAAATATCCCCCAATTTTGGCAGTGAAGTCCCTTGATAAACATAGGGCAAAGAGTGGTGGAAGGTCTATGACTGATATATCTTGTAAGACAACAACATTTGGACATGCATGCAAGGTAAGACTCAAACCTCTAATCACTCCAACTGTTGCTATTGCTGTCCCATCCAGCTGCACTACTCCCTTAGATGTTATTTCATACTAGAGCCCTAACTGATCAGCTATCTGTTTAGGCATTACTGAGCTACTTGCCCCGGAATCTATCATGCAATTATGCACTAGCTGATTTCCAATGATTAACGAAACATAAAAAGGGGGAGGCTTCAGCATTCTATCTTGTTGTGCTCCATGATTTCTTTCAGGCTGGGCAGCATTTGTGAGTACCTTCTCTTGCATTTGGACCTACTGATTCGAAGTTGGCCAATCCTTCATGGTAGCTTGCAGCAGATTTCTTTGGCCTGGGATAGATAGGGATTCCCACATAGATATATTGACATTTGTTTTCTTCATCTGATCAATGATACTGAATGGTGATGAAGGATCTCTCTGCTGTCCCTTGGTTTGCACATTTGCTCCTTGGATGTGGGCAGCAACAGCTTGCATTTGAGTTGGCCTAGGGGTTGTTCTTGGCTGCCCTTGTGCATTTGAAATGGGACTTTGCTTGCCAATCATTTGTGGAGCTGTGGAAGGTTGTGGATTACCTGGGGCTAATGGTTGTTCTTCACCCAAATTTCTCCTTTTTGACCTTGTGTTGGCTGTAACACCTTGAGAAACTACCTGATTCATGCCACAGAAATCTTCAGCCTGCCAATTGACAAGAGTAGTTTCATTCGGAGATGTTCCTTGCTGAGGTGCCCCTTGCTGCTGGTCTTCTTCATGGCTGGACTCTTGTGACCCACCAATGGTTTGCACCATTAGAGCTTGATTTAATGCACCGTTAAAGCACATTGATTGGTTATGTGGCTGACTGCATGGGAAACACCAATCATATTCTTGGGCCATGTTATTTTGGACTGGCACCAAAGCTCTGGATGCAGATGCAACATTGGGGTTATAGGGCTGAAATGGTCTATTAGCAGGAGGCCTTGTTTGATTCATATTTGCTGCTGGATTAGGTGGTCTTTGAGGCTGATATGGCTACCTATTTGGCTGAGCTTGAGGCTGATACGAAGGTCTGAAACCTTGAGCTTGCTGTCTCTTTAGTGTAACCATCTCATTACCAAAATTTTGCAGTTGCTTCATGACTTCTTGAAGCTCATTTGGGGCACTTGGAGATGAAGTGGAAGCTTCATTTGAACTCTGATTTCTAGGAGTGGGAGAAGGAGCTAAGACAGGTGCTTGACCAGTACTTGGGTTCTCTAAACTTGGATATAATGGCATTGGAGGCCTAGGAGCTAGCTTGCCAGCTTGAATCAGACAATTTTCAGCTCTAATGGCAATGCTATAAGCAGCAGGAATAGTTGTGCCTCCCATAGATTGAATCAACATAGAAATATCAGAATTTAAAGCTTTAAGGTAATATAGAAAAGAACCTTCTGCTGTTGGCCTGACTGCTACTGGAATTCTATCCCAAGACCTTTGAAATTTGAAGTTGAAGTCAGTTAGCTGCTCATTGGAAGCTCTCTTGATGGTTGTCAGCTGTTCCAAAAGAGACAAGTTGTCTCCATTCTCTCCAAATTGATCATGAAGTACAATACACATCTGATTCCAGTTTGTGATAGAGCCAGCTTCAAGGCTCCTAAACCATTGCAATGCTTTTCCCTTGAATGAAGACGCCAACAATTTGACAGCTACTTGCATCTCATTAATCCCATGGATTGCACAAATGTTAGCAATGTCCTTAACATGATCACCATGAGTGGTCTGATTTTCTCCAGTAAAGTATGGGATGTTCTTCAATGCTGCAACTGGGATTGGATTTTGTGCATTGAGAGCAAGTGGGCTGCTGCCTGTGAAGTTGACATAGGGGTTCACTGGTTGCGCCATTCTGATTGGTCGAAGAACTCTTGAATACTGAATGAAAGGCCGATCAGGTGGAGGAGTTGAGAGAGTTTTGTTTGGTGGAGATGGATACCTTTGAATCCTTCTTCCTCTTTGCCTTCTTCTTGGAGATAATTGTAGGTATTCAAACAGCACTTCCTCTTCTCCAACTCTTGACCTTGTGATTCTTCTCATAAGCTTTCAGGCCTGTACTGCTGAAACCAGTTGATTCTTCCCCTTGGAGTCGCCAGATATGTGAATAATAGCTCTTTTCAAGCAAGAAAATTGCAGCAGATGCATATCAACTTTGTTGCAATAAAAATGAGACCTCTAGGTCCCACCGGGCGTGCCAAAACTGTTGTTGCAGACTCACAGCACCCCTGGATGCAGATCAGGGTTCTAGGTTGATCACTCTAGCATCCAGTGTGATTGCACAACATGGAAACCTCTCTCCAAGCGTGGGGACTTGTGAAACTGAGAGAGGAATCTCCAGATTAGAGGCTGGTTCCTCAAACTCCTATGATTTAGATCTATATTTTGCAAAACTACAGAGGTTTAGATCCTAATCCTATTCTAACTTGCAAGGAGACAGGGGTAGAAGTGCAAAAGTTGAAACTAACTAAAGATGGTGATGCACCAAAAGGAGTGGTGAAACATATTTGTCATGCAAATAGACACAGACCAAAGTTCACAACATAAAACATACACAGACTGATAATGTATAATTTAGTATCTGAAATCAAGCAAATAATACAAACAGAGGATTAAAACCCATTCAAAGAGCTTGCATTATCATTTCAATGTCAAAAACACGCATTACACCCTCAGAGAGGTAAAATAAAACTGTTACAATCCTTGGAGAGGTCTGATCCTTCATCAATCACTTGTTGGTGGTGAAAGAAGAAGTCTGCTATGCCCAAAAAATGTTCCCCCCTTTTGGAATGAGCCAAATTTGGCTTTTTACATTGCATGGGTCGAACCCAGGAGACAGAAAACGTACAAAGGCATGGGAGCCCATTCTTTCTTGACTGCAGGTGCATTAAAACAGCATGGGGGACCTTACAAACCCATACCCTGTCACTTTGACCGGATTACAGGAGAATGCGACCCATTCTGCATTAAATCTGGTCGTTAGAATGTCATTTCTGGCCATGAACACGCGTCAGAGCTGTTTCTCGATTTTTTCCCTCCAGACTACTCCAAAATGCAAGATTGACCCCATAATCGTGTAGATAATTTTACCAGCTTTCCGTTGATATAAAGAACGTGAAAATCTGAGCTTTGGATCGAAAGTTATGGCGATCTGAAGATTTAGGGCACAGAACAGGTGAAAACATGTTTTTTGAAATCTTTCCCATGCTCTGCCACCTGGATGACACGTGGCACGTGCTGATTGGACGAGAAATTCTCTCTCCTCTGCCTTTCGTGGGTTTTCCTTTTGAAATTTGCTTGTGGGCTTTAGCTGGGACACGTGGCGCTATTTTATTGGTTCGGATCAGTGCTCGAAAACTCGCCCCGTTGACTTTTCTGGACCTTTCCCCTTGAGACATGTGTCATGCGTTGATTGGTCCTCGGACCTGCCGGCTCTCTCGCGCACAGTGCTCCTTGTGCTGATTTCAGCCGAACCGGCCGGTTCGCGTCAATTTGTTCCAAATGTCCCTGTGCTTCGCGGGACAAATTCTTCCGGTTCGCCCGATTTGGCTGGTTCGCGCCTTTTTGTCCCACTTGTCCCACTTTGCTTCAGACTATTTGTTCCCATTTCACCCGGTTTAGCCGGTTCACGCCTTTTTGTCCCACTTGTCCCACTTTGCTTCGGACTGTTAGTTCCCATTTCGGCCGAACCAGCCGGTTCGGGTATCTTTGTCCCAGATGTCCCAAAGCAGTTAGTGCGAAAGTTCTCTTTTTCGGCCAGATCGGCTTCTCGCGCCCGCCGCGTACTTTTGTCCTAGATGTTCCTGTTGCTATTTGGGCTACCTGGAGGCTTTTCGGCCGATCCGCGCCTTGACGTCCCAAATGTCCCAGTTGCTCCTAGGACTAGGACTTAGCCGATTTTCACAATTTTTCCTTGATCAACCTACTTGCCTTCTGCAACCTTTTTTCCGCATTTTCTCAGAGCTTGTTCTTTTCAGCCTGGACAGGAGAGTTAGAAAACTTCCTGAAGGGACCCTAGAAACCTGATTTTTTCTCTGAATCAATCAATTTGCTTGGGATTTGAATATTGTGATGCATGTTATCAAAATTACCCTGGGGGATGAATTTTGGATAACAAATACATCTCTCCAACTCTGTGTAGGAGGAATCAGATTGCAGACCCTAACGATATGGCCAAATCAATTGCATTTGAAAAATACAACCTTATTCATGTATTAATTCTTCCATCTGTGTTTTGGTTTTTCATGTTGAAAATATTTTTCTATGTGACCAACTTTATTTTAATTAAAACACACTAATTTACCCTTACCTATAGCAACTTAATTTTCCAAAATATGATTTGAAGGTTCATATAAACAATATCTTCTAATGTGACCTTTCTCATGACAATTGTAGCATGTCACATTCTTTGATTAATCACTCCTACTATCCCTCCATGGATGTTCATACTTGATAAACCTTATGCACTCCTTATCCCTATTCCCAAAACCATTTCAAATGAAACAATAACCATTAAATGACCTTTCATACCTTGAGGCATTGAGCTTCCTGATAGACTTTGTCTTCATATTGTTCTTGATCTGATGATCAATTGAACCAGTAAACTTATTGCTTGAAACAACATGATTTTTCATGACCTAATTACCTTTGAGGTTTTCCTTTGCTTTGGAAGATTATTGACTTGATTCATAAATATTTTCATCCTTATTTGATTCATCTTTGAAACCCAAGCCTGTGTTGTCACTAAGAATGACTTTGGCTACTCCACACATCATCTAAGTTACTTGTAATCTTTTCAAAATTTTGATAAATTTTCAGTTTTCTTGAAGCTAGGTCAATTTATGATTGTAAATTATTCATGTCCATATCAAACTTGATGCACTCATTTTGTTTAGTCTTGAGACTAGTAGAAATTAATCCAATTTGAGTTTTCAGCTGAGTACACTCCTTTTTTTTTTTATCTTCAAGCTCCTTAGTTATTATCTCTAGTCCTTGATCCATGCATTTTGTACTACTTACCTCATTAGGTTCATTTCTATTGGAAGGGATGCTATCTTCATACAAATATTCCAAGTCCTCTCATAATTCTATGGCTGAAACATAATCTACAACCATGGTGTTTACACATTATTCCAAAGAACCAAATATGTTATATCCTATAAAATTTCTTCCATGGGGTTTGATAAATCAATGTCTCTAACACAAAATTTATGACCCAAATAACTAATATATACCTTCATTATGAGTTTCCATAGGGTATAGTTAGTTCCATTAAAATTAGTACCTTCATATGGAAAACAATCTTCTTCCATTCTGATAACGTAAACATGTGCTCCAAGAGAATTTCCCTTCAAGTGTTTATACTTATCCAAAAGGACATTCTCTGTTACCAATTGTGGGAAGAAAAATGGACCAATGGGGGTGAATCAGTCCTTCAAACCCTTATTTTCAATTCCTTTAACTTATGATAACCATTAAAATTCAATCATGTATTAATGTGAGCTTAAACAAAATGAAACAATCTACCACATAAGAAAAACCAAAAGAGAGAATACATGAACACTAGATATAAGTGGGAAACCCTTAAGGAGAATAAAATATACTAAATATATTTGTTCATATTACTCACAACAAAGTACTCAAATGAATATTACACATCACAAGATATTTCTTTAGTGAGCTACCAAACCTACAAGGAGAACCAACCCCTAAAATCTTGTTGATATTACCCACAACAAGAGACTTGCATGAATATGAATGATCTAACAAAATTTTTATAAGAAGGCCACTGAAGAAATAATGCCAACAAAAATCTAATAGTGATCACAAGATTCAGCTACAAACTCCTTCAAACACTCTTTAAACGCACCTTACTCTAATTCACTAAATCTTGGAATTTCATGACCTGATTTTATCACCAACCCTTGCACACAAGATCTCTAAAACTCAATATTTTTAACACAATATTATATATTATTTTACACCATTAAACCACTTGTACCCTCTCAACTAGCTCGTAATTTTTTGATCTCACACTACTAGTTCAAATTTGAACCAAAACAAGCACTTTATATGCTTCTCAACTCAACAACATAACATGAGTCGGTCCTGATCAAAGATATCGACCAATAAAACTTAAAAAACATAACAAAAAATTCATACAAATTCATAAAATGGACCCATTTAGGTTGTCCATGCACTAAGACAATTGAACAAGCCCAAAAAGGCTCAAAACCCCATCACTGGGCTCATCAAAGACCTCTAAACACATCACCATGTTTTTTCAAGAATCCAAAGGCCTCACACATGTAAAAAATCATAAAAAATTTGTAGTGCCCCGCCCCGAGACACAGAAAAACAATACAATTGTATTTGCTTAATCCATCTCCCCCACGTTATTTAATTATAATAATTTAATCATGTTCAAAAATCAAGTGTATTATTAGGCCCAAACAAATTAATTACCTAATTCAATTAGATTTACTAAAGTTACCAAATAAATACACACATCTTTTAAAATTTATTTGTTTTTCCCCTTTAAACTATTTTTCCACACGTCCCCTTTTAATTTATTTTCTTCACATACATATACACTAAACTTTATTTCCCACTTAAATTTAAAAATACCCATGTCTTAAAAGTGAACAAGTTATTTGTGAGCGCTTGGATCAATTTGATCTTGACCCTTGGTTTTGAAAATGCCCTAAAGTTTTCCCTAATTTTCTTTATGTTTTCTTTTCTTTTCTTTACCATGTTATTTTCTCTCATTTTGCTTTTGTTTTTTTTTCTTGTTACAGGTTGAAGAACTATGGAAAATTGATTTCATGGAAATTTATTTTGAGTTATCCCTTCTTCATTAGTTTAGTATCATTATTATGATGTTTTTTTGTGATTATTTTCTTGTTCTGGAATTTCGGATTAAATTTGTTTGTGTAAGTATAAACCAAAGATGTTCTGGTATTAAATCAGGCATACTGCCTGCGTTTTTTTTTTCAGGTAATGGTAGTGTGTAGGGAAGAGGGGCTGCGTTGCATTTTTTTTTTTTGATGGAAAGAGGGGGAGGTGTGGGGTAGATGTGGCTACACCAGGTGAGGAGTATGGAGGAAGGGGCTAAGGTGAGCGTGGAGGGGAAGGAGGTTCCGCATAGGGGGGAAAGGGAGTCAGTGGGTGCTGCACAAGGCAGCGGCGGTGGTGGGGTGGGTGTGGCAGTGGTGAGGACAGGCCACGTAGGAATTGGGTGGGGGGCAGGGTGCTGCGCACGGTAACTATGTGGTCGTGGGTGTGTGGGGGGTAGGGGTTCGGCCCTCCCCCACTCTAAACAAAACAAACAATCCATTTAAAATTATTTTGTTTTTTTTTTTTTTTTTTGTGTTTCAAATTCATTTTTTTTGTTTAAGTGTATTAATATATAATACTCTATATATATATAGTCTAAATGATATTTAAACAAAATTGATTATTGTTATATATATCATATCTATATATATATACATATAGTCTATAAGAGGAATTAGATTTCACTAATTACAAATCTACAATACAGGTTTAGTTTTAGGAAGCCATGATAACACTAAGAACCTATCAATGTGTCTAATCCTGAATATGTTTTTTTTTTGTACACAATGACAGACAATGATGTTTTTTCAATCTATAAATGACAGATTTTAACTTCACTACTTTTGATAGCAAAAAGAAACTTAAACTTTCTCATCTATTCAAACTTATATGATTTACCTACTTTGTGATATTGCAAAAGATGAAGTACTTCAAATTTTAATGGACTAAAGACAAACCATTGATTTAGCTATCACTTAGTGAAAGGATAGACACATAGAAACTACTTCTTCACTCCATTCAAATAAGGTTTCAACCCAAGCAAGAGGAATTTCTTTCTTTCCCATTGTAATGCCAAAAAAACTAATTCACTATTCTCTTAAACTTTTCAAAACTTGTAATAGTAAGGGAAATTATTTCTTTAAGAATAACACCTGTCCATTAAAACAAATTTTCATTTACACAAGTCTGTCGACATTTCACAAGATATTCAAATCAATACTTATTAAAGGAATGTAATGATTTTCTTTCCAATGCAACTCATATTAAGAAAAATTTCACTATCTTACAATCCTTTATTTTGTAAAGATTCAAATCTTCCAAAATGTTACAAGCATAGTTCTACATTATTACAAGTTGAAATACATAAGGAAAACAATGTAACAAATGACATGCCCAATATTGAGGGTAGGATTTTAATTTTACAAATAGGTATACTAGTCTTACATTTGGTGTCCAAATACATAAGATGGAGAACTTTTACATGCCATAAGGGAAGCTTCCCAGCATAGCCATACTTTTCAAGGTTACAATGCAGGTAAGTGTCCACAATAGAATGAAAATGAACAATAAGAGCTCCAAGCATGCCATCCCACTTCCATCTTTGAGATCCAAATGTACATGCCTTTCAAGAAAAACCAACCAAGGAGAAGAAGCTTGTTTTTCCACCCAACCATAGGCATCATTACATGCCTTTCCCAAGGTTGGGATGCATGCTAGCCTCCCCCAAGTCCATGGGAAAGAGGAACAACTAATGCACAACTATACACAAGAGTGAGGGTGAACAAACAATGATACATCCACATGAAACACAAGACAAGTATAAACAAGACTCCAAATTTTACAAGATGAAAAAGAGGTGAACCCAAGTTCTACCTCTAAAACCAATGGGGAAGAGAGGAGAGAAGTTCTCAAAAATTTTAACCAACAATAGTTGCATTAAAACAACATCTTCATGCCCTCCTTATTTCTCCTAATCCATTCAAGCCCTCCTTATTCCTCCTCCCTTTCACCAAATCCTTCTTCGAAGGATTTTCAAACACCAAAGGGGTTTCCTTACAAAGAATGGGGAAGGAGATTCAAGCCAAATGAATCACCATGCCCCACCACAAACCATTTGAGGGGAGTCACTAAAATCCTACAAGGCTTGTCCATCAAGGCTATGAGGATTGAGAGGGAAAAATCTCTCTCTCTTCCCCCACAACTCCAAAACTACATCATGCCATATGATGGAGGGAGCAAAAACAAGCAACAATAAATAAAAATCCACATGCAACAACCACATTTCCAAGTAAACAATCTAACAACTAGCATGAATATAACACATACAATAAAGCTTAAGAGCTTACCTCAAAGAAAACTCTCCAAAAATCTTTCCAACTTCAATCTTCTCCACTTCTTGACCCAAGAAAAAGTTACCTCCAATCACACAAGCATCCATGAAAAATCTCCAAAAAAAAAGTTCTCTTCTTTTCCTATGAGAGGGAATTTGAAGATGAGCAAGCAAAAATCCTCACAAATTAGGGGGTGACATGTGTCACCCCTCTCTTCCTTCAAGGTCAAAGATGTCAAAAAAAAAAGAGAGAATGGGTAAAATTCCTTTTAGCCCTCTTCTCCCAAATTACCTAAATTGATAACAAAACAAATTTTGTGCAACTTTTAACAAGCACACTAAACCATACCCCTTACATGGATGTGACCAAACAAGAGGTAAAAAGGGAGGGAAAACTCCATCTAGCCTTGGAAATAGGCCCCCCTACCTATTAGGTAGGGTCCAAGGGCTCATTTTTATGTTAAGGGAACTCCCAAACTAAAATGGGGTCCCTAAAAATATCCAAAATATCCCAATTTCGGGTTTGGAAAATTCGGCACAAGGTTAGAGGGTGTGGGGACCACCCAAGGGTTCACATGTGACCCTAAACCCTCTAAATTAATTACACCATTAATCTAATTCAAAAATGAATGCAAGTGGGGTCATTAATTCCCAAAACAAGCTTACAACACAAACTAAACACCTTAAGCAAAATTAATAATTACAAAACACATTACATTACAAATGAGGGTCACCCATATTGCCCAAAATAATAACTCTAATGCTAAGGCCTCAAGCAATAAACATGGCTAGGACTTAGCCTATGGGCTGCTTGTGTAAAGTGGCGTAGCTAGCCTAGGTCCCACGTTCTCCTGTGACCTATCACCTGCACACTCATTACACACATTAAACGCACATGTCCTGTAAAATATGAATCAACTACTAAATAAGATAACAATTAATTCTAGACCATCATTTCATCTTTCTGGTATCGAAAGTGCGCCAATGTGCACAACTATACACAATTCGCCATAAGTTAGTCACAATGATAAAATGACATGTATCCATAGAATCTCAACATGCAACAAACTGAGTAACCATCAATAGACCTACATTATAAAAAAACATCATATCAATTAGTATCCATGACATCATAAGATAATGGAACAACATAGTAATCAAGCTAAATCGGCACTATATGCCTAAATGTCCATACATGCCTAATCAGATCAAATCTCCTAATGTAATGTCCTAAAATATAACAAATCTCTGTCAAAACATGTCTATGAGTAATTAGGAACAAGTAACTGAGCTATAAAATGTGGGCACTACATCCCCCTCTACTAAAATTAGACTTCCTCCTGGAAGTCACTAAAAGAGATAGGGATATCTAGCCCTCAAAGGTGTTGCATCCTCTCAGGTAGCTATTGTTTCATTGTATCGGTCCCACTGCACTCTAACCTAGTCCAAGTCTCGACCCCGAAGGGCCAACCTCCTGTGCTCCAGTATGCGCACGGGCTCCAGTCTCCACTGTCCTCCATCCTCTACCTGTAATGCCGACCAATCCAAAACATGAGAAACATCTGGTACATATCTACGTAGTACAGAAACATGAAATACATCGTGGGCCTGTGCAAGGCGTGGTGGCAAAGCTAGGAGGTAGGCAACTAGACCGATGACCTCTAAAATATCAAAATGACCCAAAAAACGAGGCGAAAGCTTAGAACCCTTTCCATAGCAGATTGGGCTCTTATGCGGGTGAACTCTCAAGAAGACCTTGTCACCCACTGAGAAGTGATGATCAATCCTCTTGGTGTCTGCATACGCCTTCTGGTGTGCTCTAGCCTACTCAAGATGCTGTCTAATCAGAACAACCTACTGCTCTAAATCCTGTAGATAAGCTGGTCCCAAAATAATCCTGTCATCTAGTCTGTCCCAACTCAAAGGTGTCTTACAAGGTCGTCCATACAAAGCCTGGTAAGGAGCCATACCAATGGAACTATGATAGCTGTTGTAAGCAAACTCAACTAAATGCAAATAATCTTCCCATTTATTCTGCTGGTCCATCACATACATCCTCAACATGTCCTCCAATACCTGATTAACTCTCTCTGTCTGTCCATCTATCTTTGGATGATAAGTTGAACTGAAATTAATCTGAGTACCCAGAGCGGTCTGAAAGGAAGTCCAGAAAACTGAAGTGTAGATGGTATCCCTATCATTGATGATGGTCTTCAGAATCCCATGCAACCTAACAATGTCCTCCATAAATACTTTGGTGATGGCCTATGCATTATAGGTGACCTTGGTTGGTGAGAAGTGTGCAACCTTGGTCAACTTATCCACGGTGACCATAATGGCATCATGATGATAAGAAGACATAGGAAGTCTGAATATGAAATCCATGGAGATCACATCCCATTTCCACTCAGGAATATCATGAGGATGTAAGAATCTTGTGGGATGAGAATGATCTACCTTGACCCGCTGAAACTCAAGGCAACATGCAACAAAATATGCTATGTCTCATCGAAGACTTGGCCAATAATATAACTCCCTCAGATTAGCATGCATTTTCTTCACACCTGGGTGTGCTGCATATGGGGCTCGATGAGCCTTTGTGAGGATGAAGCTATGTAGATCACTGGCCTTAGGCATGTTGATGCACCTATGGAACTGAAGTAAACCAACTATCTCTAAAACACACCCAAAATAACTACCCTCTAATGAATCGTGTGAATCCAACATCTGTCTAGCTCCCTCATAAAATCTGTCCTTTGGAAGGTGCTCAAGAATCCTGCCTCTCAAATCTGACTGAAGTGTCAAAGAAGCAAGCACATGTCATCATCTACTAAGTGCATCTACAAAATTTTTTTCCTTTCCTTTGATATATTTCACCTCCATGTCATACTCACATAGGAACTCCATCCAACGCCATTGACGAGTGTTGAGGTTCGGTTGTGAGAAGATATGTTGCAAGCTACGATGATCTATCTTCAAAATGAATGGTCTAACCAAAAGGAAGTGTCACCAACACATAAGTGCATGAACAACTGCTATAAGCTCCAAGTCATGAGTAGGGTAGTTAAGCTTGTAGTCCTTGAGCTTATGAAACTCAAAGGCAATAACCCGATGCTCCTGCATAAGAACTGCTCCCAAACCCTCTAGTGATGCATCAGTATAAACAACAAAATCCTCTGTCAGGCCTAGAACTGCTAAGATGGGCATTGTGGTTAACCTTTCCTTAAGCAACTGAAAGGCCTGCTCACACTTTTTTGACCAATCAAACTTCTTCCCTTTCCTCTGAAGAGAAGTGATAGGGTGAGCAATCCTAGAAAAGTCCTGTACGAACTTGTGGTAATACCCTGCTAAACCCATAAAAATCCTCACATTAGTAACTAATGTGGGTGCTGGCCAGTCCATGATAGCTTGTATATTAGAGGGATCTACTAAGATACCCTCACTTGATATGATATGACCCAAGTACTGAATCTCTTTCTGAAAGAAGCTACATTTTTCCAAGTTCCCATACAACTTCTGCTCTCTCAAAACCTGAAGTACTTGTCTCAAATGCTCCTCGTGTTCCTCCTTGGAACGAGAATAAATCAATATGTCATCAAGGAACACTAAGAAAAAGAGATCCAGAAATGTCTTGAATACTCCATTTATGAGGCTCATGAAGACAGCTGGGGCATTAGTCAAACCAAATGGAACAAGTGTGAACTCATAATGCCCATAACGTGTGCGAAACGTTGTCTTGTGAATGTCTACATCTGATATGCGCAACTGGTGGTACCCTGACTTGAGATCAATTTTGGAGAATACTCTCGCTCCCCACATCTGATCAAACAAGTCATCAATCCTAGGGAGTAGATAATGGTTCTTTATTGTGACTTTGTTAAGTTGTCTGAAGTCAACACAAATCTTGAGAGAACCATCCTTCTTTTTCACAAATATGACTAGTTCTCCCCAAGGAGCTACACTAGGGTGAATGAGACCCTTATCTAACAAATCCTCTAACTGAATCTTGAGCTCATGAAGCTCTAGAGTCGTCATCCGATAAGGTTCCCTAGAAACTAGTGTAGATCCAGGTACTAAGTCGATGGTGAAATCCATCTCTCTACGGAGTGGTAACCTTGGAAGCTTGCCTGGAAACACATCTGCATACTCCCTCAAAACTAAATGATCATCTAAGGGTGAGTGCTCTGGAGTGCCCTCTGATCGGTGACTGATGGTAATAGCAAACAACTGACATCCCTTATGCATGCTCCGCTTGAATTGCTTAGCTGAGATCATTGGCAAAGAGATAGGTCTCTTCATCCCTCAAATCACAACTGAACTACCAAGATCATCCTGACACTTAATGACCTTATTTTTGTAATCCACCTTAGCTCGATGAGCCTTGAGCTAATCCATACCCAAAACTACCTGATATGATCCTAGAGGGATAACTCGGAGGTCAAGTGTAGTGGATAAGACTCCTAAATCAAGTACGCAACTCTCCACATACGAGTCCACAACGAGTTTAGCCCTAGAGGCCAACTCAACATGCCAACTATCTGGTTGCCTAGCCACCACTAGCCCACAATGGTCCACTACAGAAGGTGATATAAAAGAATCAGAAGCACCTAAATCAAAAAGTATTAAGATAGAAATACCCCTGATAGTACCTGTCGTCTCAATGAATTTAGCCTGATGCTCAGCCTAGCAGTTGTCAACTGCTACATATACATGATGGGCACGTCCCATGCCACCCACCGTCTGCTCGGATCTAGTGGCTTTCTATGCATCCATGGTATTGGATTTGTGCGGGCACATACACACATAGTGATAAGGAGATCCACAAATGAAACATCCTCCTATAGCCCCATGAGATGGGGTCCCTCCTGTACTCTGGTGAATTGATCCTACCGGTCCAACCTTAGCAGACTGCTGCATGTGAGATGACTCTACCTGCTCAGTACCATGCATCCTATCCCTGGCTCCACCAAAACTACCTCTAGAACCACCTCTCTGAAAACCCTGTGTCTATCTAGCCCCTTGCTGCGGGTGGCCCTGCTGCGGGTGCGGTGGGGCCCTTGTGGCTGCTGGCGGAGGCTAGAAACCTCCTCTAGGGGGTGGTGTTGTACCCCATGACCTATGACTCTGAAAGGCCTGTATCCTCTCTTGAAACTTTCTCTTGTTTCTATCTTGGTGCTCATGTGCCTTGGTCATGTTCTCCTCAGCTAAGTAGGCCTTCTTAATGGCCTTCTCAAGTGTGGGAGGAGATAAAATCATAACTGTTCCTACTATATCTACATTAAGGCCTCAAATGAACCTATTAACCTGTAATTTCTCATCTTGTAGGTAGTCCACATACTGCAGAAGATCCAAGAACTTGCTCTCATACTGTGCTACTATGCCAGATCCCTGTCGTAAGTCTTGAAACTCATCGATCCTGTTCTGCACAAAATGCTTTGACATATAATGAGCCCTGAATCACTCCTCGAAAATCTCCCAAGTCACTTTATCTTGAGTCAGATGGAGCTTCCGCTCCTCATTCCTCCACCAAACGCTTGCTGCGTCTCAGAGGAGGTGTATGGCGAACCTTGCCTTGACGTTGCTCTCGTAAGAGTGCAAGCCAAAGCAACTATCCAAGCTAAGGAGCCATGACTCAGCCCCAAAGCCATCTGTAGAGCCAGTGTAGGTGGGTGGCTACAAGTGAAGAAGATCTCTAATCACACTTCTTGTATCTCGATCCTAGCGATGTAGTCCAAAAGGTGAAAGGGGTCGCCTATCCCCAAATGGTCCCTCGAGACTGTGTGAGTAGCTACGACGGTATGAGGTTACCCTCTCGTGATGAATGAAAGGGCTATGTGACCTCTCTTGCCTCGGTGTATCATGCTCTGGTGGCTCTGAATGCATGTCCTTGCCTATCAGCTCCTCGTCTCCCAATGGTATCTCCTCTCTCACCTCCTACGGTGGTGGAAGATGCTGCTCCACAATGCTTATCAGCTGCTGTAGGACATCTAATATATGAGGCCCAAATTCGGGTGCCGAAGACTCCCGTGTAGGTGCACTACGCCCCAAGCCTCTAGCTGATCGTCCCCTCTTGGGTGCCATCCTGTGCACGAGGTGAGCGAAAAAGTTATTAAATGGTTGCGGAAAATGTTTAATTATTTTGTTTATTTATTTACTTTTAATGTTGTTAGCAATTTTGTTAATTGGTTGTTTGATTACCCAGAGTGTCTGCGTGTGTGAACCTCTGCTCTGATACCAAATGTAGTGCCCCACCTCAGGACACGGAAAAACCATACAAATGTGCAACTAATATTTTAGGTAATTTTTTTTTAAAGGTGAACTAAAACTACTACAATTGTATTTGCTTAATCCGTCTCCCCCACGTTATTTAATTATAATAATTTAATCATGTTCAAAAATCAAATGTATTATTATCCCCAAACAAATTAATTACCTAATTCAATTAGACTTACTAAAGTTACCAAATAAATACACACATCTTTTAAAATTTATTTGTTTTCCCCTTTAAAATATTTTTCCACACATCCCCTTTTAATTTATTTTCTTTACATGCACATACACTAAACTTTATTTCCCACTTAAATTTAAAAATACCTATGTCTTAAAAGTGAACAGGTTATTTGTGAGCCCTTGGATCAATTTGATCTTGACCCTTGGTTTTGAAAATGCCCTAAAGTTTTCCCTAATTTTCTTTATGTTTTCTTTTCTTTTCTTTACCATGTTATTTTCTCTCATTTTGCTTTTGGTTTTTTTCTTGTGCAGGTTGAAGAACTAGGGAAACTTGATTTCATGGAAATTTCTTTTGAGTTATCTCTTCTTCATTAGTTTAGTATCATCATTATGATTTTTTTTGTGATTATTTTCTTGTTCCAAAATTTTGGATTAAATTTGTTTGTGCAAGTATAAACCAAAGATGTTCTGGTATTAAATCAGGCATACTGCCTGCGTTTTTTAAGGTAATGGTGGCGTGTAGGGAAGAGGGGCTGAGTCACTTTTTTTTTGTGTTTGAGGGAAAGAGGGGGAGGTGTGGGGTAGATGCGGCTACGCCAGGTGAGGAGGATGGAGGAAGGGGCTGAGGTGAGCGTGGAGGGGGAGGAGGTGCCGCGTAGGGGGGGAAGGGAGTCGGGGGTGCTGCGCAGGGCAACGGCGGTGGCGGGGTGGATGTGGCAGCGGCAGGGATAGGAAGCGTAGGAGTTGGGTGGGGGTAGGGTGTTGCACGGTAGCTATGTGGCCGTGGGTGTGTGGGGGGCAGGGTTCGGCCCTCCCCCCCCACACCAAACAATAAAAACAAACCACAAAAAAAAACAACCGCTTAATTTTTTTTGTTTATTATTTCTTATTTAATGTGTATATATATATATATATATAAATATCATATATATATATATATATATAATATATATGATGTATATATATATTCTAATATGAAATATTTTTTGAAATAAAATTTATTATTCTATATATATAGTAAATATATATATAGTCACACACACACATAAGTATATAATAAGTATATTTTTCACTAATTAAGACTGCAATACAGATTTGTTTTAGGAAGCCAATAACTAAGAACCTATTAATGTGTTAATTCTGAATATAATTTTTTTTTGTACACAATGAGAGATAATGGTGAAATAATATATTTTAATTTTATTATTTTTGAAGCAAAGAGAAAACTTAAAATTTCTAACTCTTCAAACTAATAAATTATCTACTTTGTGGTAAGGAAATCACAAGTACTTCAAATGATAATACTAAACACAAACCATTGACTTCTTCATGGAAAGGAATTCAAAACTATTCACACTCCATTTAATAATGTTTCAAACTAAGCAAGAGGAAGTTCTTTCTTTCCCATTGTAATTCCAAACAACCATTCACTTTTTTAAAAAAAAAGCAAAACTTTCAACAAGGGAAATTATTTCTTTGATAAAAACACCTTTCCATTAAACAACTTTTCATTACACAATCTTCCACTTCAAAGATATTCAAATCAATACTTATTAAAGGAATGTAATTATTTTCTTTCCAATGCATCTTGAAGAAGTATAAACATTTTACAAGCCTTTATTCGTAACATTCCTCAATACAACATATTTCAATCATGCTGAAATACATAAGAAACAAACTAACAAATACCCTTCCCAAGATTGAGAGAAGGCTTTTAATTTTACAAATAGAATACAATCTTACATGTGGTGTCTAATACAAAAGATGGAAACTTTTTCATGCCAAGGAATCTTCCCACATAGCCATACTTTAAAGTTTACAATGCAAAAACGTTTCATAAGGGAAAAGAGAACAATAAGAGCCCAATATGCCACCAACTCCAAATTTGAGATTTAACCTCCATGCCTTTAAGAAATCCAACCAAGGAGAAGAAACTTATTGACCACCTAACCATAAGCATCATTACATGCCTTTCCTAAGGTTGGGATGCATGCTAGCCTCCCCCAAGCCCATGGGAAAGAGGACAACAATCCACAACTATGCACAAGAATGAGGGTGAAAAAACAATGAAACATCCACATGAAGCACATGACAAGTATAAACAAGACTCCAAATCTTACAAGATGAAAAAGAGGAGAACCCAAATTCTACCTCTAAAACAAATGGGGAAGAGAGGAGATAAGTTCTCTAAAATTGTAACCAACAATAGTTGCATTAAAACAAGATCTCCATGCCCTCCTTACTTCTCCTAATTCATTCAATCCTTCCTTATTCCTCCTCCGTTTCACCAAATCCTTCTTGGAATGATTTTCAAACCCCAATTGGGTTTCCTTACCAAGAATGGGGAAGGAGGTTCAAGAAAAATGAACCAACTGCCCCACCTCAACCATTTGAGGGGAAAAACTAAATCCTACAAGGCTTGCCCATCAAGCCTATGAGGATTGAGAGGGAAAAATCCCTCTCTCTTCCCCCACAACTCCAAAACTCCATCATGCCATATGATGGAGGGAGCAAAAACAAGCAACAATAAATAAAAATCCACATGCAACAACCACATTTCCAAGTAAACAATCTAACAACTAGCATGAATATAACACATACAATAAAGCTTAAGAGCCTACCTCAAGGAAAACTCTCCAAAAAGCTTTCCAACTTCAATCTTCTCCACTTCTTGACCCAAGCAAACTCTAGCTCCAAATCACACAAGCATCCAAGCAAAATCTCCAAAAAAAAGTTCTCTTCTTTTCCCATGAAGGGGAATTTGAAGAGGAGCAAGCAAAAATCCTCACAAATGAGGGGGTGACATGTGTCACCCCTCTCTTCCTTCAAGGTCAAAGATGCCAAAACAAAAGAGAGAAAGGGTAAAATGCCTTTTAGCCCTCTTCTCCCAAATTACCTAAATTGATAACAAAACAAATCTTGTGCAACTTTTAACAAGCACACTAAACCATACCCCTTACATGGATGTGACCAAACAAGAGGCAAAAAGGGAGGGAAAACTCCCTCTAGCCTTGGAAATAAGCTCCCCTACCTATTAGGTAGGGTCCAAGGGCTCATTTTTATGTTAAGGGAACTCCCAAACTAAAAAGGGGTCCCTAAAAATGCCCAAAATAACCCAATTTCGGGTTTGAAAAATTTGGCACAAGGTTAGAGGGTGTGGGGACCACCCAAGGGTTCACATGTGACCCTAAACGCTCTAAATTAATTACATCATTAATCTAATTCAAAACTTAATGCAAGTGGGGTCATTAATTCCCAAAACAAGCTTACAACACAAACTAAACACCCTAAGCAAAATTAATAATTACAAAACATATTACATTACAAATGAGGGTCACCCATGGTGCCCAAAACAATAATTCTAATGCTAAGGCCTCAAGCAATAAACATGGCTAGGACTTAGCCTGTGGGTTGCTTGTATAAAGTTACGTAGCTGGCCTATCACTTGTACACTCATTTCACACATTAAACACACCTGTCTGATAAAATATAAATAAACTACTAAACAAGATAACAATGAATTCTAGACTATCATTTCATCTTTCTGGTATCAAAAGTGTGACAACGTGCACAACTATACATAATTCACCATAAGTTAGTCACGATGATAAAATGACATGTATCCATAGAATCTCAACATGCAACAAACTGAGTAACCATCAATATAACTATGTTCTAAAACAACATCATATCAGTTAGTATCCATGACATCATACGATAATGCAACAACATAGTAATAAAGCTAAATCATTGCTATACGCCTAAATGTCCATACATGCCTAATAAGATCAAATCTCTTAATGTAATGTCCCAAAATATAACAAATCTCTATCAAAACATGTTTATGAGTAATGAGCAACAAGTAATTGAGCTATAAAAATGTGGGTACTACAAAAATCATCCATTCTTGTACATTACCTTGCGCCAATCATTTTCTTCATAAATCTATCAAGTAGGACCATTTCCTACTCAAAACAACTATTTCCAGGAACCAATATTCACCTATGGAGCTCAAGACAACACAAGAACACCTCAATTATGCCATGTAACCACTAATTGGAAAGAAACTAACTTGTATAACACATCAATGATTTTTATGCCTCATGCAACATATAAAAAAGCAAACCACACCTCTTTTCCTCTTCATCAGATTGAACTACCCATAAATACTTTTTGGAAACTCAATTGGTTTTCACCCTTGTTGTCACTTTCAATACCTCTAAAAGGATTTAATAAGAAAAAAATTAATCCTTCTTTACTCTCCAATAGATATAAATAATCAACTAAGCAAAAAATGAGTCTTCTACATCAATCTTCTAGCCAAAGTAGTCATGTCTTGAATCAATCAAACTTGGTCTTCAAAAACTGAGATGGTTCACTTATCAAAAAATATCATAAAGAGATAAACCATATATCATTGGAAAGGTATCTGAATTTATTTCCAAAACATATTACATTTCCTTCTAACTCCAAGTGGAAGGCTTTCAACTGGGTCAATTTCCACAACTTCTCAAATTTTCCTTTTCAACCCCAAAGACCAACCTTCAAAGATAGGGCACACGTTTCCCTTTAGGACTTCCATGACCTACGAATATATTAAAACTCCCAATATTTCAGAAATGCTGATTCAATCAATACCTTCAATGGACAACTTTGCCACAAACTGAAAAATCATCCTTTTTCCAAGCCTTTTTGAGTGGGGACCACATATTGTCACAAGCTCTATCATACGTTTCTAAAAATATAGAGGAGCCATATATAACCTTCAATCACTACATTAGCAAGAAAAATCCATTTTCCCCCATACCATGAAGATTTCTCCTACCGCTCTCATCTTAGGGTTTTAAAGCCATAAAAATCTACTTGCCTTCTTAACTATCGTTCATAAATGTTTGGGCCACATTTCACCTCATCATAACTCTAAGATATTATTAACTCCATAGAATAACATCCTTGAAAGTATCAGCTTCCCATACAAACCTAACACGTTGTAACCATGAGCATTTCTCTCACTTTGAGCTAGAAATTACACTCTTAAGAACCCTTTTTTAGTCTAAACATCATAACATGCAAAATTATCATCATGGAAACTCTTCTATCTTTCCCACAACATTTTATGACATTTTTCCTCCACATATCCAATTCTCAGTTGCGAAATCAAAATAGGACAGGTGCACCTTCATAATTTCTATCTTATTTCATATTAATAGGCTTGTAGAATTTTTGCATGTAATATAGGTGTTAAAAAGCATAACATTTCTCCATACCCCTGTACTTTGAAAATATCATAAAGTTTACAATTTTGAAAATATATCAAAGAACTACATGCGTTTCATTCTCTCTACATTCCCTATTTTGAGTAAAAAATATTTCTGTAACACATTCTCAGGGTCAATTTGGTCTAAAAGGACCTAGACTAGGTCTTAAACGAGCACACCTGCATATTTTGTGCTATCATAGGGATGCAATTATTCTACTGGTAATAGCTCATATAGATTGATTATAGAGATTTGTGGATCCAATGTAATAATAATCATTCCTATATCATTCTCCTCAAGTCACCATACTTTTCTATTTTGATTAATGATTTATGTCACCGAAGCTAGCTAGGTCGCTTGGGAATAGGCTCAATTAGAAAACAACATGCTTACTGACCTCCACTCTTCAGAGGATCATGGAAAAACCTGATTGTGGATATCATAAAAAATTGAAGAATCAACCATCTAGCAATGATCCATAATGGTGATGTTTGTACGAGGAAGGAGATTTTAGGACCAAGGAGAACACCTAAGATTACACATGGATCTATACACTCGAATGGGTCCTCACACCTTTTTCGTATTACAAATGAGTGAAGAGAGTTGGGTTGGTCATTGTAGTTAGGTACTTATTAAAAAAATAATTTGAGCTTGTCAAGGCATATTTTGAGATTGGGCTAGTGATGGTTTCAAAAATTGTGTTGTGTGAAACCTATAATGACGAACACATATTGTGGACAATCCATTGTGATGTGGAAATGACAAGGATCTTCATGTCTAAGTATTCTTGGCATTAAAGATCTCCATATTAGCATCCTAGTCACTATGGATTTCATCATTTTAGGATTTGGTTTATCACTAGAAAGAAGAATAAAATATATAACTAATATTGGGAAAAGGTTGCAAGAAAACAAATTAAATTACAACAAATATATCCATCATCTATAAGCTAGTTCCTCTTAAGACAAGCAAAGTAGACATATGAAAGCTCATAAACATGAATCTTTCAATCTCCAATTGAGATGGCTGTGTGACAAAAAAGTAGTTACGAACATATAACATGGTTACCTTTGAGTACTATGTGTATGGACTACTTGGACCATTTGTTTAAAATCCTTGGTTCTTTCTACACTAGGACCAATGATCAATGTGCATTACAGTTTGAAAAGCATCTCCTACAAGATATAATTTTTGGCAACTATTTGAGTTAATGGAATAACCAATACTTCGTCACTTAAACTATATCATTTTGGGTGTTTTTATACAAATGCGTTCTTCTAGCTCATAGACTACAACAATCATTTTTTTGACATAGACCCGTAAATAGACATTAGAATTTTTCAACCTGAGTATTTTATGACATTTTATTTTCATTGTTGTCTCATGTGTTGTACTTCTTTGACCTAGATTCATTGAGATCAAGTTTTAGGATTTTGCATCTAGAATCGTACACCTTACAAACTAGGTTTTCAACATAGATTATTCTAATCATTACCTTCATAGTAATAACTTCACTTATGGAAATTCCTTCTAGTAGTTAAGTTTAATTTCAACTAGTTAAAAATCATATGATAATTGAATATATGATTTCAAAATGAAGACTATTCTTTAATCAATTTTTCACAAATTGGAATAAATGTTTTAGTGGAGATTTCTTTTTTCTTATGAGTCAATAGGATCTAGGAATAGACACAAATTTTTTACTATAGAATTAAATTATTTACAATATTTTCTCAGTGGAAATAAAAGGTAGTTAAAAATTCTTGCTAGCAGTGATTAGAGGTTGATTGAAGGATCATTTAAAATTGATTAGCATCTCAGGTGAAGTTTACAAACCATCCACCAATGATTCACTTGTATAGGAACATGAATAGATTCCTCCCATCAAGTAAACATTGGTGAATCTCAACTTCACCATAAAAATGCTGTGGAGGAAAGGAATTTTCCACCTCCTTGAAAGTGATCCTTAAGGAAACTAAAATGGAGACCTCATGATTAAAGCAGCCATGTCACCTCAAGGAAGGGTCACTATGAAATAGCTCTTATGATGGACATCTGGGGAGACTTTCCTCCTACATTGATCACAATTTATATGGATGGAACCAATTGTTAATAGTTTTCCTTATATTTATGTAGAAAGATTTATGTCATCTAAAATCTCCTGTCATTAGGGATATTACATTTTTTGCTTCCTTGATAGGGCTAACAAGAATTTATTTTACTTTATATCCATTCCTGACCTCTCAATGCAGTCCCTACCTATATGATATCACCACATGACTACACTTCCTAATAGATTTACCTTTTAGAGCATTTTCACCTTATGATTATATGAGTATGAGATGCTCAAAAATCCGACCTTCCCGCTTATCTCTCATCTAACTTGGTTCCTATGACCATTCCCTCTCAAAAGATGAGTGAAACCAATGGACACAAAGAATTTAAGATTTTTTGAGGCCTATGATAATGCTGACTAGGTGAGGAAGATCATTTGGAGCTCACTGCCTCTTATATATAAGTGATATATATAATCTCAATGCATGACATTCCTTCCCATATTCTAAAAATGTAATGTACCATGCATAGAATGAAAGGATTCAAATGCTTCCAGTAACTGAGAAGGGACAATATACCAAATCTAATAGTTAACTGATCTCTTCTATGTCTCACTTGGACACCATATGTCCTCAATTGAAGCTTCAACATAAACTGGATTGAGGAGGTAGGGGTGGAAAATATTTGTTTTGCATTTTTATATAAACCAATACACTTTCCATCTATCCCTATTGATGGACATGTTACACTATTCCATAACTTGTGAGGTTTGGGAGGTGATCTTAAGGATTGAGAATAGTGTATTGACAAAGATTATACATACCATATTCCAGAATACTCATATGTTTCACTCAAGTTGGTGAATCCTGATAAGGTTTAAAACAAGGTAAACTTAACCTTGCTTGGATACCTATGCGATTGCATTATCTGGGATGGGGGGTGAACATTGTACATTCACCATAATTAATGTTAATTATTATAAAGTCTAAGTTTATAACATAATAATCAAAATTAATATTTTAAATAATGGATTAATAAACACATTTCACTATCATGGGATAATCACCTAGATAACCCCCAAATGTGAAAGAATAGTCACGTTGATAAATAGCTACTATAGATAAACTTAAATATATTTACCAGTGTAGTAATTCCCTCCTCACTGTGTAAGCCATATGACTCCATTTACTAGGATCAACCTTGATAATCCAGATTGAAGAAAATTATTACGTGATTATGAATTATCTTATATTCTAGTTTATTTTCGACTGATAATAATCCATATCTTGAATGATGGATGACTTAAGGTCATCATTTGCATAACCTGAAGGGTTATAACCATCTATTAAGTGAGGAGGCACACCTCCTCGATTTAATTAGTTGATTCCAATTAAATTAACACAAAATATGCACACATTATCCGCCATTTATATCTCTGATTAATATAGATGTGCTATGAAGGGATATTATCCTAAATATGAACCAACATATCATGATTGAACATCCTGTGATGCACCAAAATTAGCAGGAAGTTGACAAAGGCCATAACTTGAGCTCCGGGTGTTCGGTTTGAGTATGTTTTTTTTTTAAACCACATGTTTCAATTAGACGAATGCACCGGACAACTTGCATCCTACTGGTTGGGGCAATTTTTTGGCTACATTTTCGAGGCCCTAAATCCACCATCTTGAGGCCAAAAATTAGGGATTTAAGTTATAGTTCGATAGTTTTTCCTATTTTTGGGCATTACTTAATTTTAGTTTATTAGTTACATTATGAGTTAGAAAGTTGGAAATTCCTCTAATTTAGGGATGTAGAAGATGCATGGAAATTTCTGTGCCCGTATGAATAAACATGCGAACTTACTAAGAATAACAGGTTCTAGTAAACTGCTAAAAATAGTAATTTTCGCCACTTAGAGTAGATTTAGTCAGAGTTAGTTAGAGTTTACTTGGCAACTCAAGTTGGGAGTTGTTTTCCTATTTAGGAAACATTTTAATTCATTATTTGATAACGAAGAAGGAGATCTATTTTCTTTGGAGTTCATATTATTTGTAGTAAATCATGTTTGGTTAGAATTTGGTTACATTATAATGTTATAGTTCTAACACTCCCCCTTAATATTAAGTGGGGATCAATATACCAACATTACCTATTTGTATAACAGGATTTACAAATCTATAAACCCTAAAGGTTTAGGCTAGAACATGTATTTGTGAGACTAATTCTCATCATTTTTCGTGGAAATATTCTTATACTGTATCTCTAGAAGCCTTTTATAACACAAGGTCATCCTTTACAAATAGATGCACACTGGACTATATTTTCCGTAAACTCTATTAGTTTACTTTAGATTATACAAGATCTTTTTACAATGCTTTAAAACTAGAATAAAATTATAAAGGATAATGATTTAATCAATCGGACGACCATTAGGAGGTGGCATTGCCATGCATACTCCCCCTCAATGGAAACTCTGAAAGGCCAAGAATTGAACGAAACTTGAAGAAATTCACAACACAAAATGTCTTTGTAAACAAGTCTGTAATCTGATCTTCAAGAGGGCGGTACTAGAGATCTATATCACTATAGAGAACCTTCTCATGAATAAAGTGCATATGTATCTTGATATGGAGTGATGTTGTAAATTTTTTTTTGTCTTCCGGTAGGAGCTCTTTCAGTTCCATTCACAACTGCCCATATTTTGCGAGCCATGAATTCTACCTTCAATCGAATCTTCCAAATATTGTATTTGTTTCCATTCAACATCTGATATTTATCAATTGAAAATTGATTAGACCCCATTTTTGCATAAAATAGAGATAAAAATGATTAACAAACAAGGATTAAAATAATATTTTTATAAAAATTCCCCTCGTCGTATTTTAATCCTCATAATTGATCATGATAAATTTACGCCAAAAAGAAGGTCCTATAAATTAAATAGTCTATACATGAATACACTAGAATTATATCAAAAAACCAAATTGAAATGAAAGTGATTTTTTTATTTTTGTAACAAAATGACGACAAAAAATTGTCTTCGTGTAGGAATATATCATTTTTAAATAAAAAATGATAATTTTACTATTTTTAAAAAATGATTTATAATTTGTCTATATTTTCAAACAAATAATCAAATTATTTATATACAATTTCTAAAAAAAAGTTATATAATTTTTTTGTGTGGATCTCTTGCCCCTTTAGGTAATATTTTCTTGTCAACTCGACCGAGTTGGCTAACCAACTCGGAAAGCCATATTAATATTGCAAATCGAATTGAGCCACATTCTAACCCGAATGCTTATGTTATTATTAATGAAAACCATATAACTAATTCCAATGTTTATATATATTATCAATGCGAATCTAAACTTTGAAGCAAACTTGCACAGGAAATAATTATGAGAATAATTAATTTTACACAAACAAATATATTTCTTCTCTTTATATTTCTTCATACGAATAGATTATAAATATATAGGAATATGCAACTCCTATAAACTAGGAAGTTTATCTAATAATAATCCTATTTAGTTGTGATTGTTACTCACGTAACAATACACAACTCAAATCATATGAGTTGTTAAAACAACTCCAATAATTTATTATTGTTTATATAACAATAATATAACTACTAACATTTATACTTATTGAATACATAAGCATAATGTAAACATTAATTTCCTAACATTCCCCGCCTTAATGTTTACATGGTAGTAAAAGAATTTTCACACTTCCTCTGCAGCCTGCCACCTCTGCACGCTCATGATATTGGCACACACTCGAACTGAAGGTAGAAGAAAGAACACATTAACTTTTTATCAACCATGCACTGTCGGGAACACATCTGACTGACGAGGATGGGAACACACTTAGGAATCATCTGATTATCAACCAGTTACTCTAGGGAACACATCTGACCTAGTAGTGTGAGAACTCAAGAAGGAACACATTTGAACAACCTTAAATGGTTTTTAGAAGGCTAAACAAAAACCTAGGTATGAACATGAACACATCTAACTGTTCTACCTCATCAAGATTCATGATGCTTCCTTTCACTGTGCTATCTATTCTTTACTATGTTTTTGCATAAGGGAAATAGGAATAATCACCTACACAACTGAAAAACTGGAAATGGAACATTGGGTCATGTTGATCATGTTCCCCCCTCAATGTGAAATTTCCACTTATTGAAAACTGCAAACTGTAAAAACTGAAGCACACAACTGAAAAACAAACTGACACTTCACACAAGTGCCACCAAATCAGTGAAGTAGCCCCATCGTTGGTGATTGACGAGAGGTCGTTGTCTGACCTCCAACCTACGATGCCTCCATCCTCTAGTATGAAGCTGCTAACTCATCTCGATGTGATCATTGGGCTCAATAATTTCCACATTGGGGTTATTTGTATAACTCCCCCCCTCAATGTGAAATCCTTTATTTTTCTGACATTGGGTAACACTGAAAATGCATCTGTGAGGTAGATTTTTTTAAAAAATTTAAATTTGATATTCCTAATAATCACCTACATGACACTTGAATTCAACTCACAATAAACTTTTGACAAAGATGCAACAGACTTAATGACCTAATGAATCATACATTTTTAATGGTGAAGACACAAATACTTTTCTTTTGATGACTTGACTATTTATATCAATGATTATGTAATCTATATGGAACAATGATATGCCAATAATAACTCTAAAAACTTTAATACCTACACCACTCACTATGAACAATTTGAAAATATTTAAATAGGCATTTTACTAAATGACATGAACAATAACTTGAGACCTTTTAAATAAGAAAGGATTATAAAATTACATTAACAATATCTACATAGAAAATATATAAAAATACTGTATGAAAGACAAACCAACATGACTCTTATAAATCCCTATACTATATATATTCAAACCTCTAACAAATAAAAACTTCTAACAAACTTTGACTAGCTATTGAAAGGAATTTGGCACACCGCTTAGGAATGGTAATTGACGATGTCATATTTATCTATTGGATCACTCAATATTAGCTGTCCACGACATTAATTCCTTCTTTGAGAGTATATTCTGCCAAGAGAGGAGATAAGTCGAGCTCCAAATCTTAAAACCGTAGTTCTATGTTATTCTCAACAAGTAGAATAGTCCAAGATAGGCAGTGTGGAGCCAAGTGTAAGCTTGAAAAAGCCCTGAATCTCACAGATAAGAAGATCTCTTTCACTTTTGAGCTGTATGCACCACGTCAATGTGGAATAAAATACAAGTGTATGGAGGAAGGAAACGAGCCAAGAAACTCGCCAATCCAGGAGTCTAATTTGTTGTGAGGAGGATAATTATCTTGTGAGACCTATTTTTGAATTCGACAATGAATTTTTTTGATCTAAGGTGGTTAGATCAACCCAAAGGGAGCCTTAATTCATCACTCAGCCAAGATAAATCCGTAGATGCAAATCAGTGCTCGAAGCCAATGCAATATTATGCCAAATGTGAGTGAAAATTTTAGAGATCCAAATGCAATATTTTCTTAATAAGTTCGACGCCTTCCTCTCTCTCTCTTTGGTCAAATCACAAAGGTATTTTCTCTGCACCTTTGTCTCAGCCTTCACATCAGTGCTATATATATTACTTTGGCACATTACATTCACTATACTCATAGGCTTGCAACAATGAAATATTGTGCCATATACAGACTTATAAAAAACTTAACTATTAAAAAGAAACATAAATTCGGGGCAAAAATACATGTTGGAAACTGCCCCTCTTTCCTCTTAATTCTCCATCATAAGGCTAGAGTAGATCGATCTGATACCAAATCTAAACTCTGAACCAAACTTACACTGGAAATAATTATGAGAATAATTAATTTTACACGCACAAATATATTTCTTCATACAAATAGATTACAAATATATAGGAATATGCAACTCCTATAAACTAGGAAGTTGCTCTAACAATAATCCTATTTAGTTGTGATTGTTACTCACGTAATAATACACAACCCAAATCATACAAGTTGTTAAAACAACTCCAATAATATATTATTGTTTATATAACAATAACATAACTACTAACATTTATACTTATTGAATACACAAACATAATGTAAACATTAATATCCTAACAACGAACCATATAACCCAACATATCAACCAAGCTATGCAAGAACCGTGGCTAAGCCAAATTGTCTAACTGTCAAACCACTCATCATGCCCACGAGGGCATAAAAAAAGGGTGGTGTGACCTAAGTCACACCACCAAGTCTTCGTGGGATGGATTTTAAAGCCTTCCCCTTACCTCTCTCGTCCCCCATATGGGACCAAACCCGCAGTGAAAACAGAGAGGGGGGTTCACTGTGATGGTGGAGGAAAGGAGGGGGTCCCGTAGAGGGACAAGCACTAGCAGTGCAGAGGGACTCACATGAGTGAGGATCAAGTGCCACATGACACTAACCAAGGAGAGGAGCGGTTTAGAGGGAACAACCCCCATATTTTATAAAATTTCCTTTTAATATATGGTTTGCTTTAATATAGCGGTCGATTTGAATAGATATTCAGTTAGGTTTATATATGATTAGGTTTTAGGTTTATATAACTTAGATTTAGGTTTATATAAACCATGACATATATATATATATATATATATATATATATATATATATATATATATATATATATATATATATATATATATAATTAACATATATATTTTTGTATAGATTTATATATGTATATAGGAAACAAATACAAATATTTATATTGTATTTTTATAAAATATGAAGATTTTATAAAAAAAATACAATTATTATAGTTTGTATTTAAACTATAAGAGAGACATTTTCAAGGGACTTATTCAGGACATGTATAAGGGTTTCAAAAATTCATAGTAAAAAATGTTAAAATGCATGTATTACCAGCGAACAAGGAATTTACTTGCCCAATGAAAAAAATAGAAAAACTTATTTTCTTGAGTCTTGTCCCCCCCTGTAAACTCAAGTTTTACCTTGGATTTTTACTTCCTCGTTTGTTTTTATTAAATCCCTTGCAAACTATGTAAAAATATATAAAATACTTCAAATAATTTACAACCCTTACCTTATTTTCCAGGGCCTGGTAATTCCTGAATTTGAATTATTTTCACCCAGTTGAAAGTCCAAAATGCCTTTTTCACCTGTGCAATATTCATCCAACCAACCAACTATGTGGAATGGGAAGGGGGGGTTAAATAACATTCCAAATAGTTTAACTACCTTCGCAACCGTTAGAACCTTAGGTTATATTAGGATTAAATTTAATTTATTAATCCCACTCTGGTACCATGTCAGGACGAGGAGTGAGAAGGTACATTCACCAAACTAATTAATTATTATAAAGTTAAACATTATAACATATACAAGATGAATACATTAAATAAAGCACAAGGAACACATAACACCACCTATAACATGGAAAACCCCTAAATGGGTAAAAACCACAGAATAAATCTAATATAGAGAAAATTTTACATTTACCAGTCCAATAACTCCCTCCTCAATTCTAATCCCTATATTTTTACCAGGATCAACCTTCATATTACACATTGGAATATTATTATATGATTTAATAATCTTGTATCTTGATCATTCAATATAATAATCAATATCCTTAATATATGACCTAAGGTCATATATTAAATAACCCGAAGGGTTATAAACTTCTTAAGTGATGGGGCACATCTCCCAGATTTAATTAGTTGATTAATTCAATTAACCAAACCCTAATATAAAGTTCATATTTAAATAATATGAATATAGTTTATTCTATATTATTTAAATATAAACTATATATTATGATGCACTAATATTATAGTTCTAACAAGAATGTTGGATGTTGATTTATGTCATACATTCTCCCTGCACATGTTACACATCGATGCTTCATAAAGTTTATAACTTTAAGGAACAACTTAAGGTAGGTGGAAGTGCATGATGTTGATGTTTAACTCTTGGCACACATCCATTAAGGGAACTACACTTAATGCGAAAAGATACCAAAATTGAAGGCTTGTGGGATACGAGATATCCAATGAATGCTAAATGTCCTCAATTCATCTCAAGCATTGAAAAATATAAAAAATAACCAAGATTAATATCTTTGATGAAATCGTTGAGTGACATTTGCCCTTGTTTTGGTGTATTAATATTGACGTCCTACTTAATTAACAAATCTAGGGATTTGAATGTCATTTGAATGTTTGAAGAGAAAAAATACCTCGAAACTTATAATTATTTTTAGATCTAACCTATGTACATGTAGAGAAAAAAGGGAAAATATTTTTGATGTTTTTTAATCATTAAAGTGCCCACAAATGTGTATTTACCATCATTTAATCCCTTGAACTCCTAAATTTCATCTAGAAGCCTCCCCAAAATGAAGTGAAACCATTTTGGGTGCTAACAAATCCCTTAGAAATTATCGATGTTTTCCCATGAGATTAGGAAGATGGATGGAGATTAAGATACCATTTTCTCAAAAGGTCATGATTTGACGATTGGGACCATTATAGCAAATGATGTATTTTTTCTCTAACTTATTTAACTTCTCAATTTGTGTTTAAATGGGACTGTGAGGGTAAATTTAGCTCGAAAGCATCTTCTAGAATAGGAAATCCAATTTAGAATCCTCTGCAAGTGATTTAGGAGCCATTATATCTGAAAATATGTGTGAAATATATATAAAGTCTCTTTCATGAAAGTATCTAAAATACCTAAACCATTACTATGAAAACTCAGATCTATGTGAATCTCCCTTGGTTACCGTGTGAATGGTACTAATCACTTATCATTTAGATTTATTTGTCAAGAGTTATTGATGAAAAACCAAAGCTTTATCATGGCGTCTCTAACATCCCAAAGTTTCATCTTCCATTAGGTGAGACTGTTAAATTTATCATGTGCATTGAAATTGTAAAATCATGTCATTTATACATCATGCCATTTATTCTCCATCAGTTTCTTAGTATTTGGCAGAAAGGGAAATAATCTTTAAGGTAATGCAGAGCATCGATCTCTACTATGTGTCCTATTATCACCGAATCACAACACCCTTGAGTGTCTGCAACTCGATGGGTTGAGACTCTTAGTGCGATTTCATAACATGGAGCTTTTCCGAAGTGTGGGACCTTAAAAAATCGGAAAAGCTCTCTGGATGAAGTCCAGTTTCTATTCCTCTGTTCAGATGCACACGAAAAAAAATGCAGAGGGTTTACTCAAAATCTAATCTAACTTGCCAAGGAGACAGGGTAAGAAGATGCATAAAAATAAACCTAAACTAACAAAGGTGATGCGCCGAGGAATGAAGAACACCTATCTTGCCAATAAACACAAACCATTAAAATGTGATGCAAGATCATGCACAGATAACAAAATTTGTAGTGAAAGATCAGGAGGATGCAAATGAACACAGAGAGGGTTGAGAATCATCCACAGACATGCATTAATTGCTCTAAATATTGATACAATACACTACAAAATGCCAAGAGGTAAAGTTGCATTACAGTTTTAAATGGGAGGTTTGAACTCCAAAAATTCACCTGCCAAAGAGAAGAAGGGAGGGGCAAAACAAGAATGTCCAATGCTTAGAAAGAAGCCCCTCCTTACAATTTATAGGAAGAATGAGAGAGGGAAGAGAGAGGAAATCCAAATCTACCCCAACCACCTCTAGGTTCCATTTAATCATCTCATTATGGTGGTAGGTGAGAACCCTAGCAAACTTAAAAGTGGCGAACTGTATTTTGCATTAAAACTGGTTGTTGAAACGTCATTTCTGGCCATTACCACGTGCCAGAGGAGTTTTTCAATTTTCTCTCTCCAAACTAAATCAAAATGATAAAATTGACCCTGGAATTTTGTAGAGAATTTCACCAGCTTTCCATTGATATAAAGAACGTGAAAAACTGAGCTCTGGATCGAAAGTTATGGCCATTTGAAGATTTAGGGCAAAACAGGCCCAAAACGGATCGACAGGCAAAAAGTTTGAATTTTTTTTTTTTACCCGTTGGTCTTTGGAAATTTTTTCAAATTTTCCCCACGCTCTGCCACTTGGATGACACGTGTCAGGCTCTGATTCATCTGCGGGCTCATCCTTTGAAAATTTCTTTCGGGCCCTTCCTTAAATTTTTTTGCCACTTGGACATGTGGCACTATTTTATTGGCTCGGGCCTGAGGGGCGCACTTTGTCCTTTGAAAATTTGGCATTTTTCACTTTGGGAAAATTTCCCATTTCCCCCCCCCGCACTCTGCCACTTGGATGACACGTGTCAAGATTCCATTCGATGGCGGGGGCAGCGGGCCAAAACTTTTACCTTTGAAAACTTGGCTGAAACTTTGGAAAATTTTCAAGTCCTTCTCTTTTCCCTGCCACTTCTTGGGACACATTCTCCCGCATCGGCTGATTCAGGATTCCTTCTCCCTGCTTACATCTTTTTCACCTTTTCACGTCTCACGCGTCCCTTACGTACTTTTTTCCCAGCTGTCCCGGACGAATATCTCCGAACTCGGCCGATTCGGGCTTCCTTGTTCCTGTTTGCGGCTTTTTCACCTTTTTGCGTCTCATGCGTCCCTCACGTATTTTTATCCCTGCTATCCCAGACGAATATCTCTGAACTGCCCGAAATAGACTGTCTGTCGGCAAATCGGCCGATTCGCATCCCGCGCGTACTTTTGTCCCGGCTATCCCAAAACCGCGTGAAACAAAACTTAGGTGATTTTTCTTTGTTTTCGGCCATTTCAGATTTTCACGTCCCTTGCATCCCGACGTCCCAACTGTCCCGTGGACCACCTGGGACAAAAATGTCTGACTTAGCCGATTTTCTTACTTTTTCAGCCCCAAGCTTGGTATGACGAACCTCAGTACGACCCGAACCCTTCAGACCCGAAATGCTTTAAAACAGTCCCGCAACCTTATTTTTTGCATTTTTTCCATTTTCTCTAACTCGTGGGGATTCCTTCTTGGATGGGAGAGTTAGAGAGAAGCCGAGGGGCCCCCAAAAACAAGATTTCAGGCCTTGAATCAATCTACTTTCTTGGGACTGAATAATTTGATGCATGTTATCAAAGTTACCTTGAGGGGTGAATTTTGGATAAAAATTTTGGCGACTCAGTGGGGTCATCTGCCTGCTGGATGAAGTTACTTGTTTCCCGAAGCATCCATTTGGCATGGAGTCATGAGTTGTAGCCTGCAAACTAATCTGAAATTTGAAAACCTCCTCTCTGAGCCACTTGGAAACCCACTGAAATGGACTATGCAAGAGCAAGACCAGCACCACAAAAACAATGTACAAAACTAAAATTCATACATGCTCCAAATGGAACATGCAGAGTGTGCACAAGCACTTAGAGGAATGAAAACCTAAGCTAATATTTACAAGGTGGAGAATTTCCCTTTAGTAGCAATGCTTTAGATAGATTCCATTGACTAGAATCTATAGTTCTTCGCCATCCAATGAAGACAATTAGAAGGCATTGCTGTCCTTACACTTTGTGACCATGTATGGGCCACTCCAAATGGCATCAAATTTTGAATGCCTTCCCGGTTTTGCTCTATCTGCATCCCATTTTAACACTAGATCTCCAACTTGGAAAGATCTACTCTTGGCCTTCCTATCAAAGGTCTTCTTGATCAAAGCTTGATCCTTCTCCATTACTTGGGATGCCTGATCTCTGATCTCTTGGAGCTCCATCAACTCTGCATATCTCACCTCCATGGGCCCAAACTCTAGCAACTCTAACTGCTTCATGAGTTCTAATGTTGGCAAATCAAGTGACATGGGCAAGATTGCCTCTCTTCCATAAACAAGCCTGAATGGAGAGTTACCTGTGGATCTCTTGGGAGTTATCCTATCAGCCCATAATTTTGATTTCAGTCTGGTATGCCAAGACCTCTGATTCTCATCAAGAGTCCTCTTAATGATCCTCAACAAGTTCTTGTTTGTAGATTCAGCCCAGCCATTACCCTGAGGGTAGTAGTTTGATGAAGTACTTAGGTAGATCCCGTTCTTGACAGCCCACTCAGTCACCTTGGATCCAATGAATGCTAACGCATTATCTGAGATTATTGTAGCAGGTATGCCAAATCTGGTTACTATCCCCTCTTAGAAGTCTAAGATGCTAGACTCATTTGCTTCCTTGAGTGCTATTGCTTCGGTTCATTTGGTGAAGTAGTCTGTGGCTATCAAAATCCACTTATGCCCTTGGCTTGAATTGAGATTAATGACTCCAATGAAGTCTAAACCCTATTGCATGAATGACTGGTCAACTGAAATTGGATGCAATGGGAGGGCAGAAAGCCTCTCTTTACCTGTGAAGAATGCACAATTCTTGCACCTTTTAATCCACGCGAAGCAATCATTGAAAATCTTGGGCCAATAATAACTAGCCTTCATGATTTTTACAGCTGTCACTCTTAGTGTAAAATGACCACTAGCTGGTCCACCATGGAACTCTTCCAACACCCTATGAATCTGATTTGTACCAATGCATCTTAGCAGTACTCCATTCACATCTTTCTTGAACAAAACACCGTCTACTATGGCATATGGGACAACCTGCAATCTGAAGTGTCTTCTTTGGGTCTTGTTCATCTCTGGAGGGCATAGGCCCGTGCTTAGGAAGTGCATTATACCTTGGGTTCAGCAAGGAGTGGGGAAAACATTATCCTCTTCTTGAGTGCTACCTTGCACATGGCTGTCTTGAACTGTCAAAATAGCCTCTTCTTCATTGCACACTCCCTTTTGCTTGCCTAGAATTAGTTGCTCACACAATCCTTTTCCTCTTACCAGCTTGGTGACCTTGATCTCTATGTCATACTCCATGACACGAGTGATCCAACCTGCTCTTTTCTCATTCAAATCCTTGTTGAGGAGGAATTCCTTTACTCCCGCATGAGAGACCAACAACTGAACTTTGTTGTTTGAGACTAGATGCTTGAATTTCTTCAAGCTTCTGATTACTGCAAGTACATGCTTCTCAATAAAAGAATATCTCACCTCGTAGTCCTCCAGGATTTGGTTGAAGAAAGCAATTGGCTGCTCATCATTGTCCTTGTTCTGCTGCACCAAAATGGTAGAAATAGTATCATTACCTCCAAATGCATAGAGGATAAAATCGTTGGAGAAATCCGGGTTTATGAGAGTTGGTGCTTGGGAGATGGCTTCTTTGATTGCTTCAAAACCCTCCTTACCTTCTGCTGTCCATTTGAAAGCCATGCTTTTCTTCAACATTTTGGTGATAGGTTTGACAAGGGCTGCAAAATCTGGGACAAACCTCCGAACAAAGTTTATTCTCCCCAAGAAACTCTGAAGGGCCTTCTTGTGGCTTAGCAATGGTAGTGCTCTTATGGATTCAACCCTCTCTGGATCAATTGCTAATCCTTATTTGGAGACAATATGGAAGGTCTCGATCGTGGACCAGGTAATAATTTGGTTTCATACAATTTTGTAGCCTAAAGGCAGAACAGGAGCTAACCCTGTTCAAGAATGCATGTTGTAGGTCTTTTTCTGAGTGTACGGAATGTAGACCTAACTGGAATTATTAATGTTAGTAACCTAAAACTAAACCTAACCTAGGGGTTAGATTAGTGTTAATCTAACCTAGACCTAGGCTAAGAACTAATGTCCTAAGTTAGTATCTATGTTCTATGAAGTTAGACTAGGTGTTATCCTAAATTCTAACCTAAGTTACTAACCTAACTATTGGGCAAGGATTATGGGGACCTATGGAGGGGATGCGAACCATGGGCGGCAGTTTCTATGTTATTTAATGCAAAGGATAAGTATGAAGGATAGGTATTGGCAGAGGTTTTAGAAACGGCTAACTGAGCCGACGTGGCAGGTCGCCAAAACTGAAAATGGTCTTGAAATTCTATTTGTCTATCGCCAACTTTGGCGGTCGGTGGCAGTGGAGTTTGAGCGGGAAATTTGGAGTAAATGCAATTAATGAGCTCGGTAGTCGAGCTCGGAATTCCCGAGAAGGCATGCAAATTGGAAGGTTGTTGTTTTGTTTGGCTTATCGCGAATTTTGGTTTTCCTTCTGCCTGTTCACTGGTTCTTTGCACCAGTCTTCTTTGTGTTGCATGGCGAGTATGAGCGTATCTAGCTCTTTTCTCTGGCAAGGAAAATATATATGTCATGGAGATAGCAAAATTTTGTTGGTCGCTCTAACTTGGAAAAGGAAAAGAAAGTCCAAGCTCTTTCAGTGGTCTGCTTCGGAGATTTGAGCAAATACTCAGGCATGTTAGGCCCTAACTTTTAAATATCTTGCTCTTCTTCAAATGATTTCATTAGAACAACTCTGTTCAAATGATTTATGGAAATAGATGATTTTTTATGGTTGTCTTGAGTGATTTTGGTACTGTATCTTCATGCTGGTTCGAATTTTCTTTTATCCCTTGATGGGTGTTTATTAAATTCGAACTGTTGCTATATTTCTTTGGGGTTTTGCATCTCGGCTTTTGTATGCGAAATTATTGCAAGTATATGTGATAGGCCTGCTCTGTGTGAGTCCGTAGATTGTTCTCTCGATGGGTACAGACTATTGAAATGCTTGTTGATGGATACTTTTCGTTAATTCTTGTTGTGGAATTGTCGGAAAGGATACTGAAGGACATTTGTTTGATTGTTCAGTTAATTGACCTTTTTTTTCAGAAGCTCTGTCGTGGTTGTTATTTAGCGGTGGTTATGGATTCTGGTAAGGTTTCGTAATGAAATTTTATAGTTGTTTGGGAAGAGGTAACTACTGTGTTACAGTAGTCATTACGACCCTGTGGAAGTTGTTTTTCCCTTGCGTGGAGGTTATGGGGATTCAACCCATTGATAGTATTGATATATATATATATATATATACACACACACACACACACACACACACATATATATATATATATATATATATATATATATATGATTATTGTATTGAAACGACTCTGTGGAGTCCTTTGAATGATTCATCCTTGAGTTTTGATAATCTGAATTCCGTAGGAATCTTATAGAAGTAATAGGTCATTATGACCTCTGTTATTTGTAATGAAATTTGGTACAGACTTCCTGGGTATACATTTATGTTTCCTTCTGTGTAAGCTTGTTCGAGAATTTTGAAGAGGTTCAGTTGAATTCCTTTTTATGAAATCAGTATTTTGATTTGCTTACACCTGATTTTTGAATGCTTACCATAGTTGGCATAGATAGAATCATTAACTATTTTTTATCCTGTATACTGTTGTTGGGACTCAGTTGAATTCTTGATAGATAAACAATGTAACTGCTTCAAATAAAGACTGTTGGGTTTTCTATTGTTTTCGACACCGTTGGGTTCCATGAGTATGGGAAGATATCTTATATATCGGCTTCTTGAAAAGCTAAACTGTGAATACTGTTTCCGGACTTAGTTTTAAATCCGCGAATGGTAATCTATGTCACTGTTTTCTGTATAAGCCTGAGTATGAACATGTAACGTTCTTGGCTTTGTTGGTTTTCTTTAATAAGCTTGACTTCATGAATTTTGGCTTCTATGAAGTAGGTCGTGAATACCATACTTTCAACTTTGGATACGTTCAGAAGTGACTAAGTTATGTTATGTTATGTTTTCTTTCTGACTACATTCCAGTTGGATATGGATGTGCATGTTGCTTGGATTTCGTTTAAAAATCCCTCCGCATAGTCTTAGGGAAATGTCATTGCTTAAATGATCATGAGTCTTTGGTCAACTGCGATAACAAAGGAGATCTTTTGAATTCGACCTTGTGTCTAAAATCCTTTCAGTGTTTATCTTCTTGTCTGTTGCTTCTTGCGCAAGGTCATACTGAGTCTGCTTGGTAGATAGACACCGTTGTTTGGCAAGAGGGTTACTATACTGTAGTTGTTTTACTTTAAGTTTTAACAAAACAGAGTGCTGATTGAGGGACTCGACTGATTTATTTGCCTGAGTATTAGTCAATGCCTTGCCTTTGAAAAGACGGTACAGTCATGAGCTAATTTAGAGGGAAACATGTACAATTTGTTTATTTCTCTTCTGATATAAAGTATAGGTTGAAATAATTGTTTATCTAACCTTTGGAATTGTTCTATCATGATGATGGAATCATGATAGGTTAATTTTGTATTATGTTGAATATATAATCCGTCTGATGTTGCTGTCCTTGGGATTCAGATGGATAGTTGGTTAGATGCATTTGTCTTCTTGATCACTAACGTTTTAATGATTTGATTTCATTTAAACAGGGTGTTTAATGAAAACAATTGATGTTTTGCAATTGTTTTAAAGGTTAGTGCTTATCATGCTCAGTTCATCGAACTGACCCATGTTGACTATTTTGGCAGATGGTTGCCGTAAGTGGTAAAAGCATGTAGATCTGATAGGATGATCAGATTGTTTAGATTTGATTTTAAGTAGAATTTCAGTTTGAATTTCTTTAAATGTACTATAAGAGGAAAGATGTTCTTCTTCCGTTGAGTATTGTATCAAGTATGCTGAATGCATAAAATGTATTTGATTAGTTCTAAAAGGAATGGAGATTGATATTGTTACTTATGTGTCTATATCCTTATCTTGATAGTTTGACCTTCTTCGGTTCAAATGATCTAAAGAGCATTGTTATTATTATATAATTTGGAGACTTTTGTGATTAACAATGTAAGCTTTGCATGAATATAAGACTGAATTCTTATGATTGTTTAGCAATTCTGGTATGTTCTATCAAAAGCTAAATTGAAATTTAGGTAACTATCTTTTTGGAAGATAGGGTTAAAATATACCTAAACAGAACGCTAAACAAATTGAATTAAATTATTAATCCCTAGTCCTGATTATGACAGGACAACATTTAATTGGATTCTAAATCATTTATATTTGATGCTAATAAGTATGATTTAAATTCAGTTATGAGAATTGATATAAATCTAATGGGGTTCAGATGGCTATCTCGTGAGAAATTTATGAGATATTGACCAATTCCGTTGTTTTAGAATTATGTATATTCTATGAACTCCTTGATGAGACCTTGGCCTTGATAACTCCTCTGAGTAATGGGTTTTATTGAGAAAGGTCATCCTAGGATGAGGAATCCAGGGATTGGGAAAGGCTAACCTTAAGGGAACGTCTTTAATGTAATTTAAACTCAACGTGCTTAACGTATATTATTAAGTAGATCTTTTCGAGGTGGATTTAAAGGTTGACGGCACAAGTCAACTGCAGGGTTGTACCTCCGAGAAGATTAGGATCTTCTCGAAGTTACAACAATGCAGGTGACTTATGATGACACCCTTTGCATTGATCGCTAAGATTTACACTTTGATCTCGTACAAGTTACTTTTGGACCGATTAGGTATGTGGTCACATTATATGGCTGCCTAGGAGACTCAGGGTATCTTGACACATTGGTTTAATTAGGATTGACCTAGTATGTCATCTTATCCCTAGTCTTCGGGAGCATCCATATAACGTGGTTACCTTACTAATCCATTCCTGAGTGATTAACTGGGATAAAAGGGACTGACAGAAGTCGGTATAAGACATTCTACATAACATAAGAATGGGGTGAAGGGCGTATTCCAGATTGACGAGTATGCCGTTAAGGAATACGAGACATAAACAGTATGTTTCAAATCTTTGGCCAAAGTATCGCAAGCTGCTGATTGCGTTGTCCTAATTCACCTAGTCTAAGGGATGAGATGCCGATGAATAATGGTAACAATTATTCAGTTAGGTTCCTTGGACAGAGCATTCTGAATCCCAGAATAGGGAAGAGAACCGCAAGAGTGAAGTGTTAAATAATAACGCCAACTCTTATTACTCATGAATAGATCGGTAGATTACCGAGTCATGGAATGAATAGATCAGAGGTACTCCGAGTCATTACAGCTGCATATGGTTATCTGTTATATGAATGGTTATTTGATTTGTGAGTTCTAAATTATGTATTTAGAACCATGATGCAATTATCAAAATTTTTTTTGACTTGTTCTATTGTCTAAAATGAGGATGTTACAACAAGGAGATTTCCTTCATGTGCTAGGAAGATACACTTCTTAGGATTCAAAGACACTCCAAATCTCCTGTACCTTTTGAAGACTTGTCTCAAATGAGAGAGGTGGTCTGCTACATTCTTTGAAAAAACAGTGATATCATCAAGGTATATCAGCACCACATTGTTGATCAAACCTTTGAACGCCATGTCCATTGCTCTTTGGAAGGTAGCTCCAGCGTTGGACAGCCCAAATGGCATTTTCCTGTATGCATAAGTTCCCCATTTGGTTGTGAAGGCTGTCTTGAACTGATCTTCTTCCTTCACCATAATCTGATTGTAGCCCGAGTAGCCATCAAGAAGTGAAAACCTCTCAGAGCCAGCCACCACTTGCAAAATTTTCTCCATAGAAGGGAGTGGGTAATGGTCCTTGTGAGATGCTCTATTCAAGTCTCTGAAGTCAACACACAATCTGATCTCTCCACTCTTCTTTCTGACTGGAACTAAGTTGGCAACCCAACTAGAATGCTTGATTAGGAATATGATTTTTGAATCAATCAACTTGTTCAATTCCTTCCTCATGAGAGGTTCCATGTGTGGATTGACTGGCCTTTGTTTCTTCCTGATGGGCTTATTATTTGGATCCAACTCAATGGTGTGTTGAGCTAACTCAGGATTGAAACCTTTCAAGTCTTCGTAGCTCTAAGCAAACACATCAGGGAACTCTTGACACAGCTGTATGAAATCATTCTTTTCTTGTTTAGTTTTCATCTTTCCAATTTGCAATGGTTTGTTCTCTTCTACCAAGATGGATACTGAATCTTCTCTCTTGACCTGAATGTTTGCTTTCTCTTTCCTAAACTGATCATTGGGATTGAAAATGGACTCCAAAGTGATAAGTCCCTTGGGCAGCTTGTTAGTTCTCAGCTGTACCACTTGGTCACCATACTACTGCTCTAACTTTTCTTGATTTTTGGCTGAGAATTCAACCTCTTCTTACAAGAAATGGATGATTTGCTGATCATTTTCAAACACTTGCCAACTTACATTTTTATCTGGCACTAAAGGCCTCATAATCACATGGATGTTTGGCTGTACCTTGTCTTTTTGAATGCTCTCCACAACATCAAAGGCTGCCCCAATTGCTGCAAGCCTGTCATCGGCTTGGTTCTCTTTCCTAGGAACTGATTTGATGCCAAAGCCCTCAAAATCTTTAATGAGGTCCCACACCCTGTTCTTGTAGCACTTGAGTAGATCATTCTTGGCAACGTGCTACCCTTTGACCTGATTTACAATCAATTCACTATCACCAAAGACTTGCAAGTTCTTTATTCCTCTCTTTATTGCCCAATGCATCCCTTGCACCAAGGCTTCATATTCAGCAGTGTTATTGGAGCATGCAAACTGAAATCTAAAATTTGAATAGTACCTTACTTCTTGAGGTGAAACCAGCATGGCTCCCCCTCTGGCACCTTGTCTACTCTGCGATCCATCAAAAAACAGCTGCCATACCTCATTTTCATCCTTGTGGTCTGGCTTGGTGATGCTAGGAATGGGCTGATATTTTTCATGTATGTAATAGACTCCTAGCTCAGATTCTTCTACTTCTTGATAAGGATCAAAAGCATGCACGTTATTTGCGGATTCATCAAGAGTTAGATCCGGGATGTTTCCAACCTTGGTGTCAGCTTCATCGGTGCTTGGGTGATCTTCTTGATCAAATGCCGAATAGTTGGCATTGATTTGACTTGGAGTGTAGGACTCAATGTGAAAGTTTGCAATAGGTTTAGACCTGATTATAGCTTTGGTTCCATACCTCGTTCTAAACAACACGTGTGACCAATCAACAGACAAATATCCTCCAATCTTGGCTATGAAATCTCTTGACAAACATAGGGCAAAGAGTGGTGGAAGGTCTATAACTGATACATTTTGTAAAACAACAACATTTGGACATGCATGCAAGGTAAGACTCAAGTTTCTAATCACCCCAACTGTTGTTACTTGCTGTCCCATCCAACTGCACTACCCCTTTGGATATGGTTTCATATTGAAGTCCTAGTTGATCAGCTATTTGCTTGGGCATCACTGAGCTACTTGCCCCAGAATCAATCATGCAATTGTGCACCAATTGGTTTCCAATGATTAATGAGAAATAAAAAGGAGGGGGCTTCAACATTTTACCTTACTGTCCTCCATGATTCCCTTCAGGCTGGGCAGCATTTGTGAGCACCTTCTCTTGCATTCAGACTTGCTGATTCGAAGTTGGCTAGTCCTTCATGGCAGTTTGTAGCAAATCTCTTTGGCCTGGGATAGATAGGGATTCCCACATTGATATATTTACATTTGTCTTCTTCATCTGATCAATGATACTAAATGGTGATGAAGGATCTCTTTACTGTCCCTTGGTTTGCATATTCATCCCTTGCATGTGGGAAGCAACAACTGGTATTTGAGTTGGTTTAAGAGCTAGTTTGGGTGCTCCTTACATGTTTGGGACTACATTTTTTTTGCCAAAAGCTTGTGGAGTGGTAGAAGGTTGTTTTCCTAGGAGCTAGCTTTCCAGCTTGAATCAAACAATTTTCAGCCCTAATGGCAATGCTATAAGCCATAGGGATAGTTATGCCTCTCATGGACTTAATCAACATAGAAATATTAGAATTTAGAGCTTTGAGATAGTAAAGAAAAGCACCTTCTACTATTGGCTTGACTGCCATTGGAATTCTCTCCCAATTCCTTTGAAATCTGAAATTAAAATCAGTCAGCTGCTCATTGGGAGCTCTTTTGATAGTTGTCAGCTGCTCTAAAAGGGACAAGTTGTCTCCCTTTTCCCCAAACTGCTCATGGAGGGCTATACATAGTTGATTCCAATTTTGAATAGAACCTGAGGCAAGGCTCCTGAACCATTGTAAATCTTTCCCCTTGAATGAGGATGCCAACAATTTGACAGCAACTTTCATCTCATTGATTTCATGAATTACACAAAGGTTGGCAATGTCTTTAACATGATCACCAGGAGTAGTCTGGTTCTCTCTAGTGAAGTATGGAATGTTCTTCAATGCTGCAACTAGGATTGGATGTTGTGCATTGAGAGCAAGTGGGTTGCTGCCAGTGAAATTGACATACGGATTCGGTGATTGTACCATTCTGATTGGCCTGAGAACCCTTGTTGATTGGATGAAAGGCCTACCAGGTGGAGGTGTTGACAAGGTTCTAGTAGGTGGAGATGGAGATCTTTGAGCTCTTCTTCCCCTTCTCTCTCTTCCTGGAGATAGGTGTAGATGAACAAACAATCCTTCCTCCCTAGTTCTTGACCTGGTCTGTATTATTCTCATAAATTTGCCAGACTTGGACTGCTGAAACCAGTGGATTATGCTTCTTTTGGAGTCGCCAGATGTGTGATTTAAGCTCCTTCAAAGCTGGAACTTACAACAAGTGCACATCGATCTTGTTGCAATAAAAGTGAAGACCTCTAAGGTCCCACCTGGCGTGCCAAAAATGTTATCACCGAATCACAGCACCCCTGAGTGTCTGCAACTCGATGGGTTAAGAATCTCAGTGTGATTGCATAACATGGAGCTTTTCCCAAGTGTGGGACCTTGCGAAATCAAAAAAGCTCTCCGGATGAAGGCCGGTTCCTATTCCTCTGTTCAGATGCACACAAAAAAAAATGCAGAGGGTTTACTCAAAATCTAATCTAACTTGCCAAGGAGACAGGGTAAGAAGATGCATAACAATAAACCTAAACTAACAAAGGTGATGCACCAAGGAATGAAGAACACCTATCTTTCCAATAAACACAAACCATTAAAATGTGATGCAAGATCATGCACAGATAAAAAAATTTGCAGTGAAAGATCAGGCTGATGTAAATGAACACAGAGAGGGTTGAGAATCATCCACAGACATGCATTACTTGCTCCAAATATTGATACAATACACTACAAAATGCCAAGAGGCAAAGTTGCATTATATTTTTAAATGGGAGGTTTGAACTCCACAAATTCAGCTGCTAAAGAGAAGAAGGGAGGGGCAAAACAAGAATGTCCAATGCTTAGAAAGAAGCCCCTCCTTACAATTTATAGGAAGAATGAGAGAGGGAAGAGAGAGGAAATAAAAATCTACCCCAACCACCTCTAGGTTGAATTTAATCATCTCATTATGGTGGTAGGTGAGGAACCTAACAAACTATAAAGTGGCGAACTGTATTTTGCATTAAAACTGGTTGTTGAAACGTCATTTCTGGCCATTACCACGTGCCAGAGGTGTTTTTTGATTTTATCTCTCCAAAATCCATCAAAATTCCAAAATTACCTTGGAATCTTGTAGATAATTTCACCAGCTTTCCATTGATATAAAGAACGTAAAAAACTGAGCTCTGGATCGAAAGTTATGGCCATTTGAAGATTTAGGGCAAAACAGGCCCAAAACAGATTGGCGGGCCAAAAGTTTGAATTTTTTTTTTTTTACCCATTGGTCTTTGGAAAATTTTTCAAATTTTCCCCATACTCCGCCACTTGGATGACACGTGTTAGGCTCTGATTCGTCCGTAGGCTCATCCTTTGAAAATTTCTTTCGAACCCTTCCTTAAAATTTTTTGCCACTTGGACACGTGGCACTATTTTATTGGCTCGGGCATGAGGGGCACACTTTGTCCTTCAAAAATTTGACATTTTTCACTTTGGGAAAATTTCCCATTTCCCCCCATGCTCTGCCACTTGGATGACACGTGTTGAGATTCCATTCGATGGCGGGGGCAGCGGGCCAAAATTTTTACCTTTGAAAACTTGGCTGAAACTTTGGAAAATTTTCAAGTCCTTCTCTTTTCCCTGCCACTTCTTGGGACACATTCTCCCACATTGGCTGATTCGGGCTTCCTTGTCCCTGCTTACACCTTTTTTGCCTTTTCGTGTCTCATGCATCCCTCACGTAATTTTTTCCAGGCTGTCCCATACGAATATCTCCGAACTCGGCCGATTCGGGCTTCCTTATTCCTGTTTACGGATTTTTTGACTTTTCACGTCTCACGCGTCCCTCGCGTACTTTTGTCCCAGCTGTCCTAGATGAATATCTCCAAACTGCTCGAAATGGATTGTCTGTCGAAAAATCGGCCGATTCACGTCCCGTGTGTACTTTTGTCTCGGCTGTCCCAAAACCGCGCGAAACAAAACTTAGGCGATTTTTCTTTGTTTTCGGCCATTTCGGCTTTTCGCGTCCCTCGCGTCCCGACGTCCCAACAGTCCCGCGGACCGCCTGGGATAAAAACGTCTGACTTAGCTGATTTTCTTTCTTTTTCAGCCCCAAGCTTGGTACGACGAACCTCAGTACGACCCGAAATGCTTTAAAACAATCCCGCAACCTTATTTTTTACATTTTTTCCATTTTATCTAACTCGTGGGGATTCCTTCTTGGATGGGAGAGTTAGAGAGAAGCCAAGGGGCCCCCAAAAATAAGATTTCGGGCCTTGAATCAATCTAATTACTCGGGACTGAATAATTTGATGCATGTTATCAAAATTACCTTGAGGGGTGAATTTTGGATAACATGTCCATAATGAAACTTCTCTCCCATTGGTGTCCTACAAAGTTTTGAGACCAATTTAAGCTCGAGATAGAGTCCCATGTAGTGATTACTTCCACATGTCCATTTAGACACTTGTCCCACATCAAAATCCTGAAAATCTTGATAATGAAATAAAGGTTCTAAAGAGTATCATGTGTTAATGAGTGCCACTTGTCCTATATCTATTAAAGGCACTAAAAATAATGCAAATTAGGTGTTAAGTTTGAAGCTTAGGCGGAACATGGTGAATCTTATGATCACCAAGTGTTAAATATCCATTAGAGGAGAGGGAAAAAAATCCAAGAGCTTCCAAGTGTTAAAATATTATTTCGCTAGGAATTCATGGGAAATAAATGGTGTCAATACATGTTTGAATTCAAATAAATGGAGTAATGTAACTTGAGAAAACAGAGGCTAAAATTAGTGAAATTTAGGGTGGATAATGACAGGGAAAATGAGAAAATAGAGAGTTTGATGAATTTGAAGCCTCTATCACAATAAATTTTTTTTTTTGACATAGATTTGGACAATGTGATTATTTAAACAAAAATAATGAAGGTAGTTTCAAGATGATTTAACACAAGGATTCTCTATAAAATTTGAGAAATTCAAAGGGGGTTGTATTTAGAAACAATTTACAAGGGGTATTTTATTGCTAAATACAATAATTTTTTGACTTTGATTCCATTGGGAATGGAGTCTAGTTTAAAAAACTTGAAATCCTTCCTTGAAGACCTCTAAACTAGGTTCTTGTTGTCATCTCATTGATAAAATCCATCCTAAACTTGTAAGAATATCATGTAAGGATGTGTTCCTATCTCTCCAACCTAAGCGAAATTAGAAAATTGTTCTTGATATTCTCATTCTCATGATAGTCATACAAGGTGACTAAATGGTTGTGCAATAAGGGATGCTTGGAGTGTTGATTTGAGATTGAAAAAACCTCTAGATTCCTGATCTCTTATCCTATAAAAAGCCTTTAACTTTGCATTTATTTGAAAATATGGAAGCATTGACTGTGAATAGTTTCTAGAGTGTCCCACAAAAATTATTTAAAAAATACAAATCATACATAATTTAAGTGAAATATGCAGAGTGTGTAAAACACTTGTTTAGCAAATGAGGCTTCTTTACAAACTTTGTTTCATCAAAACAAGGAAAAACATTTAGATATGCATGTTTAAAATGAGGCATCCACAACTTAGAGTTATTGCAAGAAGACACCAAAAAAGGAACAAAAGATATAACAAAGAATTATATAATGATCTACAAGGGAAAACAAAGTGATCAAAAAAATTTCTTGAGAAAAATCCCATTGATTGGGATAGGAAGCAACTCACAAAAAAATCAAAGATTTTTTTCTTTGTACCCAGTGATTTGGTATGTACCACTCCAAATGGTGTGAATTGTTTTATGTATCATGGGATTATTTTTGTTTTCATCCCATTTGAAGACTATTTCTCCTCTCTTGATTTACTTTTAATTAAACTTATTTCCAAACCAATTCTTCAGAGCCTATTGGCGATCCACAAGTTTACTTTTGGCCTCTTCTCTGACTTCTCCTAACTTGAATAGCTTTGTAATCCAAATGGTTCCAACATCATGATGTTCTAATTCTATCTTATGAGCCAACTTAAGGGCTGAAAAATATAGTGAGATTGGAATTTTGGATCTTTTTCCATACAAAGGAAAAATGGGGAATTTCCAATAGACCTTTTTGGTGTAATCCTTTTAGATCAAAGTGGTGTCCTCACCTTTGATTGTATTTGGTGGTTCTCTTCATGATTATAATCAATTTTTTGTTTAAAGCTTCAAGAAGTCCATTTCCACGAGGATATTAATTTGATGTTATCTTTAAGTAAATACTATACCTCAATGAAAAATTAGTAACATTGACACTAAAAAAATATTTGGCATTATCTGAGATGATAGTGTGAGGGATTTCAAACCTTGCCACAATTTCCTCCCAGAAGTCCACTGTAACATTTTTGGTTTCTTATTTTAATAACACATAACCATCTGGTAAAGTAATATGTGGATGTTAAAACCCACGTGGGACTAACACTAGAAAGAGGATTCAACATGCTAATGAAATTGTCGGCGCAATAATTTTTCATGTTGCAAATTATGTGTTTCCACCAATGCTCACAGGGCTATGTCCCCCTTCTTGTGTATGGGGAGGCTCCCATTATTGAATGAAAACTATCCTAATCCTGTCTAATTTTGTGGGGTGGCTAAATAGGTCATGGATCACATAGGTACACTTCATTAAACTTGTAACAAAGTGCTTGTATGAGGTACATAGGAAGAATTTATAGTGATGAAGGGTGAAGGATATTAAATAGGAAAGAGAGGGTTATTGTTGTGAGTAGGAAATAACAGAGTTCACATACAATAAACAGAGTAGTTTGAAATTTAGTCAGAGGAAATATAAAAGGTAATACATTAGTGAGACTACAAATTAAAGACACATGGTTCCTTAGATTCATCTATAAAGGATGCAAAGTTTCTTCTTGATCACTATGCTAGTAAAGTGTAGAAAAAGAGGAAATAAAGGAACACATGAGAAAGGAAAATGAAATAAACTTCACTTTTATTTCTTATACTAGTGATACAAATATGAAAATCAAACCACAATCCACAATTTCTACAGAAAAATAAAATCCAAGATGTAGCCTCCTTTGGAATGGAGAAGCCATCCCAATTTGTAGCATTATGAATTGACCTTTCATCTACCCCCACATGACTCTTCATAATCTCATTTAACTTGTGACTTTACATCTTCCTAGACAAAATAAGCTCCCTTTTTATAAATCAAAGTGACTTCTACAATTTAAATTTAGAAAGTCACTTAAGTGAATGAGAAAAATGTTAGGATAATTAATTATGCATTGTAAAATTAATTGTTATTATTTAATTATTATTGTTATATGGTTATATTAAACCATATTTGTCTTATTATAGTCATGGATATAATTGTTATGTTATTATAACACTTATATCATTATTCATTTGTGCTTCCCATATGATAGTTTGGAATCTTATGTATTCAGGCATATTGTTCCACTTGTGCAACATATTTATTTGTTTGTATATTGCTATCCAATATGTATAAATATTATAGCACTCCATTGTAATGGTTGATTAATTTCACATTAATAAAATATACGGGCTTCCGTCTTTGTTTGTGAAATTACATTTGGTGTCAGAGTAGGTTGAAGGATATTGGAGGATTGAAGCAGAGTTTGAGGAGCATTGGAGAAGCTTGTGCAAGAAAAGGAGAGCCAGAGTTTACTCTACAACTTCCCAGCCCCATCCCATGCAATACCATCATAAAATTCCTCAAAACTTCCATCAAATTCATAAAAACCGCCTTTATTCATTGCAATCAAGGTTGAGGAGGATTGAATACACCAATGAAGAGATTACAAGCTCAAAGGAAGGAAGAAAATTGATCTAAGGCGCCATAAACACTCAAACCCACCTTCATTCTCACCAAAACCGCCTGTCATTTTTTCTCTTTGCTGGATTTTTTTCTCAAAACCACCTTTCCCAAACTGTGGTTTTTTATAGAGATATGGTTTTATAGTTTGGAAGTGTTTAATTACAGTTTGCTCTTCATACATACTTGTTTAGCTTAGCCACCCAAGTGGCTAGCATAACTTTTGTAAGACACTTCTCATTAAGAGAGGTCAAGGGGTAAAATCCCCCTCCCTCACCCACTACCAAATTTGGCGGTAAATTTAGTGGAATTGCTAAATTTAGTGGTAAATTCAAATTTAGTTATAACTAACTAAATTTAGTGAGAAAAACCCTATTTTTGGGAAAAACTTTTTTTTCTCCACTCCGCATATTTTTACATTATGAGCACATTTTTCCAAAGGAGGGATACCTAAAAAATTCATTTTGAGCTAGTTTTTTACGGTTTTTTTTGCTCAACAAGATGTATTGGGCTCCATAAACCACCAATGCCCGCAATTTTTTTTTTTTTTCCTACCATTCAATTTTTTCAAGATTTTTGAATGTAATTACATGATGCAATATATTGTACTAATTTACAAGTTGCCATAGTCAAATGAAAACTTTGTAACTACTCAGAAACTAGTAGAATTGTAATACAAAATAGTAAAAAAATTGGTCCTAAAACACTCACGAGATCCTAGATCTCATTCACATCGTTCGATATATACGGTGCCTCTGGGAAGTGCTTACGGGTAAAGCCATCGTGACTACTACTGCACTTAACACCTAATATAGCTGCAACAATGTCTTCTGGGTATTGACCCTATTGACCCTTTAAATCGGTGGGGAGTAATAAGGTCACAGTGCACACACTATGAGCCATCCCATCTGTCTGTGAACGATTACACGACATAAATCCGAACTGAGAAATTATCTAATTATATAACGAAGATATGTCTGCGTATGAGGATATTTATTTAAGCCAATGTCAATAATCACACAGACCCCTTTCAGTATTGTCTTGGTACCACGTATTGAATTCTTTCACGTACGTTCACGCCTATTTCACGTACCAATAAGTATATAGAAAGGAAGAGCTTCTTCTATGTACCATTGGGTATATCAGAAGGGTGCGTATATAGAAAGGTTTGGTATATTAGACTGATGTTATATATATTGGGAGATCTTATACCTGGAGTGATAAGAGCCAAACCCTGTAAGTGATTTTTACAAAATGGGCACTAATGCCCCCAATTTTTTCTTCCAGATTCACAACTACTTAGAGGAAACAACTATGTTGCATGGAAGACAAATCAAGACACAAATTAAGTTTGAAGATATCTAGCCTGCTATGAATGGTACTCTAACGAGATCAACTACTAATACAACACAAAAATGATAGTTTGATAAAGCATATCAGAAGGCCAAACTCATCATCTTGTTTGGAGTTTCTGATGATGTGAAACCCTACATTCGAGATGCTAAAATAGCCAAATAAGTGTGGGATAAATTGCGCACAATGTATGAAGCCAAAAGCAAGAATGTTATACTAAATTTACAGAGTCAGTTACATACACTAAAGTTCAAATAGAATGAGAAAATTGAAGCATTCTTAAGAAGAGTTGCAGAGTTGAGGGATTCACTTCTAGCCTTGGGAGAAGTGGTCACAGATGATGCTCTTGTTCCCATTTTTCTGAGAGCACTCCCCTCTTCTTACCGCATTTTTTTCACAACACTAAATGTGTCAGATACGACAGTTATTTTTGACAAGCTGGTAAACCTATTGCAACAAGAGGAAGCCATGCACAATAAGGATGATGAAGAGGAGAAGGAAATTTCTTCACATCAAAAATGGAAAGGAAAAGGTAAAGGAAAACCTAATTCCTATCAAAATCCTCAACATCAGAATCAATATCATGGGGAAAAATAGTAGAAGAAACAATTTCCAATCTGTAAAAGAGGACATGGCTTAAAATATTGTTGGTATAATACTTACAAGAAAGGTTCATCCAGTAACTCTGGACATCCACAACAAAAATCTTACAAGGGACATTCTAACTACAATCAAGGGTAGAAAAATGGGAACTAGAAAAGAAGACCCCATCAAAAAGGAAATATTGTTGAGTAAGAAGAACATTTAGATGATGAAGACTTCTTGTTCACTACTCGATTAAGTGAACCATACACATCATCTAGTGATGTTTGGTATGTTGATTTGGGGGCCACTCAACACATGATCGGCCACAGAGACTGGTTTATTTCAATGAGGGAAACACCATCAAAAAATCATGTTTCATTGGGAGATGATTCTTCATATATAGTTCAGGGGATTGGGAACATTTCTCTACCCCTTGGTTCAGGCAATTGTAGACTATCAGATGTCTTATATATCCCTGGGTTGACAAATAATTTGATTTCAGTCAGTCAACTCCATGATCACAACCTAAAAATTGACTTTGATAGTCATTCTGGAAAGAAAACATGTTTAATTCAAGATAAATCATAAGGCTCAAAAATAGTTGCAAGAGCCTCCAATGTGGGATGCATGTTCTAACTTGATTTTGTTCATAGAGAGGATCAAGCACTTATGGCTAAGAACACCACCTCAACACAGTTGTGGCATCGAAGACTTGGTCATGTAAGTTTCAAGTATCTCAAGACACTTCACCGACAAAATATGGTACATGAGCTACCATCTCTTCAGAAGGATATAGACAAGTGTCCTCACTTTCTAGCAGGAAAACAATACAGAGTGTCATTACAGAAAAGTAAATATCGAGCTTATGGTCAGTTTGATCTGGTTCATACTGATCTTTGCGGTCTGATGCAACCAAGTCATTCTAGGTTCTAGTAATTCATGCTATGTGTTGACGACTATTCAAGAAAAATGTGGATTTTTTGTCTTCGCAAGAAAAGTGAAGCATTTGAAACCTTCAAAAAGTTTAAAGTAGTAGTTGAGAATGAAACTGGTCATCACATCAAAACTCTCCACTCAAATCAAGGGGGGGAATTCACTAGTAATGAGTTCATAGACTACCTACAAACTCATGGGATTCATCGACCAATTCCTCCTCCACACACACCATAGTAAAATAGTGTTGTTGAGAGAAGAAATCATACTATCATGGAAATGGTGCGATGCATGATCGATGACTATAGACTTGCAAAGGCATTCTGGGCAGAAGTAACAAATAAATCAGTTTATTTATTGAACAAAGTACCCACAGTTTCTCTTGAAGTAGTAGCACCATAAGAATCATGGTCAAAATGAAAACCATCTATTACACACCTTAGAGTATTCGGGTGCAAAACAAGCATGCACATACCCAAGCATAACAGAAAGAAATTGGACATGAAGTCACAGAAACTCATCTTCATTGGGTACAATGAAGAGAATATTGGGTATAGATTGATGGATCCTAAGACTAGAAACATCTACACCAGCAAATATGTTGAATTTTTCAAGAAGAAGGAAGCAGAGACTCCTCTAGACTCACCAGATGTAGATTTTTCACCAGTTGTAAAAATTGAATCTGATGTTCCCTCAGAAGATGAAAGTGTTTATGGGGATGATGATGTTGATAAAATAGAACCAAAACCCACAAGAATAGTTCAGTATATGCCCAAGTTGTGCACTAACACATTACAAGATGTAAGAATGGATGCTCCACTAGATACATCAAACCCTGGACCACGGACTCACAGTAAAGCAAGAGAAGAATTTAACTTTGATTTGATGAGTAGAGTTATTGAATCTGATGATCCCTCTATAGTCCAAGAAGCCCTATAGTCAAAATCTTTGAAATATACCATGGATTCTGAATATCAATCAGTGATGAAGAATAACACTTGGCAGCTTGTTGATCTTCCACCAAGAAAGAAACCCATCAGATGCAGATGGATATTTAAAAAAAAGTAAAAAGTAGATGGGACAATGGACAAGTATAAAGTGAGATTAGTAGCAAAGGGGTATGCACAAAAATAAGGCATAAACTACAAGGAGACATTTCTCCCAAATCTAAGATCAAAACAATCAGAATGATCTTTGCTCTAGCTACACAATTTGGCTGGAAAGTCCACCATATGGATGTAAAAATTTCCTTCCTAAATGAAGATTTACAAGAAGAAGTCTACATGACTCAACCCGAGGGATATTTAGTACCTGGTTAAGAAGAAAAGGTATGCAGACTTAGGAAATCTCTGTATGGCCTTAAACAGGCACCCTGGGCATGGTACATCAAGATTGATGAGCATCTTGTACAACATGGATTTTTTAGAAATCCACATGATCCCAATATTTACCTCAAAAAGCAAGGGGGGGAGATTGTGATTGTTGTTGTCTATGTCGATGATCTAGTCATCACTGGTAGTTTAGTGAAGATGATCGATGTAACGAAGAAAGATCTTAATCGATCGTTTGACATGACAGATCTCGGGCTAATGCATTATTGTCTTGGATTGGAAGTATGGTAGAAAGAGAATCACATCTTTGTTTCTTAGATGGAATATACCAAAACAATGCTTGAGAAATTCAGGATGATGGATTGCACACTGATTGCTACACCTATGGAGAACATATTGTAGTTATCTCGTTCAGATCCATCTCTTGAGGTAAATTCCACTCTCTATCAACAGTTGATTGGGAGGCTCATTTACCTGACCTACACTAGACCAGATATCAGCTTTGCAGTGAGCTATCTATCCAGGTTCATACAGGAACCCAAAGTTTTTCATTGGAAAGAAGAAAGGTGCATTTTGAAATATCTCAAAGGATCAGTAGATCTTGGTCTAGAATACAAGAAGAACGCCAACTTCTTCTTGACTAGATATTCAGATTCAGATCATGCTGGTAACATTGACGATAGAAAATCCACTTCTGGATTTGTATTCTTTATGGTATCTAGACCAATATCATGGGGAAGCAAGAAACAACACTTCATTTCTCACTCTTCCACAAAAGACGAGCATCGTTCTACAAGAGAAGCTTTCTATGAAGCGATTTGGATACATTACATACTAGAAGGAATTGGAATACCACAGGACAAACCAACCACCATATATGTTGAAAATGAAGGTGTTCTCAAACTTGTTCGAAATCCAGTGTTTCATGAAAGAACAAAGCACATTGAGGTACAAGTTCATTTCATACGCAAGTATGTGTTGAAGCACAACATCCAGCTTCAATTTTGTCCAACAGCTGAACAAAGATCAGATATCTTCATGAAGTCACTTACACGTGACAAGTTTGAGTTGTTCAGAGAGTTCCTATCCTCATCCCTTGAGACAATATAAAACTAAGGTGGGGGGGGAATGTTAGGATAATTAATTATGCATTGTATAATTAATTGTTATTATTTAATTATTGTTGTTATATGGTTGTATTAAACCATATTTGTCTTATTATATTCATGGATATAATTGTTATGTTGTTATAAAAATTATATCATTATTCATTTGTGCTTCCCATATGATATTTTGGAAGCTTATGTATTCAGACATATTGTTGCACCTATGCAACATATTTATTTGTTTGTATATTATTGTCCAATATGTATAAATATTGCAACACTCCATTGTAATGGTTGATTAATTTCACATTAATAAAATATACAGGCTTCCATCCCTATTTGTGAAATTACAAAAAATATCATGATTGCTTACAATGAAGAATTATAAGAGTGAGAGAAGAAAGAAGGAGAAACAAGGAAGAAGGAAGAAGGAGTTGATATATTTGATGAAGAATCTCCTTATTGATGAAGAACTTGCTGATTATTGATCCCTGGTGAATATTTTCCTGAATAGGCTCTTGTTCCTTGAATTCCTTGCCGAATTGAGCTACTACAGATGTCAATGTTTATGCCTCTAGAATGAAAACACAACTCAACAATTTGATCCGTACCCCATGAACATTATTGATCTTCTTTCATTGACTGATCCATATTTATGATCCTTTGCAATTGTGGAAGTGGAGTCCCTGATATTGGTAATACACTCTAAGACATCTTCATTGAAGGCGAGAGAGTCACGTGCCAATTTCTTGACTAACTCCTGAAAGGAAATAAGGAGTTCTTTCGATAACAAATTATTGTTGAGTGGAGGGATCTCAAGTTTATGAGTGTAATTATAGACCTTATTCAATATCTCAAAAGCATGTTGTTTACAAGAGTCCAATTCAGAGATGCATCTTTTAACATTCCATATCTTGCATCCATGATGCGGATCCAAAATTGAGACAAGTTATCATTAGTTGATGCAAACACATATTTTATCATGAGAGTATAAGATTCGAAGGAGCTCATCTAAGACACCAGTGAGAACACCTCATCCAAGTGAATTACCTCTTTTACAATCTCCTCTATTTATGTCTATACTTTTGATAAATTTTCAAGATTGTACTTGATGAGAGAGATGACCTGGAAACAATGCTTTCCTTGCTAGATGAATTTATAAATCCACTTCTCGTTAGCCTTCCAATGCATCATGTAACCTTTTTCTCTCTTGATCATCTACAGATCAATAATGCTGATAAGAGGAATGTCTTCTACTAGAAGAGAAAATGTTGAATCAATTTTCAAGAAGGGTTGAATGCAAGTGTTGAGAGATTTTACACATTCCTCCAATTGTACAATTATTTGTTTTTATTATTCATTTTGAGTGAGGAGGTGGGAAGAGGATTCATTGAATAGATGAGAATCACTCTCGTGTGAAGCTTGACCCAATGCAATGCAGATCAAATCATAGTTTGATGGATTCATCTCCTCAATAGAATTTTCATTCCTAGGCCTAAAAATTTCAACATACTGGTGTCCTAAGGTGTCACTGAATAAGAGAGAATTTTTGTGGGTATTTTTCCTGCACTTGGATATCGAATTTCTTGATATAGCTTCAGATTAGGCATGATAGCTTGTTGTGTTGTTCTTGGATCACTTTATAACATATTTTGAATCCATGAGAATTGCCCTTTAGAAGTTAACATGATGTTCATTACAAGAGAAATTTTAGGAACATGATGCAAGATTATCTCTTGTTCATTGTGATGAATCTCCACTTTTGGTGAAGACATACATAAATTCTCTTGTAGAGACGGATGCTACAATGGATCACTCTTTCTTGACTTGAGAAGTGTTATGGGATCTAAAATGAGCTATTCCTAATTACAAGTTCTCCTTGAATTTTGGATCAATTAGTGCTATTTGGTCATTACCTTCACTTTTGAAAACCCATATTTGATAGATCTTACTAGAAGTGCTTTACCTCAACCAAATCTCCTTGGCTCACTTAGCTTAGCTCACCTTGGATCACTTAGCTCACTGGGATCATTCCTCTTACTTGGATTATCTAGCTTACTTCAAATACCTCTCCAATCTCACCAAGCTTAACTCAAATCATTCATCTCAATTTTCTTATCTATCCCACTTTAACCAACTCCCCTCGATTCATCCAACCAACTCTCCCAACTCACCAAGCTTAACTCAAATCATTGAGATCAAATCAACCAACTCACGAGAGAGATGTAGATGGTTCTAAATTGATTGATTCGTTATGATGACCCAATTAGCTTGAATTTCAATTGATCTCTCGAATATTTTAGAATATCTTCTCTCTACATAATTTCCCTAGATTTTACTTGATGTTCCCTACGATGTTATGTCTTGCTCCCGTGCACAATTACGATTAGTATGATGCTTCAAAATATTTATGAAGGATGAAATTGAATTTATTTTTTGAGCTATGCAACCACCTTATAACCCTTTAAAGATTTAAAAAATAAATAATAACATTGAAAATGGATCAAAATACAACTTTCTACATCTAAAACGAAGACTTTCTATTTTTAGAAGGTGAAACTAGGACATGCTATTTTGGGATATTTCACCTATGTTTCTCAAATTTAAACTTCTCAATCCACTGGTATACATAGTTAAAATTTTTTAATGATGATTTAACCTTTTAGGAAACTTTATATTTTTAGCAGTTGTTTTTTGCTTTTGTGTTTTTTTTTATTTTTTTGGGAAATTGTCAATTTTATCCTATATGATGTTTTGCATTGTTTCCAAATGATCAAAATATCAAATTTAAGGACTTAATAATTATATAATGTGGATGGGAATGACATATGCTATTTTTATTAAGTGTAAATTATGTCCTTGGTTTATATTAGAAACATTATTTTTGAATTTGGCTCCTCGTTACGATCTTGTGTTCTAAATTTCACTGTGCTCCATCCATGAAACTCTTGGAAATTGAAAAAGCAATTTTATAAGACAATGGTTTTAGGCCTGAATATGTCATATTGGTAATTAATGGATTCATTGAGATGAATTTATCACAAGGATTCTTTGGATAAGATAACTCAGCTAAAAACTTTGGTATATTCAGTTTCTTGGTTCACTGGCAGTGAGAAAAACTTTATTGTTACAATCATAAATTCTCTGGGAGAATTTTGACACAGTTATGGATGTGTTTGTAGGTATTTAGAGGTTTTTTAGATTCATTCATGGAATAAATGGAGGTAATCAGAAGTTACTTTATGTTTATAAAGCTCCTAACAATGTTTTTAGCATTCTAATGAGGTAGAAGCGGGTAGTAGCAAGTAGAAGTAATTAGTTGATTTTTTAGGTTTTTAAACTTCTTGGTATGGGGTGTATTTTATTGTCCCCTTTATCCCATTTGGACATGGATAAGAGGGACATAAATTTTTTTCCCTCATGTGGACTTGAAAAGTGGCATAGTTTGATTCGAGGGAAGTGAGGGAAGGCTTTCTCAGAAACCTAGGGGTTTGAACTTGGTCACATTGAAAACCATGGAAGGGGAAAGAGAGGAATTTTTTTAATATCCCCTCTATCTATTTGGGGTAGGGACATGAGGTAATTTCATTTTTTCCCTCATGTGGTGATGATAAGTGGCACCTTTTTACTACACGATGGGAGGGGCTAGAAATAGGTAGATATGCCCTGCAGAGTGGTTATCTTGGTTATATGAGGAACCTAGAGGAAAATTTAGGGTGGGATGTATTTTATTGTCCTTTATGTCAACTTATTATAGGGACATGATGGATACAAAAATGCACCTCATCTTGGTGGTGACATGTGTCCTCTTGAAAAATTGGTTAACTACGAGAAGCGTACCTACGAGAGAGAATACTTGAAGATGATGATGCATGAGCTCCAAGAGGTATTTTTGGAAGAATTATTATGTTATTTTGACTCAAAAAATACTTATAAGAAAAATGGTATGGGTATCATCCTTCAATTCTTCCTAAAACTCCCTCAAATTCCTCCTTTTTCTTCAAGAAAATAGGGTCTGTATGCATAGTTTTAGCCACCATGAGAGATGAAAATGTCTTGTACAATATTTGAGACTTACATAATGTAGATAATTTATCAATATTTTCAATGAGTATTTTAGTGGCTTATAACTCATTACAGAGCTCCTGTAATCATCTGTGGAAGATCAAGTACTAATTTAGACTATATGCTCCTTACACCTTAAAAACACAATGTTGCTTAGTTTGTCCATAAACCTCCAAAAATTTCCTAAATCAGTCTGAACATGTTATAGACTCTCTAAAAAAATTTAAAATGATTTTTATCCTTCAACTCTTTCCCAAGGGATGCACACCTGTCGTGAAACAACTAAAATTTTCTTTTTCAGGCCTTCCCGAAGACTAGCCTTTAGAAACACTTCTCCATATGAGGTGAACGATCATGTTAACTCATTTCAAAAAATAGGGAAGAGTTTTTCAACACATGGAAAAAAATTACAAGGTAAGGATGAGTATGATACGAGAGGAAAACTAATAGTGGAGGGGGAATCAAGAAGGTTCAGGAGAAAATTTTCACACTTGGGTAAGTTGTCATTCTTGAAAGTTTGAAATTTTTATACAACACATTTTCATGACAACAAAATCAAACCCACATTAGGAAAATGACTAGTCTTCTAAGATTGGTTGAACATGAAGAACTACATTTATATTTCTTTTTATAAAAAATAGATACTCCTTATAACTTATTACCCACTTATGAGAACAAACAAACATGGTGGGAAAAAAATAACCAACCCTTATGATTGTTGTTGTAGTGTGTTAAGTGGAAAAATGACCACCAAAGAAACCCAAATGGAACTCCTCGAAAATAGTTTTATCATTGCATTTCAATACAACTCAGTATGACACCATCAATGTTATTTTTGAAGAGAGAGCCATAAATCATATCATAATGAATGAACTATAACTTAAAATGTATTATTTTTTGCTCTTATAAAAGTGCTAGGTAGTCCTTAAATGTATAGGTATTTTATCATGTCCCAGAACCAAGTGTTTTCTACATTTTCCTCCACTTACACCTCTGGTGGCTAGATGAATATTGAATCTTGAGAAGGCCCTAAATCTTCAATGAAAAATTTGAAAAATTTCTCTACCTATTATTAATTTTATGGATTTGATTTCCACACAAAATACATGATCCTAGTGATCCAAGCAAGTCTTTTCTCACCAATGTCTATGCTCATAATATATTACTTGATGTTAGGATGAGTGATAAAGACTTTTATTTTGTTGCTAAAAAACAAATTTATGAATTTTTAAAGGTATTTTAGGATTTCAAATATTTGTTTTTTCAATGAAATTGTACTCAAGATCATAGTCCTTAAGGTTATAACTTATAAAAGTGATAGGATTTTCTATAAATTATTGATTTTCTTGAGCTAGTATGAGAGTTGTGCTATTTTACCTTCCAAATGCATATAAAGTGAAGTATTTTTCAAAATCTGGGTTGATTAGAGTAGGATATTGAGCTATGAATTTCTTGATTTGTTCAAAAATATACCTCCTCTCTAATGTCCATTAGAAATCACATCCCTATTAAACATTACGGTTGCGAGCCTCACTAAGCATGCAAACTTAGTAATTATTTTCCTCAAAATTTTCATCTTCCCCAAAAATGATTGGAGTGATTTATTATGTGAAGGGAGAGATACCGACAATATATGTGATTCTATCAACATCTACAACTAAGCCATGCTTTGACACATAAAAATCTTTACATGTGCTGAAGTTTTGTTTAGGTTGCTTCAAGTGATCTTCTTCCTTCTTTGAAAAAATAGTGATGCCATCTAAGTAGACCGCATAATATTATTTATAAAACCTTTGAAGGCCAAGTCTATTGCTCTTTGAAAGGTTACGCCAACATTAGGTAGTTCAAAAGGCATATTTCAATAAGAATATGTTCCCCATTTGGTAGTTAAGGTTTTCTTATGCTGGTTAGGGTCTTTGAAAACAATATGATTTTACCTTAAAAACAATCCAATAATGAGAACCTCTCAACCACTTCTATTGTTTACAAGATCTGATCCAAAAAGGGTAAGGGATAATGATACTTGTGAGAAGATTTGTTCAAGTCCCTAAAGTACACATATAACATAATTTCACCATTATTTTTTATTACATGATGTATATTGGTAACCCAACAAGAGTATTTGATAGGAAAGATAATGTTGTCTTCAATTAGCTTGGTCAAATATTTCCTCATTAAAGGATTAATTTTGGGGCTGATTGGTATTTTCTTTTGTCTCACAATTTTAGCATTGGAGAAAACTCAATTATATGTCAATTTTGTATCCTTTGATATCATCATATGTCCATGCAATGATATTGTCATATTTTTGACACAAGTCATAAAATTCATGTTGCTATTTTGAGATACATAAATTTCCCAATTTGATTTGTTTCCCAGTAAAGATGGATACTTCATGATAGTATTCATTGTTGATCTTCATATTTATATTCTATTTTTTGAATTGATCATCAAGGATAAACACACTCTCCAATTTGATTTATCCCTTGGGAAATGTTTTGGTTTTTAAATTGGACAATCTGATCACCATAACATTCTTGAAATTTTGGTTACAAATATTTATAGAAATATTCTTCTTGCTCGATATATCTGAAAATTTATTCATCATTTCCAAATATATTCTAGTGGAAGTTGTTATCAAGTATTACTAGCATGATCACTACCTTCACATGTTGATATATGTAATTTTCAGAATATCCCCATGAGGATCAAAATGAGATATAATGAAAGCCATCTGCGTAACATCAATTTTTTTATGTCTTAAGGACAACTTGAAGATTGATTAAATCAAAATATTCTAAGAGATCCCATACTCTACTTTGAGGATGTTTTTTGATTGAATGTTGAGATCTCACCTATTCAATCACTAGCTCAGTGTCTCAAAAGATTATTATCTTCTTGAGTTCTTTAGGATTTGTAATTTATAATCCTTGGATCATAATTTCATATTCGACCACAATGTTGGTGTAGTTGAATTTAAGCCTATGTGAAAATGGAAACTTATTCTTTGTTGAAAACAAGACAACACTTGCACCAACTATAAAATTGCTTATAAATCCATCAAAATAAATTTTCCATGTGATTTACAAGTCTAGGTTTGGTTTCATCTAGTTGGGAATGATACTAATTTCTTCATTAATATAATAAAATCCTAAATCATTCTCTTTAGAGGTGTTATATGGATCAATTTTTCATCTCTTCTTATCCCATTCATATAGTTTCTTTTCTAAAATTTTAGTCCTTACTTCATGTGGTTGAAAATAAGTCTCTTCATTAATCTAAGATGCTATGAAATAATTTACTTTAGTAGGCCTTGTATCGTGAGTTTTAACTTGAAATTGGGAAATGGGGTCAAATTTGATCAGGATCTTAGTGCCATATGTGGTTTTAAAATACATGTGATACCAAATATATAATAGGTATCCTTCAAATTTAGTAGTGAAATCCCTAGACAAACATATTAGAAAAATGAGGGATAAAATTAATGATTGAAATGTATTGGTGAATGTTGATGTTAGGGAATACATGTAATTTCATATTTGAGTTCTTGATTACACACAAAATATTGAAAAAAATACAGTTAATTAGAACTACACCTTTGTTAATGGTTGTGTACTCCAATCCTAGAATGCATGTAACTTTCTTAGGCATAACAATGCTACTAGTGCTAAATTCAATCATACAATTGTGAATAAAAAGTTTTTCAATTTATACTTTTATAATTATTTTCTCATCTAGGATGAAAATGTCATAAGAATTAAAAATATATTTCCCACCCATGGACTGAATCATGATTTCTATATCCAAGTTTAATGCTACGAGAAAGTATAGGAAAATATAATGAGATGATGGTCTTATAAAGAGTGAAATTCTATCCCAAGTCTTTTGAAATATGAAGTTAAAATATTAACTCTTCTATTGGTTCTCTTTTTATGGTATCCAGCTACTCCATTGATGACAAGTGGTCAACATTGTTTGAAAACTATCTTTATAATCTCTCTCCAAATTCATCCCAAGAATTTATGGAGCTCAGTGTGATGTTTCCATACTAGGAAAAAACCTTTCCTTTGAGGGAAATGACCAAAAATATCATAGAAATGTCTATTTAGATCACATGGTGAGTTGAGCATAGACTAATTACTTCCATGAGGTGATAAATGGGGTTAACATGATTCTCACCACTAAAATCTGGAATGATTTTTAGAGCTATAGCTAGGATATCATTCCATACATTTAGGGCTAGAGGGCTACCAACATTAAAGGAAAGGAAGGGATAATTATTTAGATGGGATATGAATATGAGGGGTTGGAGGATTTTCTATAGGATTTGGGTAGGAATACCAAGTGGAGTGGAATGAGATCTTTGGTGTTGAGGAAATTTCTCAGACATTTACAGAGATATGCTTTATATTCTCCTTTAAGGTGACAAATGCAAGATTTCAACTTGTTGTTCATCATCAAAACTTATCCTTGTCATAATTCTTCTCATATTCTTATAAGGTGGGTAGAAATTACAAGCAAGAACATAATATAGTGGCCAGGTGCTTGAAATTGCAATTGAAAAACCATGAAAAAATAAGAAAACATAAAATCATAGTTTCATATTATAGGGCCTGCATTATTGCTCTAAAATAAAAAATGTTTAACAAAAACATAAAGAATAGTCCAAATGGGCATACCAAAAAATATTGGTCAGCTGAGATGTGCACCCGTTAAGATCACCAATTATTGAAGATCTTGGTGTCTTAACAACAACCATCGGAATGCCTTTAAGTTATGGGACACTTGGATCCTTGAGGTAGACCTCTAGAGAAGGGTGAATTTTGATCCTAAATACTCTATGTTACCACTAATCTACTATACTCTACCAGTTATAAGAGAAATGGGTGAGAGAACATGAAATCAAAATATGGTGATGCACCAAATTTTTTGGGATCACCATCCCTATATGAGATATAAAGAAAGAGGAAAAAATACATATCCAAAAGGGAATATATATGACACAATAAACCTATATTTTAATCTAATTCTCACTCTCAACCTATATTTGACATAATTAATCAAAACCTTACAAATTCCATAAACCAAAAATATCATAGAGAGGTAAGGGATGATTAACAAAAAAGGGAATATAATAGCCAAAATATTATTCTAGTATTAAATAATAGAATATACAGTCTGTTATGAACATAATATGAAGTGTCTATGCATTTATAATGCTCAAAATAAGACTTCAAAGAAACCTAGAAATATTAGCACTCAAAACATGATTGTAAATTTTCATTCAAGAAAGATAAACCTTTTACAAGAATGTTTGATTACTACATATAGAAAAATAAGAGAGAAGAGAGAAGGGGGAGAAAGAGAGAGGAGGATGAAGAATATATTGGATTATATCTCTTCTCTCATGCCTATCATAATCATAATGATCCAAGGCCTCCAAAATATGCTTAAGTGAAACTCATCTACCTCAAAATAAACCTCTTAGCACACTCCACTATATGTACATGTACAATGATAATTTACTAACCATGAATTAAAGTTGAGAAAATATTACAACAAACCTTATCTACAAAATCTTCAATATTCTACAAGAAAATATGATTTTGGTTTGCTTTTATGTATTCGTGTGCAATAAATAAGTAGGTATTTGTTGTCAAATGGATCTCTTAGAAATAATCAATGTTAACTCATTAGATGAGGAAGATGTATGGATAATAGGTTTCCATTTCCTCAATAGGTCATGATTTTACCCTTGGGACCACCGTAACAACTAATCCATTTGTTCTTTAACTTTTTTAAATTCTCAATTAGCATGTTAGTGTGGCCATAGAAAGAATATTTTAGGAGGCAAAATTATAAGCCTATGAAAGCAATTTATGAGCCACTAGATATGAAAATATGAGTGACATATACTTAAAGGATTTTCCATTAAAATATCTAAAATCCATCAACAATTCCTTTGAAAAACCAGGATCTATGTAAAGCTACCTCAATTACCCTTCTAATGGTCTTGACCACTTGTCATTTGAAGTTCTCTATCAAGAGTTATCTATAAAAAATAGAGCTCTATTGTGGTTGCTATGACGCCCCTAAGTGTCATCTTCTATTAGGTGATCCGTCAATATTATCCTCATGTATATACACTATTAATAATTTGTAAACTAGTATCTTATTAGAAATACCGATTTGAAAACTTTACAGATAATTAATAATATAATCAAGGGATGTTATAAGACCATAATGGATTCAATTTTAAGTGTTTTAAAACCCATTGTTCTCAATCAATCTCTTGAATGAACAAAATTTTCTTCTTATAACTTTATGTAAGTGTTGTACAATTATAAATAATTAATAGACTGATATTAAGACGTCATAAACTAATCACAACCTAATTTATAACTGATTTCAGATTAAATTAAGCAATCAAAATTGATTTGTGCATTCAACTCATATGTTTGTGGAAGAACGTTCCAAAAATCAACTTAAAGCGATTAACCCATTAATTTTCTTGTTTAAATAATTAAATTCCTTTTATACTGAAATGGAAAAACTGATTAAAACAACAAATATAATCACAAAAAATATAAAATTGATAACAGAGTTCACCTTAGTCGGGCTACGTCTTCAGGATCACTGTAAATGTGAACCGATCTATTAAAATATCATTTTTAAGTATAAGTTGTACCTTCTAAAATGATTAAATATATCTAATAACCTACAAAAGAGATGATTTAGATCTGAAGAATCTACATTTTATCCAAAATCCATCCCCATATTTATTTGTGGTTTGGCAAGGCTCATGAAGAGCGTTCACCATGAAATCGAGCTTGAAAAAATCTTCCACTAAACAAATAATGATGCTTCAAGGAAAATTTAAACCTCTAGGTTGATTGTCTTAGAGTTATAAACAAGTTTCTAGTTCTACCTAATGCCTAGTTTTGGCTCTAAATGCTTCAAAAATTATGTTTTGTAAAATCTATATGTTGTGGCCTATTACACAGTCACTGAGCATTGTTAATTTAAATACAAAGGACATCTTTATATATCTCGCTGAGCCCATGTGGCTCAATAATTGATCTAAATGTTTGTGACAATCTTGTCAAGAGGTCGAACCTCCTTATCTCCCCCCACACATTGGCTTTGATTTTGTTGGGAATATCCCCACATGTATAGGGATATGGACAGTTGAATTGTTTTTATTTGGGCCACCCACCCTATTCCCTCATGGTTGCAGCCAAACTTATACTATTTTTTACCACCCACGTGGCTTGGTTGGGTGGTGATTATTAGGCCTTGTTTGAATTATGTTGGCCATGATATATTTGAATGCGTTGACCATCGAGTTTCTTGGTCATTTAGGATATGGCATGGAGCCTGCTAAGTTATGGCTCAGTGGTTAGGTCGATTGACAGAGCATTGTGGGAAGCTAAGTGACCGAATTTCTAAGATAGCGAGTTAACTTGCTCCCACTACATTACAATTCCCTACATAACATGATTTAGTCCCACATACATCCTGTAAATACACTATGAGGCATATATGTGTGTGTGTGGAAATAAAAATATTAAGTAACAACGACAAAGACACCCCTCCAATAAAAATATGTTGACGCTAGCTGAGGGCCCTAATCCAACAAATAACAGGGCCCATTTGTCTAAAATTGAGTGTTGAAGAATGGCATAAAAAAACCATAAACACCTTTTTATGTTTTTCACTCCACTTCACTTTTGCCATGTGTCATGGCTTGAATGGTCAGTTGACCCTGCTTTGTCCTAACTTTGACCAAACTTTGATAAGTGGTAACTTGAGCATACGATATTTTTTTACGGGTTCTTGTAGGCATGGGAAAGATATCAGAATTCTCTAGCATACTGTTATGATTTTGGGAACTTCCTAAGTTCCAAATTTTCCTCCGGATCACACCTCCCCAATAATAACCTTTTGGTCCCCAAAAGTCAACTTACCCACTGAATCTGCTAAATGGTTCTTTGCATAGTCACCAACGTACAAAACCCAATATATAGCATGGGAAATTTAAAAATTGCAATTATATATTAAAAATCAATCATAGAAATGGATTAATTCAATTAGAAACCAAATGTAAACACTATAAAATATGTCTAACTAAATCCATGGCCAATATTATATCTACTTATATAAACCAACATGATATGACAACCAAAATGCCCATAATAATTTGTTGTTTACTGATTCAACACCACTGTCAACTCTAAAAAATCACCAAGTACAAGTTGCATAATATTTTGTTAGTTCAATGAATGTACATTATTTGTAACCATGTTTGACAGTTAAAAATAATAAATCCAAAAGTAATGGACTTATAAAATGTGCAAAAATCATACATGGCTACAAAATGATTGTATAATCATTACAATTACCAATAGTACCCGTTAAGGGCCTTATAAGCCACCAATATTTACACAATATAAATGAAAACATTATAATCTGAAATGGAAGTAACGTAAATACTACTTTCAAGATTCAAAATGAAGTTTTCCAAAATGATAACAAGAGAAAATAATCCAAGTATGATAAACTTGTTAGAAAGTTGGAAACTAAGAGGGGGGTGAATTAGTGTCTAATTAAACTTTTTCAGATATTTCCATTTGCTTAACCTTGCTATATAGATAAAATAATCCATACACAAGAAGATAACAGAATAAAGTACATAGAGACACAAAATTTAATGTGGGAAACCCAACTGGGAAAAAACCCACTTAAACCAAGAACTATGCTTAGGACTAAATTATCCTATATCTGTAACATTGATTTCATGGTTGACCTTCAACTCAACCTGGAGCTGCAACTCCAAAATTTGACAAATCAGCCACTCAATATTTGATAAGATTCAACCTATCTGGAAGTTTCAATTCTCAATTTTGGTTCAACAACAACTGACCTTTAGTGAGATTCAAATCACAGGGAAGCTATAACTCCCCATCTATTAAGATGTAACTTAGAATTTTTCTTAGTTATTATCACAATTGGTTTGTTATCTTCTATAAATGATAATGAAATCTAAATTTTCTCACACTTCTTTCAATTTCTCTCTTTTATGATCAATTTATGTCATATAAGGAAATTTCAATCTATTAGTTTTGTTAGGCTTCTCTCTGTTTTATTTTGTTGCATACACATCTAGTTGGCAAAGAAACATTCATTCTTTGCAAGATATATCTTTATGCATCTATACATATATATATATATATATTATTCTACAACTACAATTCATCAAATCTTCCTCAACTACATCTTCAAACTCTTGTCAGTACTTGAATATTTAGACTTCCCTTTTCTCCATCATACTCCTTATGCTCATGAAATCTCCTTTAAGCATCAAATACTTCTGATTTATAATTCATTTATCACATTAACACCTCTCATATCCAATTTTTGTATCTTACTGATTCCATTCCATATTTCATTTTCCAAAACTGCACTTAGTTTCTTCAAACTTCAACATATAATCACTTCACTTCCTTTCTTACCTCAGTCTAATACTAACTCTATACAGTTAAAATATCAACATCCAAATTCATCAGCACATATGTCTTTCATAGTTCTCCTTAATCTAAATTCATAATCACCTCATACATTGCCACCATTTTCTTATGTTTAATACTCTGATACTTCTTCTTGTTAACTCATAATTTTCTACATTCTACAAGTACACTCACACTATTTTTTAGTTTCGTGTCTTATAGATTCCAAAACCAAAACTGAGGCATCAACCTTTTCAACTTCTCTGCCTACCTCACTACACTACTCTTCAAATCCTTTTCTCCATTTCCCTCTATTGAAAAACAGTCTCTTCAAATTCTCTATTGTGTTTCATATATTCTTTTGACTTGTTCATTATTTTAGATCAAAGAAGTACTCTTCAAATACTTATTTGAGATTAATAAAAAGAGCATGAGTTTTGTAACTAATTCAGACCTTTTTTCTTCTCATATAATTCATTCAACTTGAACTAGATAGGCTCATAGCTCTCTAACTTCAAATGAATACTGAGCAGTGACTTAACACCTTTAACATCAATACAAGGTTTTGTGCAACAAACAAGACAAAGAAAACATTTTATACATTTGAGGCATTATGAAAAATTTCCAAGATTCTCTGTAGATTCATGTTGAACTTTTGAAACCATCTCCAGTCCAATTTTCAGTTCTATAACACTGTACTATGTAGATAGATAATATGAGCTCAAATTTGGAGGCTTATTCATCAATTGCCACATGAAATAGATTGGATTAGACCTTTCAAACAGAGTAGAGGATTTCCAAATCTTAAATCATCCTTATCGGATTTCAATAAAAAATAAATAGATATTTCCATTACTAAATGAGGGTTTTAATTTGGTAAAACCCAATTACCCTATCCTGACATGAATGTACAAGAAGACTGATAAGAAATTATCTCTCGATTGGGGATGGAAATAATTTATTCTTTTTGCAATGCATTTGTTCCCTCCATACAAATATTCCTTCATATTTTTTACAAATTTTTACTATTACTATCTTGAGTTTGAAGAATTTTCTCCTTGAAAACCCTAGTTTCAAGGTTTGAGCCCCATATAGACACCCAAGGGGTTAAATTCATTGTTTATTTTCTCATTTTTGATCTCTCTTCGAACTTGTGCATTCAACCAGATTTTTTGAGCCTAGTAGATGCTCCCTGCATTCTTGGTTTACCTTGAACAACCTTTTTAGACTCCTCAAATCAAATATTTCATTGAAAATAAACATACATTGCTTAGGCTTATGAATTTAAGGATGTGGAGGCTTTTGAAGAACTGTCACAGACCAAAATATAATGACTAACTGAATTAATTTTATTAACCCAAAGATTCACAATGTACATCATCACCACTTAGAGGAGAGAAGCTAATGAATAATCATTTTAGTACTCTGCATGACCCACAAAAATAGTTTTTAAGTTGAAATTATTAATTTACAATTTCCTATTAATCAATCCAATATTTACATTCATCTCTTGCAGGGAATGATATCAATCATGCTTAAACATTTCTTTAAACAACCCATGATTTTTAAGGAATGAATTTAACCTAATTTGTCATGCTCCCTAGACACAGATACAAGGCATTGGAAGGAATCAACACCATTTAAAGTAATCTAAAAATTTATTATATTGACTAAAAGACATAAAAATCTTCCTTGATCCTCTAGAAGATGATTAACACTTCATGATATGAAAAACCATTGCACACTATCTTTTGATGAAGACACATAGGCTTGGAGTGTTTGGTGAAGGACAACCTAGACATAACTTTACAGAGAAACTAAATACTTACATGGAACAATTTTCCATGCATTCTACCATGAAAAATTGGAGGTTTTCCATGCTTATGAGGAGTGCTCAAAGTTTTCACAAGTGATTTAGAGTTGTATAACTCATATTAAACCTATCATCTCAAGAAAGAGCCTTAAAGAGAGAAGAACAATGGTAGAAAAGAGCTCATAACTTCTTTGATTCCTAACCAATTTTATTCAAAAAATTTACAACACTTTAGGCTTGGAATTATCTACAAAAATAAATTATATGATTTATCCGAAGAAGGCTCCATATTTTTTCTTGGGTGCCAAGAAGACAAAGTGCTCATATTGCATTCCTTAAGAAACCAATCTTAGGAAAACTTGCATAAATTCCACACATCTATTCAAAACTTAATGAAATTTGGAATGAAGAACTAAATGACACCCATCTACATATCCTTTGGTTGGTTAGCCATAATTTTCCCATATAGCTTATACCTATCCCATTTACCTCAACATACATTGTCAGTCCTCAAAGGTAGTTTTGGTGAACTTCCAAGTTTTACCTCTAGGATCTGAAATAAACCTTTATGTTACTCATACATTCCCTTGAAAAAATCCCTAGGATATTCCCATACTTACATGGTATTTTCATGACTTGTATCAAGCTTTCACTCCTCATTAGGATCTATAACTAGGCCTAACTGAGCCAGTTTTAATTTAGACTACCAAAGGATGATAAAAAAATCACTCCAAGAGATCTTACTCAAGTTAGAATAATCATGTATGAATTGTAGAAAACCTATGACAAGTTTACCATTCATGTCTATCCCTCCAATGGACACATGTGTAACGCCCGCTAAAATAACCCACTTGAGACCCAAGAAACAACCTATGATTAGTTAGGAAAAATTATGGAATAATTTTTTTTGTTTAAAAGAGTCTACACCTAGGTTACAAGGCAAAAAATGTCACTAACAATTTCCAGAACAATTCTAACCCACTATAACATACTCTTCTTTTATTAAAAATTATTAGAGGTCATAAGTTCAAACATTTAGGGTTAGAGGGTTCAATTAGGTTCAGAGGGTAATTCCTCACCATACCCACTCTCTAACAGGCTTAACATTTCAACTTGATTTTTCTCAAACTTAATGAATTCAAAAATTCCCTAAATCATTCCCATTTGATAGGGAATTTCCTCACCTTTCCATTGATATAAATAAGTCCTCCTAACTCCTCATATTTCTCAAGTTATGGGCCGATGGGCCTTGGTGTGAAAATTTTCCCCAAGAGCGGGCCTGCGGGCCCAGGGGTAAAAATTTGTGCAAGGGGCAGGTTGGTGGGTTGCGGGGAGAATTTTGGATCATTTCCCCACATGGAACAAAAAAATGAATTTGCGCATACACGCCCATAGGTCTGCAAGTCCACAAGGGACACGTGGCGCTTCTCAAACCAACGCGATGAGAAACGAAGCAGCAGGAGATATTTTGAAAAATTTCACGTGCGGGGCAAAAATCCAACATTGCGCCCACAAGTTCGTAAGCCACAAGGGACACATGGCATCACTTAAGCCAATGCGGGGAAAGTGGGGTGGCGAGGAGAAAATTCTCTTAATGCTCCGAAGGGCTAAGAGGATAACAAGGACCTGTGCCTTCGTCGACACCTCGCGATGCCACGTGGCAACTCCGGATTGGCTGTGGGCCAGCAGGTAAAACATGAAAAAATTTCCCAAATTTTTTTAAAGCACAAGGAGGAAAAAGGGACCCGCTCCACTGACGACTCCTCATGATGCCACATGACATCACTTGATTGGTTGCAGGCTGGCGGGGAAAATTTCAAAAATTTTCCCAAAATTTTTCAGGAGCGCTAAGTTAAAAGGAGATGGACATCCCACCACTAACACCTCATGGTGCCATGTGGCAGCCTATGATTGGCTATGGTTTGGTGGGGAAAATTTGGAAAAAAATTTCAAATTTTTTCATAAGCTCTAAGGGAAAATTCGGGCCGCGGGCTCGCCAAGGAAATTTTTCTCATTTTTTTTGTACGCTAAGGAAGAAAAACTTAAGAGGGCCATAAATTTTTGTAGAGACCTAGGTTTTGGACAAACGAGGACTTTCTAGAAAGATATCGACGCCCTCTTTCTATAGAGATCATTAATTTTTGATTTTTATAGAGTTTAAGTGGCCAATTTTAAGAAAACTACCTGTAGGCTTTCACAGTGCGAATTGGTAAATTTTAACTTGTGAGATCCATTCAATCTGATCTTCTTCCACTCTTTAAATGTCAAATAGACATGGGTAATTGTTCTTATATTGATTTCAGATAGGTTTGTGAGGTATATTTGTTTGATTAAATTCCAATTCAAACATTTACCATTTTGACAACAAAACGATTGTAAAATGGTTGAGCCCGATTTGGCTAAGTTTTGAAATATTTCATTTAAGTGTTTTTATCTATTTGAATTTGTTTAGGGCCTACTATTTCAATTTAATTCGTTAATTTTTTATTTTATTGTTGCAGGTTTGAATTGTGTATTTTTTTTTTGTTTTTTTGTTTTGATAATTGCTAGTTTGAAATTACAAAAAAATAGGGATCCAATTTTAAAGTATCTATTTGCCATTTTCATATTCTAAGTATTAAAATTTATTCCAATTCTAATCTAACACATTTATTTGATTCAAATCAAACTATTCTAAACCAAAATGCAATTCTGATTTCCAAATTTACACATTTCAAAAGATAGAGTTTTGTATTTTCCTCACATGCATTTCTTCCTTTCAAATAGAGATTTCAAATACATTTCAAAGCATATTTTAAACAATAGTAACATCTTTTGTAAAGACATAATAACATATATTTAGTTGGAAATATTTCTTTTACAACTTTTTCATTTACAATGATCAAATACAACTTACAGAGTTATAATATTTCTTTTCTTTCATTCAAAAACAGAGAACAAAGTGCATCACTTTCACATCTCGAATTACAAATTTCATAACCAAATACAAGTATCTTTTTATCACCAAATGTATTACATTATCATCCACTTTAAGAGGGAACAAGGGCTTTACAAAAATAACTCTCACAAGGGACTGTCACAACTATCTTTTCCTTTGCTCTAGAACAACAACATGCCAACCATCATACTTTGATTTTGATCACAACAAAGGCAGGGGAAAGGCAAAGCTCTCCACACAACCAAGACATCCAATGAAAGGAGAATCCTTCCTTCTTCATTGGCCCATGAGCCCCAACCACAATGCAATAAGAAATGTGCTTCAACTCATGACAACAACAAGCTTCCACATCATAATGCAATCTTTCAACATGCACATTTTAAATTAAAAACATAGTCCAAAACAAAACAACAATTTTACAACCACATGAAAGACATCACACAAAACTCATGCTTCATCATGCAAGCCAAAGGAGCAAGAAACTATGGGGGATGCTACTTATGCCTCCCAAAGGGGAAATGTGTATCACCACATGAGAATAAACCACCAAAACACTTATCATTCAAATCCCTGACATACCCTTATGCCTCCCCCAAGTACCCCTTATTCCTCACATTTCCTTAAGCCTCCCCAACCTCTTATGGCACCCCATAACGAGTAAAGAAATGCAAGATATTTATTTTTACAAGGTGGAACCCAAAACCCAACTCCCTCCACACATATACATCCCCAAAAAACTTATGCCTCCCTCAAGAGTACCCCATAGTATTCTCCTACACCATCCCTGAGCCATCTACCCAACGACCCACAACAATAACAAACATACTAGCATTTACATATTCATAAAAAGGAAAATAAGAGAATTTCCAAGAGCCAAGCTCTTACCTCTCCATGATGGAGTTTGTTCCAAGTTCAAAACAACAAGCTCCTTCCAATGCAAGTAATCCAAAAATCAACTCAACACAAGTATCCAACAAACTTCCCAACTTCTCCAAAAGCAAGAGCTCTCCAAAACCAAAAGGAAGTCTCCCAAAATGAAGTGAAAAAAGTGAAGCAACCCAAAAACAAGCTAAATAATTTTAATTTATAGAAGAGATTAGGTGGATCCATGTAGGGTTCCACTTCACACATCCTTAACTTCCAACACATAATTCAACTTCATTCTCTAATGCATAATCAATAGGTGGGTGAATAATATGACAGATTTACTTACACACTCAAACAAGCCCATACCCCATAAGGACTAAAATTAAATTATGTAAGAAAAGTGCAATCACAACATTCAACTTGACTTGTAAAAATGCATAAAAAAGGTCTAAATCTAACCCTCCAGCTATAGGTAAGGTTGGTATGTAAATTTAAGAGGTATGGGACAAGTTTAACTTGTCCCACAAGCCTCTAAAATCAGCCTCCAAGAAAAAATCCTAATTTCCAAGAAGATGGAGTGTTTCACATTCAAAAGTTAACTTACACATCACTTACAAGGTCACTTACACACTACTTACTCATTCTTAGAACACTTTAAATCATAACCAAAAACCATATTAATTACATTCTCATGATATCTTTTAATTAATTAACTTAACAACATGATTACTCACAATATTAACACCACATTAAATAAATAATGAAAGGGCAAGTGCACCACATAAAATACATGCAAAAATTAAACAAAAGGGACCAAATAAAAGAAAAACATAAAATCCCTTGGTCACATTTAAAGGTGATCCCCCCATGGGAATCCCTAGCACAAACAAACACACACAAACAAATACAGTTGCCATGGTGACCTTGTTGAATTCATCTATAATTCCAAAGTGTTTGGTCTCCAATCCCCTGATGTTTGTTGTGATATTTTTAACTTGTAAAAATACAAATACCTCCTTCAGCCTTGTGGCCATATAAGAACATCCAAATGAATATAAATATAATTTCAAGATCATCAATATATATGTGAATCACAACAATTATCATGGCAATCAACAATATCACTCACAATTTCATTAACAACCATGTCCCCATTAATTTCAATCTAATTTTCATTTTCTAGGTCTAATCAAAATATCCAATATTACAAGTCTGAATGACATCCATAATATAACCATGTCGAACAGTATAACATCATCAACATATAAAAATGTCTCTAAAAATCATCATGCACCATATAAGAATCAAAGTCAACAATAATCCATGACAAAATATCTAACATCATACTAAATTTAAACTATAATAATGTCCATAATATAGTCTATAGTGTCATAGTTAGTATCAAAAGGGTGTCAAAGGGAAGTGGGCACTACAACCTACCTCACAAATCAAGATTGGAGCATCTTGAATCAACCCGAAACCTCTTTGTGAGCTTAAACCATCATTAAAAGACACTACCAATCAACCTTCATATCCATTATAGAGCCTCACTTCACCACTCACTCCTTTTCCATCAATTCCACTTGACATTAATGATAACACCAATGACCAAGTTTCAACACGTGTCACTCATCTTTTCTCTTCAGGTTACTTCAACATATTAAAAGCTAATATGAAATATGGGAAGATATTTGATTTTTATTAATCAACTGGAATCCCAAAAATAATTTTAAAATTTACATGCTAATCAACTATCATAGCTATGCAAACATTAAACTAAGGGACTTTTTTCCAATCCACTTAACTGGATATTCCTTTTTAGGTAGTTTATTTTCCTTAGGATTATTTTAAACATATGAAGGGGTCATATTTAGAATTGTTGGTTTAATTATGCTCTCCTTATTAACAATTTTCCACTATTATTTAGGATGAAACTGCCAACATTTTTCATTCTCATGACCTTTCTTGTTACAATGAGAATAAAATCTTTTGTCCACATTCTTGGGAAACTTACCCAAACTATCAATCTCCGAACCTTATCTAGGAGAGTGTTTTTTCAAAATATTTCCCATTAAATATTTTCTTTTCCTACATTTGGCTACAAAATGGTTAGAAATTACACAGAAAGTGCATTGATAATTGTACCTTAATTTTTTAATAACATAGCCATGTTTCTTATACTAAAATAGTGGATAAAAAGTTTTACCATTTTATTTATAGTTATGATAAAAATGAGGTGGAGGAATCTCACTAAATCTTAATTATGAATTCTTACCAAGACCTCCTTCAGACTATGATTCATCAGATGCTAAGGGGGAAGACACTTTACTATCAAAATCTCATCTTCTTTTAGTGGTTTTGGAAAATTCTCCAACATCCATTTTTCCACCACTAGCATAATCCAAACCTACAAAATAAGGATGATCCTCAATTTGTATTGGGTTAAATATATCTTGGCTCTTACCAAGGCCATTCCCATTAAATCCCATTTTAGTTAATAACTTAGATCCAATGACTTTAGTGTGCTTTTCAAAATCACCAAAAACACTTTTACCTAAATCTAAATCTGAATGAGAGGAGGAATCACATGGTGAAAAAATTATAGTGCACTCATCTGTCATGGTTTTTACATCTGAAGTGGAAGTTATATCCTTCTTCAGTTCAGCACACTGCAAGACCATCAAGAGCTCATCTTTAGATTCAATCTATAATTTCAAGCATTCAATTTTTTTGTCAAGGGAATATAGATTGCACTTCAGAAAATCATTCTTTTCCTAAATTTTCCTATTCATGCTTTCAAGCTCTTCTAGCTTTTCTCTTTTTAAGGCTTTCCCCATGGTTACCTAAAAAACATGTAATTCCAACAGCTGCACACTACAAATAGAAGATCAACAAGCCCAAAATGCAAGTACCAAATTGATATCAAATGCAACTGAAAGTAAACACTGAGTTTAAATAGCTCTGATACCAAACATGATCCATAAACAAGTATATTATTACAAAATCTGATTTCAAAACTTCATAGATAATTAATAATATGATCAAGAGATACTATAAGACCATAATGGATTTAATTTTATGTGTTTTAAAACCCACTGTTCTCCATTGATATCTTAAATGATCAAACTTTTATTCTTGTAACTTTCTATAAATGAAGTTTTACAATTATAAATCATTAATAGACTAATCTTACAATGTCATAAAATGATCACAACCTGACTTCAGACTAAATTAATTAATCAAAACTGATTTGTGCATTCACTTCATCTATTTATGGAAGAATGTGCCAGATTTCAACTTAAAGTGATTTTCTTGTTAATTGCTTTGTTTAAATAATTAAATTCCTTTTATACTAAAATGGAAAAACTAATTAAAACAAAAAACTGAATCACAATAACTCCAAAATTGATAACATATTTCACCCCAATTAGGCTACGTGTTCAGGCTCACTTTAAATGTGAAATGATCTATTAAAATATCATTTAAAGTAAAATTTTCACTTTCTAAAATAGTTAAATAGATCCAATAACCTGTAAAAGAGTTAATTCAAATTTGAATACTTTACATTTTGTTAGAAATCCATCCCCAAATCTATCAGTCACTCTGCAAGGCTCTCGAAAAGCATTCTCTATGAAACCAAAATAAAAAACCCTTCCATAAAAAAAATGACACTTTAAGGAAAAATAAAACCTTCATATTGATCATCTCAAAGTTCCAAACAATTTTCCAGTTCTGTCTGAGACCTGGTTTAGGCTCTAAATGCTTCAAAAATGTTATTTTGTAAAAACTGCCTCTTGTGGCCTATTACAAAATCACTGAGCATTATTAATTCAAATAAAAATGAGCCCTTTGTATATCTCACTGAACCCATGTGGCTCAATGGTTGAGCTAAAATTTTGTGATGATCTAGTTAAGGGGTCAAACCTCCTTATCTCCCCCCTCCGGTTGGATTTGATTTTGTGGGGAATAATCCCACATGTACAGGGATATGGGTGGTTGAATTGATTTTATTTAATCCACCCACCCTATTCCCCCGTTGTTGCGGCCATAATTATACTATATTTTTCCACCCACATGGCTTGGTTGGATACTAATTTTTAGGCCACGTTCAAATTATGTTGGTCAGGCTATCTATGGATTTGTTGACAACTGAGTTGTTTAACTATTGAGGAAATGACATGGAGCCTACTAAGTCAAGGATCTGTGGCTAGGTTGACCAACCAAGTAATGTGGGAAGTTAGGTGATCAACTTGTCGAGATAGCAAGTTAACTAACCCCTGCATTAAAATGTTGTCTATAACATGATTTAGTCCCACATACATCCTAAAAATACACTATGAGGAACACACACACACACACAGAAAATTGTGGCAATAGAAATATTAAGTAACTGCAAAAAAACACCCATATGATAAAAAAGTGTGTCAATCTTGGCTGAGGCCCCCCAACCAGAAAATAATGGGGCCCATTTGTTTGAACACGATTTTTGAAGACCGACGTCATAAAAAATAAATATCTTTTTTATATTTTTTTCTCCACTTCACTTCTTTCATGTGTCACAGCTTGAATGGCCAGTTGACCTTGCTTCGTCCTAAATTTGACTAGCGGTAACTTGAGCATAGGATATCTATTTTGGACATTTCAATAGGTGCTAGAAGGCTCTCAAAATAATCTAATGTACTGTCATGATTTTAGGAGTTTTTTGGGAACTTCCAAACTTCCAAATTGTCCTCTAGATTAATTAATAAACCTTAGAGCGCACTAATTAGTGCCACATATACATGAAAACACTTGTCTTCCATTGTTTTTTTTGGTATTTTTACTAGGGAAAGTAGGTTGAGAATATTTGAGATAATGTAGAGCATTAATATTTGTTGCATGTCCAAAATGAAACTTATCTTCAATTAGTTTTTTGTAGAGTTTGGATATTGAGCTAAGCTTGAGATAAAGTTTCATGTGATGATTGTCTTCATATGTCTGTTTGGACTCTTCTCCGACATTGAAATCCTATAAATCTTGAGAATTAACTAAAGGTTCGAAACAACCTCATGTGCTAATGAGTGGAACTTGTCCTTTATCTATTACAAGCATTGAAAATAACACAAAATAGGTTAAGTTTAAAGCTTCTACAAAACATGATAAAACCCATGATTGCAAAGTGTCAAAGATATAGTAGAGGAGAGGATAAAATGAAAAAATACAAGAGTTTCCAAGTGTTAAAATATTATTTCTATGGGAAATAAATGATTCCAATTAAAAGTTTGAATTTAAATAAATGAAGCAATGTTACTTGAGAAAACATAGGCCAAACATAGTCAGATTTAGGGCAAAAAATGAATGGGAAAATGATAAAATAAAGATCTTGATGAGTTTGAAGCCATGATCACTATAAAAATAGAGTTTGGCATATATTAGGATAATATGACCATTAAAATAAATATAATGAATGTGGTTTCAAGATGATTTAAGAAAAGGATTCTCTACAATGGTTGAGAAATTCAAAGGGGTTGGGTTCAAAAACACAACTTACTATAAATAATAAGATGAAATAATGAATAATAATTCCATATGTACTTTGACTAATAGATATTCGATCTATAAACTAGAAATCGTATGATACATTCAGGAATCCTTAAGGCATCATTTCAATAGAGTGGTATTCCATTTAGACCTTGACACATGGTGATATTTTCATTGACTCAAAAATGTGATGTAAAAAAATAGATGAAGAATTCTGAATTTTTTAAATTTTAGAGTTGCAGTGTTTTTAAATAGGAAAATCCCAAAATTAGAATGTGGAGGTTTTTGTTATCGCCAAATCAATGCACCCTCTGAGTGACCAGAATGTGAATAAGATGTTTGGTGTGATTGGGTAACATGGGATCACCTGTCAAGCTATGGGACTTGGGCTCGAGGTGAAACTCTGGAGAAGGTCAGCTTCCTCTTCCTAAACTAAGTGCTATACTACTCCTAATGGAATAGAAACAACTACCTAGACCTAAACTAACATTTCAAGGGATTAGGGAGAGAGATTTGTAAGAAATAAACCCATAAATTAGAAGTGGTGATGCACCAAGAGATATTTTTTCTAGAAAAAAGTTCTTACTTTCCAATGAAGAAATGTGAACATGGGAAAAAATGAGCATGCATTATAAACCCAATTTACATACAATACTTCACTCCTCGATAAGCACAATAGCCTCCAAAAATTGAAAAAGAAACACTAGTTGCACAATTCACCTACAAACATGAGAGAAGCAATAGAACCAGAAAAATGATGTAAGGATAAATAATTGATCACAAAACATGATTTCCATTACTTCAAGCACTTGCATTGTGCATCATTACAGTGGGGAAAGGCATAGGCTGTCATTACAATTTTTAGAAGAAAGACTTGAGAGCCTAAAAATTCACAATAGCTTAGCTTTTGAAGAGAGGGGAAGATTATAAAAATTTCTAACTATTTTAGAAATGAGCACCCCTTTACATTTATAGAAAATTTTGAGTTGTTCAGAGAAAGAGAAACCCTAGAATCTAGAAAAGAATATAGTAGAACAAGTCAACCATGCTTACTTCATTAGTTGCACCTCCAATCCAAAGAAATATTCACGGAATGAGAATTATTTCAATATTTGGAATACCAAATCCTCAAAAAATCCATCTCTTGATGATTCCATGTTATAGCTCTCATTCTCTCGATTCCAATGACTATAGTTTTGTGACAAATGGGTAACTGGGGAGGAAGTTGTGGCATCCTAAGTAAAAATTGCTATTTGTACATCCCAAGCACTATGGTCCATTCATTTCTCTGATAAAGGTTTAATTTTTATGTGATGGGGGTCAACTCACTCACTATTTTGAAATGACTTAGCCATGTCAAGTTTCCATCTCCCATTTTGTTCCACTCCAAGTTGTTTTCGTTCTAGTGCATTGAATAGTAGGTGAGGTCCATATTTACATTAGGTTAGTGCTTCCACAACCCTCACTAACATTAGCTCCAACTGCTTGAATACTAGGTTGGTTCATCTCATGATGCATTCATTTTACCCCTAGATTTTATTTGGCTACCCTCATAATGGCTCAACAATTGGATAGACATTCCACATTTCTACCATATATGCCAAAAAACTCATTTTTACTATGTCGGGATAGTACATGATTGATGTGATGGCTGTCTCCCATATAATTTCTTGAGAACATGTCGACACCAATATATTGAGTCAACAACATATTTACCAAGAAACTAGGTATTGACTTGCCAACCACCCTGAAAGGCTCAAACTTCTCACCGAACGCCACGTCAACCACTATGATCTTGGACTTCAAAGTCCAACCGAGCACACATTTTTAGGTTTCAGAAACCAAAACTCCACACACAATAAGCTTAAAACACATCAAAACCTCCAAACACCCAAAAACTTGAATCCCCGAACTCCGAATTTTTGAGTTAAGGTTTAGAACTTTACCCTCAAGTTTGTCAACTTGCCTTAGGTGAGTTTGGAACCAAAAAAATCTGAAATCCCAAAACGGGCTATATTAAAAATCCAAAATCATGCTCCATTGCTTGGCTTGTTCGGTTGTTTTGGTGGTCTGTTTGAGTTCAAGCCCACCTGTGGACTTCTTCCATGCATTAATAACATACCTGAGTTCACCAATTAGTTATCCAATCCGACTATAGCTTTGAGCACAACCAAAACGAGATCACCTATGAGCTTGTCCTTTAGAATACTACCATGTCGACCTCTATCATAACTTGCTGAGATCTACACCTCTAATGACTCACTATAGCTCACCCTTACATAGGAAAACTTGGGTTTTTCCATTACGATCTAGCCCATTTATTACAACTCATACAATAATTGAAACATCTTGGCCTGAGCTCTTACCGCTTATGTGTTACCATTTCATGTGAATTTGAGATATTCGTGCCTCATTAACTAACTTACAACTCACATTTCCCAAAGTCTCCGTGCTCAATTTGAGTTCGTCTACCTCATTTACAAAAGCTTTCCATTGGAAGCATGAAACTCTTCCATAATTTAACCTTCCCTAAAAAAATTTCATTGATATCGATCAACTTTCTACAAGCCCCTTACTTGTGTATCGGTCTAATCATCCACCGAAATCCTTATTTCGATGCATGTTGACCCTGAAAATTTCATCTCATTTTTTACCTAAGCTTGGCCATTCTTACAAAAAATATTAGGCTACCTATGAACTCATCTTGCATTAGGTTAGGGATCGCTGACTGATGTCACTTCTACGGGCTTACTTCATAATCAAAATCGAGCCATCCTAAATTTCCAAGCTACCTGCATGCATCATGAACTTGAATCCTAAAGCTTGAAAGAAAATGAATCTAAAAATACCCACGAGCTCGGTCTTTTGAGCCATGTTCTTCAAATGTAGACTAAATACTCACTCAACTACCTAATCAAGCTTGTCCATTTCAATCCTTATATCTCGATCCAGTATTGTTTGTAAGATCATCTCCCCATTACTTATTCTTGACTGAGGTTCATTACAATGAGTAACATTGCAATTCTCCCACTACTCCATCGTATTGTCTCACTGAATATCTCCTAGCATGATGTAACGAGCTAACCATCTTCTCAGTCCTGAGCTCCACCATTGCTCCCTTTTCGAGTTAGCATCCACCGGGCTTGAACGTACCATCCCAACCTACTACGCCAACACAAATTTCATACAACCCAGCCTTCTTACATCTACTCCAATCACATGCATGCCAATCCAGCTATCATGTTGAATTACAACCTCTGCAACATGTCAATGTCGAGCTCGACCCAAGTAGCTCGAATGTTTGATACCCTTGTGAGTTCCTTCTCGATTGACTGAGCCGTTAGCTATCAAATCGACCATCAAAATAGAGCTTGACACACCAAGCCATTTAGTCATGCTCTCACCATAGTTCGAGGTGTTTGATTCCATTACTCTCCATGAACACTGAGATATTCACGAAATAAATTATACTTTAATGAAATGAGCTCATCATCCTCCATGATTAATCCCTCTATTAGTCGAGAACTGCACACAACTCAATTTTGGCACTTCATAGACCTTCTAACTCAAGCCCCTGGTACCATGTCGAGCTTTTTTGCATTGATCTAGCCATCCCATGACTCCCCAATATTATCTTTAAATGAGCCAATCTAAATAAGTTGTGTTATCCTTAACTTGATCTTTAATGCTTCGCACCCATATTTTGACTTTCCATGGTGAGTTTATCAGAGATACCAACTTAGGTCATCTCTGTAATGTTGTGCCAAGCTTCCTTGGAGCTCTCATTCCCATAGATGCATGCCAATGTTCATTGTTTCCCCATGCTTAAGTGACTCAACATTGAGCTTGAGGTTAATATCTCTTAAGGTCACCTTTCATTATCAAGCTCAAGCTTGATGCATGAGTGTTTATTGGCTTGAAACCTCCAATTCCAAGCTAGCTCCCCGAAGCCAAAAACACAAAACCTTAGACAATTAGCTCTTATCATATTGACCAACTCGATGAGCTACTCAGAGAGCTGTTTGAGCTGGAGTCCTCGGTGTGGACCATTATTAAATGTTTCCAAACTTCTTTCTTAACATCATGAAATTATAGAAATCCCTTTGGTTCTAAGGCATCATGGAAGTATGCTAGAAAATTGTACACATTAAATTTAATTATTTTAACTTGTAAACCTTGCTGTCCTTTTTTTCCTGGGAAAAAAATGGATAACATTTTTGGTGACCTCTCAGGGATGCTTTCCTGCTATTCATGATTCTAGTATCTTGTAGCAAACCCATTGGGCATGGAGTCATTGTTGGTACCAAAACTAATCCTGAACCTAAAGTAGACTGTTTGACCTTGTCCTAGAATTTGATGTTGTGAAAAATGAAGCACATTGGAACCCACGACTACTTGGAATGCATGACATAATGTAGATATTTGAGTAAAACACCTCCTGGCTTTGGACATCATGAAACTCTATTAAATCCCAATTTCTTCCTTCTAAAATTTTTGCTTCTGACACTCTGTGCAAATAAACAACAAAACAAAATACACACAACAACTAAAAAATCATACATGCTTCAAATTAAACATGCAGAGTGTGCAATACACTTATTCTAATGAAATCTACCCTATTCATACTCTACGCTAATAAGAGACACATGTGAGCTATGAACCCTGAAACTGGTTGTGTAAAATAACTTCCACTCCTTACAATGGGAATCCATGTAGATGATGTGACAATTTACATGGCTAAAACTAAAAAATAAAAAATTGAAACAAGTCCAATCCTCCACTTGATTCGGCAAGGAATCAACCAGAAAGAGAAAATATCCCTCTTTTAGTTGCTCTGCATTTGTTTCGTGGAGGGATAACAATTAATCCTTAGGGATGTGAAATTCATCCTCACATTCTGAAGTGAATGTGACCAGCTGTGACTTATCTTTTGGCTCCAAAGAAGCCAAATACCTTATGGGACATGGTCTAACCCTTTTAATATGCCTTCTACTTTGAGATTCAACTTTGACAAGAAATTCTACCTAAAGACTTGAAAATAATGATGATCCATGAGCTGACTTTTCTCCTATTAACCATTTAGAAACAATTGATCTTCCACCCATGTGAATGGCATGAAAGTGATATTTTATTCATTCATTTTCCCTTCTTTGATAACAAGAAGTTCCTCCATGACATGCAACTGCTTTAGACCACTTACAACCTCTAATAGATTCACTTGAAAATATTTGCAGGTGTTTGAAGAGTATTTCTCATATAAGATTTCCACTTTCATATGAAGACAATGTTTTTCTAAATTTTTAACCTTCTCATCCCACATGAAACTTGCAAATTCAGATTCATCCACCTGTAGCTTATAAGGATTATTAGGGGGAGCAAGATCATAGAAAAAATCTCCTGTTGACCATTATTCAAAACAACTTCCACAATTGAGAGTAAGAAACTCCCAATGATATCATCTTCACTTAAGGCTTATAAATTTGTCTCAGTTTCTTCCGTATGCTCTTTTACTCCTTTGTTTAATGAATTTTGTAGAATATCTAATTACTCTAATTTAGATTCAAGAGGACTATTAGAAACTAGCTGTGCCAAAGGTTCAACTTCTTCTCCCATGGATTTATTTATATTACCAATTTGTTAACCATATCTTTCTTCATCTTCAAACTTAAAATTTGCAAGATCAAATTCATCTAAGAAATCATATTTTTGATAGAAGAAAGAATGGGAAGAATTTGAAACTTACTGCATGGTATAATCTACACTTGAAACTTCTGAGTCCTTCATGGAAAGAATCCCACTATGATTATTTGTGGCATTAGATGAGACTATTGGCAAGTTGCAGAAATGTTCCATAAATGCAACAAGTTCTCGACATGCTTGACAATTAGGATCATTGCACTCATCAGAATCACCTAGTATAATTGAGAACCTTTCTTCTTCAAATTTCAAATGCTCTTGTTCAACCGAATTTGTAACTTGTGGGGAATCAACAATCTCCACAAACATAGTGCCAACATGTATGGCACACTTTGAACACATAGATTGATGCTCATCACCCTCTTGTAATTGTTCTTGTGAAAACTCAGTCTCCATCATCTACTCTTGAATCTCAACCTTGGATAGAGGCTGAGTTAGGAGGGGAAATTGCTTGACATTCAATCTTGCAGTCCACTCCTTCAGATTCTTTGCAAGCTCATCTTTACTAAGTTTCTCAACTTTCTCCTCTTCTTCTTCTCTATAATCATATTCTAAGTCTTCCCAAAATGGATTTGGGAATGTAAGAGGAGAGGTGGGTTGGGGTGAAATGGCTTCCTTCATTGTTTGAGGTGGTGAAAGAGGTACAACTTCTTGTCTTGGTGGCCTGGGTTTACAAAAAAGAAGGAACTTTGGAAAAATGAGGAACAAAAGATTCCAAGGTGGGATGGAAATATAGGAGATGAAGGAATAGGATTCTCGACATTGTCAATAGGTGAAAATCCTGGGATTTGGGGTCTATACTAAAATGATATTGGTTTGGAAATAGGAAGAAAATTTTGAGGTAGTGGTGCAAAAGCAAACCATCAAAAAAATTGCATTACATAAAACTCATAGGAATCTATTTCTTCAATCCAACCTTCAAGCTGAGGCAACATTTCAGTCATAAAAGAAATCTTTTCCTGTAAGTTGTAAAAGCTTAGCATAGGGCCAACCCATGGACAAGCTACCTTAAACCCAATCTTGAATACCTTCATTTGAGTTATGGCTCTAGATTGTATCATTCCTACCTCATGTTTCTTCATCTAAAGTCGCAACTTCACATCTTCATATATAAGATAGCCTCCATCATCTACATATTCTTGTTCTTGAAAAAGATGCATATTTAAGTGAACAATAAAACTAACCATGGATCTGCTCATAGAGATATGCATGTTACTAATTATCATCATAAAATGGAGCTGGAGGTGGGTTAAAATAAACTAAATATGGAAAGTATTGCTTCTAGTGCAAGTGGGAATTCATCCGTGGAAATGAAACCATGATTGTACAACTTCATAAATGGAAGAAAAATGTAAAATGTGGAATAAACAGAATGGAAATGGGTGGAAAAAAGACAGTCTGCAACTCAAAGAGTGGGTTATTTAGACCAATGGAGTCATCAATTGTGCTTGGATGTGCCTCCTAAAGCTGTAGTTTCACTAAAAGAACTTCAACTTAATGAAATGAAGTGAACACAAATACACACACCTGTAAAATATATGACTCTGTCCCACTGGACGTGCCAAAAATTGTTATTATTGGTAGCACGGTGGCTAAAATATTATAATGGGATACATGTGAAATGTATAAATTTCACCTACAGTCCTACTAGGCATGCCAAAAATTGTTATCTCCAAATCACTACACCCTCTGAATGGCTAGAATGTGAACAAGATGTTCAGTGTGATTGGGTAACATGGGATCACCTCTCAAGCTATGGGATTTGGGCTTGAGGTGAACCTTTAGAGAAGGTTGGCTTCCTCTTCCTAAACTAAGTGCTATACTACTCCTAATGCAAAAGAAACAACTACCTAGACCTAAACTAACATTTCAAGGGATTAGGGAAAGATATTTGCAAGAAATAAAACCATAAATTAGAAGTGGTGATGCACCAAGAAAGGGTTTTTATGGATAAATTTATATCTTTCCAATGAAGAAAGATGAACATGGGAAAAAAATGAACATTTATTACAAACACAATTTACATACAATACTTCACTCCTTGATAAGCACAATGACCTTAGAAACTTGCAAAAGAAACACTAGTTTCACAGTTTACCTGCAAACATGAGAGAGGCAATAGAAGCAACAAAATGATGTAAGGAAAAATAATTGATCACAAAACATGATTTCCATTACTTCAAGCACTTGCACCATGCATCATTACAGTGGGGAAAGGCATATGCTGCCATTACAATGTTTAGAAGAAAGGCTTGTGAGCTTGTAAATTCACAACAACTCAACTTGTGAAGAGAGGGGAAGCTTGGAAAAATGTCTAACTCTTTTGGAAATGAGCACCCCTTTACATTTATAGAAAATTTTGAGTTGTTGAGAGAAAGAGAAACCCTAGAATATAGGAAAGAATATAGCTGAATAATTCAACCATGATTACTTCATTAATTACACCTCCAATCCTGGGCACTATTCATGGAATGAGAACTATTTCAATTTGTGGAACACCAAAACCTCTAAAAATCCGTCTCTCGATGATTCCATGTCGTATCTATCATTCTCTTGATTTGAACGACTATAATTTTGTGAAAAGTGGGTAACCGGGAAGGAAGTTGTGGATTCCTAAGTAAAAATTGTTGTTTGTACATCCCGTGCACTATGGTCCATTCATTTCTCTGATAAAAGTTTAATTTTTATGTGATGGGGGTCAATTCAGTCACTATTTCAAATGACTCAGCCAAGTAAAGTTTCCATCTCCCATTTAATTCCACTCTGATTTGTTTGTTTTCGGGTGCATTGAATAGTCAACAAGGTCCACATTTACATTAGGTTAGTGTTTCCACAACCCTCATTAAAATTGGCTCTAGCTGCTCAACTACCACGTTAGTTCATCACATGATGCATTCATTTAAACCCTAGATTCTATTTGGCCACCATCATAATGGCTCAGAAATTGGCTCGATATTCCACATTTCCACCATATAAGCCAATGAATCATTTTTACCTTGTCAGTCTAGTACTTGACTGATGCCATGACTGTCTCCCACATAATTTCTTGGAAACACATTGACACCACCATATCGAGTCACCCTTTAATCAACACAACACACAGAACAAGAATATTTACCAAGCAACTTGGTATTGACCCCTGCCAACCACTTCGGAAAAGGATCGAACCATTCTCACTAATTTGCCATTGATGTCGAGTACCACTATTATGTCAGACTTTGAAGTACGACCGAGCACATATTTTTGGGTTTTGAAAACAAAAACTCCCTGCACACAACGAGCTCAAAACACCTCAAAACCTCTGAACCCTAAAAAAATTGAACCCACAAACTCTAAATTTTAGAGTTTAGGTTCAAAAATTTACCCTCAAATTTGTCAACTTTCTTTTGGTGAGTTCCGAACCAAAACATTCCAAAATCCCAAAATGGGCTATATTCAAAATCCAAAATCATGCTCTGTTGCTGGTCTTATTCAACTATTTTGATGATCTATTTGAGTTTTAGCACACCTGTACACTTCTTCCACATGTTAATAACATACCTGAGTTCACCTATTAGTTAGCCAAGCCTATTATAGCTTTGAGCACAACCAAAATGAGATCACCTATGAGCTCATCCTTTCAAATACTATTGTGTCGACCTCTATCATAATTCACTGAGATATGTCTCTAATTTCTCACTATAGCTCACCCTTACACGAGAAGATTCATGTTTTCCTATTATGATATGGCTCATTTATTGCAACTCATGCAAGAATTGACATAGCTTAGACTGAGCTCTTACCGCTTATGTGTTTCCATTTCATGTGAATGTGAGCTATTCGTGCCTTGTTGATTGACTTACAACTCACATTTTCCAAAGTATTTGTGCTCAATCTGAGTTTTTCTACCTCATCTCCTTAGGATCGTCATCAAAATCTTGAAACTCTTCCACCATTTAACCTTCCCAAACAAAATTGCATTTAGATCGATTAACTTTCTACGAGCCTCTCACTTGTTTCTCAGTCCAATCATCCATTGAGATCCTTCTTCCAATGCATACTAACCCTACAAATTTCATCTCATTTTTTACCTGAGATTGGTCATGCTTGCAAACAGTATTAGCTCTGTGCTCTTAGCCTACCTGTGAACTAGGCTTGACTCAGGTTAGAACTCGCCGACCGATGTCACTATTATGGGATTACTTCATACTCCAAATTGAGCCATCCTAAATTGCCAAGCTACCTACATTCATCATGAACACGAAGCATTAAGCTTTGAATCAAATGTCTCTACGAATACACTCAACTCTAAACACCCGTGAGGTTGGTATTTTGAGCCATGTTCTTCAAATGTAGACTGAATGCTCACTTAACTACCCAATCCAGTCTTGCTGTAAGCTCAGCTCACCATTACTTATTCTCAAACCAAGTTCATTACGATGAGTAACATTGAAAGTATCTCACTCATCCATCATATTGTCTCACTAAATATCACCTTGCACGACATAGCGAACTAACCATCTGCTCAGTCTTGAGATCCACCATTTAGCCCTTTTTGAGTTAGCATCCACTAGGCTCAAATGTACCATCCCAACCTGCTATGCCGACATGAATTTCATATAACCCAACCTTCTTATATCTACTCCAAGCACATGCATGCCAGTTTGGATCCCGTGTTGACTTAAAACCTCTGTAACTCATCAATGTCGACCTTGACCCAAGTATCTTGAATGTTTTATACCCTTGCGAGTTCTGTCTTGATTAACTAAGCTACTAGCTATCAAATCAACCATCAAAATAGAGCTTGATGCACCAAGTTGTTTAGTCATGCTCTCGTCATAGCTTGAGGTGTTTGATTCCATTTCTCTCCATGAACACTAAGCTCTTCACGAGATAACTTATACTTGAATGAAATGATCTCTTCATCCTCCCTATTCGATCTCTCCATTAGCCGAGCACTGCACACATCTCAATTTTGGCACTTCATAGACCTTCAAACCCATGCCCTCGGTACCATGTTGAGATTTCTTGCATTGATCAAGTCATCCCATGACTACCCAATCTGATCTTCAAATGAACCAATATACATAATCCATGTTATACTTAACTCGATCTTTAACACTTCACACCCATCTTTTTACTTGCCGTGGCGAGTGTCTTAGAGATACCAAATTATATCATCTCTGTAATGTTGTGCCGAGCTTCCTTGGAGCTCTCATTCCCATAGATGCATGCCAATGTTCAATGTTCCTTCATGCTTAAGTGACTCAACATTGAGCTTGAGGTTAAGCTCGCTCATGGTCACCTTTCATTATCAAGCTCAAGCTCGATGCATGATCTTTTATTGGCTTAAAAGCTCCAATTCCAAACTAGCTCTCTAGAGCCAAAAACACAAAACCTTAGACAATTATCTCTTATCATATTGACTAGATCGAGTCCTCTATGCAGACCATTATTACATGCTTCCCACCTTCTTTCTTAACATCATGAAATTATGGAAATCCCTTTGGTTCCAAGGCATCATGGAAGTATGCCAAAACATTTACACACCAAATTTAACCATTTTAACCTATAAACCATGTTGTCCACTTTTTCCTGGGGAAAAATGGATAACATTTTTTTCCTATAGGATGGAACCATAGGAATTTAAATGGTTTCATCCCATTTTTATGGTTTTTCATCTAAAATGAACAGTTGATTCCTGGGCATGCAAATTTATTTATTTTTTATCATAGTTACAATGTAGAATGATGATCTTTCTACATTTTAAAATGAGATTAATTTCTTGATTTGGTATTAATACTCATTGTGTTTTTTTTGTGGCGAAAGAGAGACTTACAGGACCATGAGTTCCGTTGAGGCTGACATATGGAAACCTTGCTAGATTTGGGTATGGACAATGCATCACGAGACATACTAGCCAAGATCATAATGAGGCATATTTATAGATTGGGGGATGAATCCCATAACATATATCTAATCACCATACTAACTGAGAGGTGGAATAAAAATTATCATACATTCTAGCTCCCAAGAGGGGAGATGATAATGATTCTAAATGATGTATATCACATTATGAGGCTACCCATTATAGGCGAGAGGGTATATGTTCTAGATGCAGATGTTCCTTTATGTATGAGGAGGGAAAATACATTTTTATTAGGGGTAGGAAGTGGACTAGTGGATTTTACTATAAGACTCATTGATATTCTAGGATTCAATACTTTGTGAGTGCAGAAATTTTGTATGTGTATTGTTGGCTTGTTTATAAACATGGATGGAGATGGAGTATATATTTCATACTTAATAAATATTATTGACAATTGAGGTGCAAGGTATGTGAGGGGCTAGTGTGTATTGAGACACCTATATAGGTATTGACATGAGTCTATGTTGGAGAGTAATGGAGGTGGGTTAGTGACTATGACACTTCTACACGTGTGGTCGTATGATTATATTACAATTATTTAGATTATTGAAGAGACACAATATGAATGGCCCCATCTAGATATTTTGGTTACGATATGGGTCAATCTAAATGTTTGTAAAAGAGAGGTTCCTATTTGGGTTTTCAAATATAGGGATTTAATCTAAGATCGACTACACCGTACAAATATAAAGGTTCTCATAGAGTGCTATTGTCGTAATTCTATAGGATAACGAGCCTAACCCTAGGATAGATATAGGTTTCTAAGACCTAAAACTAAGATAAAGATAGGTATCCTACTAGGAATTAGAAATAAGAGTAAATGAGGGGTGGATAAGAAAAGGGGAGTAGTACAATAAGCTAATGCAATAGATTAAAGACACCACACATCTAATCTAGTTTATAGCAATGAATAATTAATATACAACATAAAAATATAAAATAAGAGACCAAAGAGGGTTAAAAATACTTATATGTTGCATGTGTGTGACCGTTGATGCATTTTCCTCCCTAAATACAATAAAATCAAGAGAGAATTACTAATGGTGGAGAAAGGGAAAACTCAACAATATCTATAGTTCTAAGTCACTATGATGACTCAAATAAAAAAGATGTAATATCCAAGCCTCCATTTCAACTCATAAGTGTGAAATAGTGAGAGAAATAACAAGTATAGATATGAGAAAATGATTGTGAATTTGATGTTTTTGGTGGTAGTTTTGGTGAAATATATATACTTGATGCCATCTCCCATAGGCGATGACGTTGGTCATGGAAAATTCAAAATAGACACCATCACTTATAGGAGATGGCATCAGCCTTGGGGTAATCCCTAAGGTAAAAAGGTACACAATATGAGGAATGTAGGAAAAGAAGTAAATGAACTTTAATGACAAAGGTCAAGGGTGACTAAAATTAGGGATGATAACTTATAATGAGAAGAAGAAAATAGACACAATGAGATCAGTAGACACAATGGGTGAAATGTATGAACAAAAGGAAGAAATGAGGCAAAGGTAGGGTGACTAAGGATAAATAGAGGCATATATAAAATTTTGTGGTCTATCCCACATGACCAAATTTGATCACTCCCCAATTTGACATGCCCCTTATGGCACCCACTAAAGAGGATAATGCATTAACAATCATGCACAAAAGAAATGGTTAGCAAGTGTAAAAAATATGGTGTATACATATGCCCCAACCGAAGATAATCTTGTGTCACAATTTTGCAACATGAGATGGTATTCGAAAAAATATCTATGCAATAAGAAATAGAAAGGAAGTGCAAATAGTAAAGATGGAATGAAATTACTATAAAGAAAGAATGAATTCCACCAAATGAAATATACTTACCTCATACTTAATTACTGATGTCGCTTGGATTTCCTATGGTGGACATAATAGATCCTTGGAACCTTGAATAAATAAATTGAAAAGAAACAATAGAAGATAGTACTAAATAAATACATAAATTACCTAGCTAGGATGGTATATGAGGGATGTAACTGAGCATTGAGATGAAATAAAATGAGGATTTGCAATTGAATATGGTATAGGTATATATAATATGTACAAATTATTGGCTTACGAAAATGGTCATGGTGGAAATTATGAAATGTTGTTAGGGTGTGTAGTTTGAAAGTTATGAAGGTTGGAGGAGATAATGATGAAAATTTTTATAAGAATTGATACAAATAATAAAGAAAGGAAATCATTTTTCACTTTGCTAATTTAAGATTATAACAAACTAAGTTTTGAGATAGAATCCATAAATAGTGATTTTAGCGATGATGGCGAGAGTACGGGGAAACATATGAGGTTGATGAGATGAGGCACTCAAAAATGCATATCCCATGGTAGGTGTTTTTTTAAAATTGAGAATGGATAACTAGGATAAAAATGAAAAAATGCATGTCAGGAAAAAATTAGCTAGTGAAATTTTCTTTAAAAAGAGTTGAAATGTAGATCAACTCGAGGCCAAGGTGGGTTTGGAAGAATTTTGAATTTTGATTTCATGAGGTGAAGTGTTTGCAATTAATGATAAAAAATATCAGGGGGGCCTAAAAATAGATGGGATTATTCATGCTAGGATGACCAATTGTAGCGGGGCTAGTGACATCTATATAAGGGAATTTTTTCTACCATGGTGGATGGTGTTAATCTAGTAAGGCCAATGACATAAGGAGAGGAAGAAATTTTCTAAAGTTCCAATGAACTTAATCCTACAAGGCCGATGTAGCAGAAAAATGTGAAATATTGATAATTTCAGATGTATTTTGTTGATATGGATGATGGATGTGAATTGTGATAGGATGGTTACTTGTTGGTTGATAGTTTTTGGGTGCCATAGAGGATTCAACTAGGGATATTTGTAGTTGTGGCATGGTTACCATAATTATTGCAGGGAATATATGCATAGGATATTACAAAAATACAAGACCTTAGATTTGGAGGAATTATGTAGATGGTGTGGGTACCATTAGATGGATATTTGATACATATGTTTTTGAGATATTTGAGAATTTAGGGCCAACACATTTAATGGAGGGCCAGTAGATAACCTATTGAGGTTGTAGTGACATTACATGATGTTCATGAGATTATGGGTCTACTGATTTAGGGTGTCTTCATGTTTTTAAATGTGTCTATGAAAACTATATAGAGGAGGGAATTAAAAATATGTGCCAAAGGAAATGATGATTATCACCTTGTTACATTCATGATCCAATCAAATTACATATGTATTGCACAAATTCCGTATATTTGAAAGACTATTGTGATTGTTGTGGAATGAAACTTGTGCCACAAGAGAGCTGGAGTAGTGTTGCTTTTTGTATTGGTGAAATATAGGGATGTGTTGGAGTTGGGGATATAGTTCAGTTGGGGCACATCCACATGGGGGTAACTAGTGTATGATTTGTACAAAATTTTGGTGAGGCAACAGATAGCAGTAGGGCCTGCTATACTAGTTTTAGCTTGGATATATGAGCATGTCCCAATGTATAGGCCTATAGTGATACCATTATAGGAATAATAATATTCCATAAGGATTTTTTAATAGGAGAGAGGACCAATAATGAGGTCAATGTTTGGTTTTAAGAGGTTTCCATAATTTAGATATGAGTAGGTAATATGGGATTCCTATAGAGGGATAATTGATTAGTGGCTTGATTGGTCGAATATAGTCATTACGAAGGGCATATTAGAAATTACGAGGAATTATATGTGGTGGGTTGAGATACCATATAGAGTACCATTATCACTTGGACATCCAAATCAAGTGGTATCCCTACCTATCCTAGAGTATCAACCACAACATGCTAGAGAGACTATAGAGAGTGGAACTGGTGTTATGATTACTTCCATTGTGGCCATGCCAAGTGATGCATGCCCCATAGCTAGGTGGTAGGTAATAGCAAAAAAGGGGAACAAGAGCTGCAGAGGGAACTTGAGTGATAAAGGTGGATGACATCCCTTAGAGACAATATGCTAGAGAGGATGAGAGATTAGATAGGCCTTGGGGATGACACCATGAGTGGGAATTACAAAATCTCAGAGGAGGATATTTGTCAGATATAAGCTCCTATATAACAAAATATATGTTGGGGTAACCATGAAAAAGAGAAGAGATACTTTGGAGAGTACCGATGATATTAGTGTTCTGAGATAGGTAGGAATTGTTGATATGATCCCACCGACCAATATATGAGGAGAAAAAAGTAGTTTTCTGAGGGAAAATAGATGGATTTGTCATGGTGGAGAAGCTTGAAAAGGTAGGTGAGCCTCAGAGATAGATTATTTAATAGTGTAGATCATAATTTTTTGATAGATGATGAAGGGTTTGCTAATAAGATGTGTGGTTTGTGTGTTTTGTTGAGCACACCATAACTGAGTGGCACACGATGATTGAGGGAGTGCACCATGATATTTTTGATGAAATCCTGGACATGACATATACTTTTGTGATGGTGGATTCAATATTAGTGATAGTGAGAGAATCGTCAAGTACACTTAGGATCGTGAGAGAGGTAGATCCCAAGATGAAAATACATAGAGATGATTTAATGGTGGAGAGAGTGGGAGGTATGAAAACATGAGAGTAAGGCCTTCTATAGGAAAAGAAAGTGCTGACATGAGATGAGGTTGAGTTATTGGCAGTACAGGAGACAATAGTGTGCCAAGCGACATATGCAATATGTATTGTGGTGTTGGATGTTTATGTGGCAAGGGTGGAGGGAGAGGTGTAATGGGCTTAGTCTATAGCCATGTCCTTTGCATGATCCATATGTGGTACTAGGCATAAACCATCCACTCAAATTCTTAACCAATGTCCATATAATAGAGGTAATTCTTGAGGGATGAATGATTGGATTTTTTAGAGATAGATGTATTAACAATGTATAAAATTATTCATTATATATGTGTGTGAGATATCAATGTTTTTATATAGATTTTCAAGGTTTACACCTACTATAAAGATAGGTATCCTACTAGGGTTCTTAAATAAGAGTAACCAGGGGTTGGATAAGCCAAGGGGAAAAGAACAATAAGATAATGCAATAGATTAAAGAAAACATACATATACCCTAGTCTACAAAAATGAATGACCAATATACAACATGTACATACAAAATAGGAGACTACAGAGGGCTATAAATACTTACATGTAGCATGTGTGTGATTGTTGATGCATAATCCCCCAAAGTCAACACCGAGAGAGAATCATTATGGGTAGAGAAGGGGAAATTTCAACAAGATATCCAGTCCTACCTCACTATGGTGACCCAAATGGAAAACAAGTAAGTTGTAAGACTCCACATTAGCTAATAAGTGTGAAATAGTTTCAGAAAGATGAAGTATATGCATGATCAAATATTTATAAATTAGGTGTTTTTGGTGGTAGTTTGGTCAAGCATATATACATGATGTGATCATGTTGGGCATGGAATAGGAAAAATAGACACTATTTCCCACAGGTGATGGCGTCAGCCCTGTAGGAAACCCTAAGGTCAAAAGGCACAAAACATGAGGAATGGAGGACAAGAAGTAAATGAAGGTCAATGATGAATATCCATGGTGATCAAAAGAAAGGATAATAACACAAAATGCTAATAAACAAGTAGATACAATGGGAAACATATACATAATGGATATAATGTGTGGGAAAAAGGAAGAAACAAGGAAATGGTATGTTGATTAAGGATAAATAGTGATATCTCTCAAATGTTGTGGCCTAGCTCACATGACCAAGTCTGACCATACCCTAATCTTTGTAAGCCCCTTAAGGCACCTACTCGGGAGGAGAATGCATCTATAACTACTATGAAAAATAAATGGTTAACAAGCGTTGAAATTAAGGTGCATGCACATTCCATGGAGGAGAGGGATAAATACTATGGAGTACTAGGAAAATTTTGATATATTTATGCTAGGGGGATCATATGTAGAAACTATAGAGATTTCATAGGATAAGACAAGAATGCTATAAATATAAAATGAATCATGACCAATATGTAGATAAATGATTGATTCTTTTCTCAAGGGGAGTGATTTCAACATGAGCACATTGTATTGTAGTTCACGATCACACATGGTATACCCCCATCACCCTACCCATGGAGGGAATCATTGCATGTAACACATACTGCGGGTGATATGACATGGTAAAAAATGATCAATCTAGCTCCACCATCAACATATGAGGGGGGTCCACTCATAGTAATGGTAATAGGAGGTGATACTAAATATACAACAAAATATACTTAGTGGTGGATGTGGGCTTGTTGGGTACTATTATTCCTAGTGATAATAGGAGGCCCATCATAAGGTATGTGTAAGAAGGAGGAGAATTAATACCTCTACCTGAAAAATGAGGTGGGGAAGTTATGCCCCCACCCGTAAGAGGAGGTGCATAAGCCATGAAACTAATTGGAGGATGAGATGGGGTAACACCAAGTAGTGCACTGATAGATGAAGCACTAGTAATGGCCTTAAATTAGTGTAATTATATTTTGATTTATTCATTATGAATTATGTTATTGAAATTTTCATCAATTATTGATAAAAACGATGTCTGATAAGTGATATTAGAACTTTTTGCAAGTGATTCTTATTGGATGAATATAATTGATGCCTCAGTCCACACTTTGAGGTGGAATTTCCATGCATACATAATGGAGGTAGAATTATTAAAGCACATTGATGATATTGTGGGTGAGCATGCCCATCTATTTGATCAAATTTTATTAGAAACAACAACTTGTATAGATTTTGACAAACAACATGATCACATCTAGCCCAAGATGAGAGGAAAATTATGTGTTATTCTAGGATGGAGTTAACACATGATATTTTGAGTAGGTTAATGACTATGTATGAATAGTATGTAAAATTTTCAGTAAAGGTAGGTGTGTTATGAGAGAAGATGTGAAGATATAAGTCGTGATCATGCTTCCATGGATGATGAAATGTAAAAGAATCTTCTACCTCACATGTAAGTGGAAATATTTCTTATATAGATAAGTCTAGTGAAGAAATTACACCAGACATGATTTTTAAGGGCATGTCTATAATTGTATATGACTATTGATACAATATATATGTATGTATGTATGTATGTATGTATGTATGATATTTTGTGATGATGGCCTTGTGTCTTATGTTATTTCGTTAATACACATAGGAGATGATGATAGTAAATATATGTGATGTGATGTATGCAGTAGCAGAATAGTGGATGCCTAGTCACTATAGGCCCTAAGGATGCATTGTTGTTATTATTATTATTATTATATGTTATTTGGTTAATGATGAACTACACATTATATTTCCCTTATAACATAAATGCATGTGTTATTTCTTGTTGCTTGATTGTTTTGTAAAACATTTTTTAGCTTAACCACCCATTTAAACATAGGTGGTTGAGATGAATGAATAGGAGAGGATTCTCTACGAGGATTATCACCTATATGAGACCAAGATACCAATGGATCCCTAAAAGGGGTATCATGTGAGATCACAGTCTTTGAAAAGTGATTCATTAGAGGAGGAGATGAAGTTTCATTAGAAAATGTATAATGTGCATCAAAAGAATTAATGCCCTTATTTTAAAGTTTCTTGAGATTTTCATCTAATGCATAACAATTATTCGAATGATGTACAATGATGTCGTGATAATTATAATAAGGTCAACCTTTTTATCCCTCAAGCTAATGAGGAGAATGATGAGCATTAGATGGTAAATAAATTGAGTATTTATTCAACAAGCTAGAAAATATATCATGCAATTGATCTCAATATTTATATAAGTGAAGTGCTTTCTTCTTGGGAGAAATAGGAGGCCTCATGGGTGCATTAGGTCTAGAACTAGTGTGATAGAAAGTATTACCATGATGTAATATCTTAGTTTGACCATAATTGTAAGATGAATCAATTGTTAGACTTGTATCATGTTCTTAAGTAGGGATATGAATATCAAAATGTGGTGGTATGTATTCTTATGGAGGAGGAAGTTATTTCTCTAAAGCAATAAATCAAAGGAAAAGATCATGAAAGGAATCAAATGCATCATAAATAAACTTATCCTTAAGAGTATATATAAGGCCATGGAAAATATATATTGAACTTCTAGATTAGTGGGGTGATAAATTAATTTTTTCATACATAAATTGAAACATAAGATATGATTGGATCTAAGCTCAACTTTTCCTTGATGTAAGGAAGGAAAAACAAACTCATAATTGACCTTGAAGTAAGTGAGGAATGCATCCTTAATCTCTAAAAAATGTTCTCAAATATCCACTAGGATATGCTTAAAGTAATGTGAAGCAATTCTTGTAAGGGTCTTAGGAAAATATTTTAGTAATAATTTATCATTATTAAGATGTAAAAAATGATCACTAGTATCATTAAACAACTAAAACCTTAGCATTATGAAATCTTGAGGTAATTCAAAATAAATGACATTTTCTACTATTGGATTTCCGTATATAACATTATATTCAATCCCAACACTATATGATATCCTTTCTAAAGACAAGGTATGCAATTTATGTTGTAAAGTAACTACAACGCACATCAAGAAGATTACCTCTTGAAGAGGTAGATCATAATTATGAAGAGGTTCATTTAGGGGTTGAATATTTCCATTAAAAATATCTAAAAGAATACTATTCCACTTAAGGGAAAGTGGAGTATGACATAAAACATCATGTGTATGAGCACTAGTTATAGGTGGGGTTATAATGTCATGGAATAAGGGCTTAACATCACATGTAATATCTAGAGATGGATAATTGATAACATTATAGAAATATTTTGTAACATGAATAGAATAAGTGCATCATTTTTAGTAATATCAATAGTACAAGAATCATTTATAAAAGGTTCAATACTAGAAAGATATTCATTACTATCATTTTCCACATTACCATGTATAAGAGGTAGATAAGGAAAACAAGTAGATGCATCATTCTGGATCTCAATAGAAGAGAAGAAGTAACCCATTAAAATCTAGCATTGTCTATTGTAAGAGGAGGGAAGAGAATATGCAAGTTTATCATTTTATATTTCAGTAAACATTTCATTGTAAGAGAGAGGGAAAGATAAATCATGTTTACTAAAAACAAATTTCTATACCACGAGTATAAGAAAGAATATCCCAAGAAAGATATAATCTTCTAATTCAAGAGAAAGTTTAGAACTAACATCATTTTATTCATTCCCATTATCACTATGATCATCCTTAGAATTAGAAACACTATGGTCATCATCATAACATGCCACATGTGTATCATCAAGAATATTTTCTTGAAATTATTTATAAGTTAAGGAAGACTCATTAGGAGGAGAATATATAGGAACGATGCATTCATATATTAATTGGGAATGATATACATAGGTAGGGGATTGACTTGATATTTTTCACAAGCTTAATAATCAAGGAAACTTCTAATAATAACATTATATTCATGTAGAGGGGGAGGCACGAAAAATATATTTCAAATTATATATCAATATTGGAAAAGACACCTATATGAGCAAGATATTGATCACTACTATTGAATTGATGAAGGGAACAAATCTGGTTAAATGGATGATAGTATTTACCATATCAAGAGGAGGGAACTCTAGGTTTTGAGCAAGCCATGAAATCAAAAATGGGAAAAAAATTGTAAGAATAGGGAAAACTAACGCAATAAGATATACATGAAAATCCTATGGAAGATAGGGTTTGAAACCAATAGGAATAGATAAGGTAGGTGACCTAAGCCGAACTAGGTGAAGGTTCAATCAAAAAGATGTTTCAAAAAATAGTTAGAAGGTTACATGTTCAATTCACGTTAGGATCACCAAATAATTACACCTAAAAAATTAATAATATTTGATATTACTAATCTAGGATTATATTGTTACATGAATAAATGAATAATACAATCATACACATTGATTCATAGAATTAGAAACTAGGGTTTGCAAGAACAAACATCTGACAAGAAAGTATAATACAATTAGAATGGAGAGATCACTTAACTAATTTCCAAGGTAATATAGAGGCCTTGTAAGTTGATCTGAGTAGTACAAATGAAAATAAGGTTCAAAAAATGTCACCAAAGTTCTTTTTACCTCTGGACCACATCATCAAACAAAAACCAAAATGTGTGGTGGTTTCATACCCTCTGCTAGTGTGATTTTATTGTTTGGGCTACTTTGACTTTGTTTTCCCAACTTGTTGATAAGTCTAGATGTCTAGTGACACTTATATTTGCACCTATATTTGTGAAACCCTAGTTTCATAAAACCATACTCAAAAAAATTTTAGATACAAAAAATAAGGTTAGGCATTTGAGTTGGAATGAAATAAATGGTAAAGCAAAAAAAATTCTAACTAAACATTACACTACATTTCAAATTCCATGTAGTTCTTATAATGTGTCGTACATTTATGTATGCAAAGTAGTTTCCTTGTCTTATGCTTTTTTGTTCCTCAACACCGATAATGAGATAACTAGTAAAATATTTCCCAATAGAAACTCTTGTATACAAACCTCATATGATTGAAAATAATTAATTTCCCCTTGTGATGTGCTCATGAGATATGTCAATACAGTTGCTTGTTCTAGACGATTTCTGGAAAGTAGCTAGATGAGACATGTTCGTAGCCAACTCGTATATAAAGGATCCTTTCAATTTCAAACTCAAACCTTTGTGGTATGTAATGCCAACCCAAACCACTTGAAGTGAAATAAAATATGAGTAACATTGAAACATAATGGTAAATAAGGACCCAAAATGGTGAAATACTATAAAACAAAAGCCATAGTATTTGTGACATGAAAAAATAAAAGGTAAAAGATCATAATAATATAAATATAAATAAATACAAATGAATATCATTTAAGTCACATGACTAAAGACCAAATAAGGAATTATGCCACTGGACTCTTGTTTCATTTCTTCATAATCATGTATGTGTAATTTTCTAAAATTATTATGTAATAATGGTTTTTTGCTAGATTTAGGTGTCTACAATTATGGATAATATCTGCAATGACTTTAATCCCCATAAACTAACATAAATGTTTGTTAAATAAACATGTTCCACAATTTTTGACTTATTTAAAATGCATTGACAATCATGGAGTGGTTCTTAGGATAAATAAAAAATTACCTTGTGAGGAGATGAAGTTGAGGGATGAATAAATTAAGGAAATAAATGTGGGTTTGGATTAAAAATATGGTGTTGTAGTGAGTGTTATAGTTTATAATATAAATGGATACACATATTTTATGGTTAATTCATATGAAACAAGAATTAGATCTAGAGTTGATGAATTTGATTTAAAGATTGATATAATTGATTCTTTTGTCCATTATTATAGAGGTGGCCATGTGTATAAGGTATTATTTGATATACTATAGGATAATAGTATATTGTCTTGTATAAAGATGCAAGTTTTATAGTAGGGAGTATAAATATGTTTTGGCCCATGGTCGTGATTTTGAATATCTAAATAACATAATTTTTAAAGAATGTAATGTTTGTGGGGAAAAACCTATTGTGGCCCACCATCACAAACAAAATTCCATAGTTAAAAATTTATTATATAAAAACACATCCTAAGTTTATAAAATTTATCTATATATTAAATTATAAAGCTGAAACAACTACTTAAATTAGTTGGAAAGATTGAATCTGCACTATCTTTCATTTGTAACCAATCAACCACCGTATATATTGTTGATTTATCTTATAGGGAAGAAAACATCGAGAAATGTTGATTACATCAACATTTGAATTATGAAATTGTGAAGTGAGGAGGAAGATAGTTGGGTTATTGGCCTATGAATGTATGGCGTGTATGAAATTTTCATATAGTTGTAAGTTCCCATGTATCAAATTATTAAATAATGCATAATTTTTTGGGTTTTTTACCGTAATTTTTTCCCATGTTAAATATGTTGTTCATGTTATTTAGAAAAATTTATAATTTAAATTATTGTATTCTATAATTTTAGATATATTGATTGAATCTTAACTTTCCATAATTCATTATAATCACATAATCCTAATTTTTTAAATAATCTCACAATAATAAATCAATCACTATTGATATTCAAAAACGATATTAATTTGACAATGTAAAATTGTATGGATTATATGTTATGTGCGAAAATAAGTATAGTATACTATAATGAAATTTTAATTATAGAATTTTTTATTTTTTTCTATGCAACCCTAATGAAAGACATACAGATAGTTACATAAAAATACATCATAACTAATGATGATACTTCACACACTATTTTCAAGTTGTATTAATGAAACCAAACTTGATCTAGGTAAGTTCTTGAATAATAATTTTCCAAATTAATTTTTACGTCATTAAGTGTTATTTAATTTATATTATTTTATTGACAATGTACTACATAATTACTATCAATTGAACCTCAAATTATATCCAAGTTTTTTTTTTGAAAAGATCAATGAGTGTAGTATAAATGTCAACCTATCATTATATGGTTGTAAATTAATGCTTAAGTAGAATTTTACCATTAATAGAATCAATAATGAAAAGGTACCATGCATGTCACATTACTTTTAAGTTTACATAAAATTGTACATCTAATACAACCTAGGTAAGAATTGTTTGTTTGAAACTATCAATTATAACTCACGCTTGAGAAGGTGGAAAATATTTTTTTATTTTTCTTTCCATACTAGATTTTGAATTGTTGTGAAGATGATTTATGAATTTAAAAAGATGGAACATGATTATAAAAATAAACTTTTATATCCTTAACATTATATATTCATGCGATTGCTAAGGTTATGTAGTGAAGTACATAACCTTAACTTGTCATTTATTAGTTCTTAATAAATAAAGTAGGCCGACCTAATTAGGATAGAAGGGTGCGAGCATTCATATTTATGTATATAAATATGAATGGGTGTGATTATCTTAAAGTCATCATATATCATATCATTTAGTCTATTTAATCATTTATTTTATTTTTTGGAGGTTTCCCTCTTGAATTGGAATATATTTGAATAATTTGATAAAGAAATATCATAACAAGTGGTATCAGAGCATTAATTATTAGTAACAAGTTTACCCCCACCATGTATCATAAAAATATGAGAATTTTTTAGATAGTTTTTCAAGGATGTTGTTAGGCGTGATAAAATTTATTCACTCCAAATTTTATCCTATTTTGATCTAATTTGCTCAAGTTATTGTGATATCATTATTTAACAAAAAATCCACTATGTAGGCCAAACAATTATGATTTTTTCAGAGTTATTTACATTTTTGGAAACCTCATAAAATTTTAGGTAGGATCCATTATTTGTGTTTACAAATTTAAGGAGCTCTATATTTATAAATTATCATGTCAAATTTGGTCAAAGATAGTCAACAATGAAACATATGATTTAGCTGTAACATATATTTTGACGGTTTATGGTAACTAATTGCACCAAATACTGTCTCTCCCGTATTGATAATAAATCAAGAGCTAGGGAAAAACATCATGTCAATAACCATGCAATTTGAAACAGATACATTTTCATCAACCATTTATCCCAATGATGCTCTTTATTGTCCACCACCTAAAATTGAGGCTGACATTCTTGCAAGATGCAAAATTTTGGAAAGTTCTATATAGGAGAAATTATTTTCCCCATTTAGAAGAGCTTTGAATGAGAGTTTAGATAGGTTTAAAAAGGATACATTTTTTGAGTTGAAAACCTTAATTAATTCACCTCATACAACCACTCATACATAACCAAACCATATAAGAGGGAAAAATATACCAAATAGAGGGTCCAAACCATTCCCAAGGATCAAAATTGAACCTACCAAATATAGACATACATAATTTTGATGGTACATATGTAACCTCATAGATAAGTCTTATGAAATAATACTATAAGTTGCACAATATATAAGATGATGTGATGGTTGACATAACTTCACTACATTTAGAATCTGAACCATATCTGTGGTACTAATGGATGATGAGTGACATAAAGGGAAGATTATTAGCTGGGAAGAATTTATTAATTACTTAGTAACCCACTATGAGAAACCATGGAAGGGAAGTTACTTCACCCAATTAACAAATCTTAAATAAACATGATCTATAACTTAATATGATATTGGCGATTAGGAATCCAGAAGAAAAAACTTACCAAAGACTAATATTTAACATCAATGGACTAAATGATCGTGTTAAACATGATGTTAAAGTGTTGAAACCATGTACAATTAGGAAAGCTACACAATAAGCACTACACATTGAGAAAAAAAACTTAGATACTAAGAGATTCATAGAAGGTCAAACTATGAGATGGAGAGATAAAAATGTTACTAATAATAGTAATAGAAATGTGGTCAACTCTTTTAACCAAATTCAAATTACTAAGCTCTCTTTAACATGAGGTAAAGAAAGAAAAAGGCCTATGTTGGAATTGTGATAGTAAATGGTATAGGGATCATAAGTTTGCTGGTGGAGAGAAAATATTCATGGTTACCTTAAAATGAGGCATTGGATGAAGAAAAAATTGATAATGTAGAACTAATAGTATCATATGCTCATGCTAACTTGGAGGAAGAAAATCCTTCTATCTCACTACATGTATTGAATGGGATAATCACACCACAAAAACTATAAATTTTGTTATATTGAAAATAAAAAGGTGACAATTTTGATCGATACATGGAGTAACCATTACTTCATCGATAGAAAATTAGCTAATGCACTCAACTTATTTATGTTTCTTATCTTGTATTTTAAAGTCATGATTATTGATGGTAAACAACTCTCTTGTGGTGGTAAATGTCATCATATGAAACTACCAATGAGGGAATATCATATCGATTCTGAAATGTTTTCCATCCCAATCAGGGGATCCAATATAGCTTTGGGAGTTCATGGATTAAACAATTGGGAATAATGTCTTTCAGTTTTCATGCATTTAGTATGCATGGAAAAAAGTACAAACTTTATAGGATGCAATGACCACCAATCCAAATTATTATCTCTCATAGGATGAAGAAACTACTTAAGAAGAGAGCCTATGTTGTGGTGGCACACCTACATTTCTTAGAAGCATATAATGTAGAAAATTAAGCTCCATTAACTCTTCAAGATATTATTCTAAACCATAAAAAATTATTTCAAGAACCAAAGATTCTATCTCCAATCCCAAATAATGATCAAACAATTGATTTGATTCCAGAAAGTATCTATCCTAATATTAGTCCTTACTGCCATCCCTATCAACAAAAGTTAGAAATTGAAGATTTAGTCAAGGAAATGCTCGACTGAGGCATTGTTTGTCCCATTAAAAGTGCATATTATTCTCTAATGATTATAGTTAAAAAATGATGAGTCATGGATAAGATTCCCAAATTACATGGAACTCAAAAAAACCACTCTTGAAGATAAGTTTCCCATACCTATCATTTCTGAATAATTAGATGAATTAAATGGTTAGGTTTTCTTTACTAAGTTAGATTTACATTCAGGGTACATTAAAAATTGAGTAAAGGAAGAGGATATACATAAAAAAACATTTTGAACACATGAAAATAACTATGAGTTCTCAGTGATGCCATTTGGTCTCACTAATGCTCCTACTTTTCATAGCCTCATCAATTCAATTTTCCACCCATTTATTTGAATTTTTTTACTATTTTTCTTTAGTGACATATTAATTTACAATAAAAATGGGAAGAACATTTACAACATATAGAAAATATATTACGAGTTATACAAGATAGTCAATTTTATGTAAATCAATCCAAATATTCTTTTGGGGTGAAGGAAGTGGAATAATTAGGAAATTTCGTGTCACATGAAGGCATTAAAGTGAACCCTAAAAAGATTGTGGTTTTCAAAGAATGGCCAATACTTAAAATTATTAAAATTTAAGAGCATTCTTGGGTCTAATAGGATAATATAAAATATTTTTTTGAAATTATTCTCACATAGAGATACCCTTAAGAAATTTATTAAAGAAGGATTCATTTTCGTGGTCAAATTTAGCCACTAAAGCATTTCAACAAATAAAAGATGCTCTAACTTCCACCCCTATGTTATATTCCCCAGACTTCTCTAAGATTTTTGTGGTGGAATGTGATGATTATGTATAAAGAATTGGGGCATTATTAATGTAAGAAGGGAATCCATTAACATTTGAGAGTAAATAATAAAGAGATAATAAAGAGAAAATAACTTGTTAAGGCCCACATATGAGAAAGAAATGTTAGCAATCATTCATGTAATCAAACAATGACACCAATATCTTATGGAAGATATTTAAAATTAAAGACAAATCACGTGATTCTAAAGTATTTTTTAAATAAATGATTATCTTTAGAGGAGAAACAAAAATTAGTCACAAAGATGATAGGGTGTGAATTTGAAATTATTTATAAAAAGGAAAGGAGAATATTATAGTCGATGTACTCTCTCGACAGGAAATAAAGAAAGTAACAATTCATGCTATATCTTTATTGCAACTAGAATGGACATAAACAATGAATATAGAGTGGAATCAAGATGATCCAACAAGGAAAATCATACAAAAAATTCAAGAAAATCCATCATCTATTATGTGCGGAAAGGGCATTTGTTATGGTATAAAGAAAGGCTCTTTTTATGTAAAAATTCATAATTGAAATCTAGTGTCTTATCTTAAATCCATAAACTCACCCATAGGAGGACATTAAAGGGATTTTAAAACCTATCACCATATAAAGAAGGATTTTGTTGGGAATGTCTTAAGGGGGATGTAAAAAAATTTGTGGCAAAATGTATAATATGTCAACATAAAGGAGAAATAGTTAAGACTCCAGGGGTCCTATAACCATTAAATTTTCTAACACAATGTTGGGAGGAAATATTTATGGGTTTCATTAAAGGCATCCCTAAGTCAAATAAATTGGGTGTTATATTGGTGGTTTTAGATAGATTCACTCAGTATGTATATTTTTGTGGAATTTATCACCCATTTCAAGTCATTACCGTGGAAAAATTCCTCATGGAAAAGGTACATAAACACCATGGTGTTCCCAAAATAATTATGAGTGATAAGATCCTATCTTCACTAACATATTTTGTACTTAATTATTTATAGTATAGGTACAAAAATAACACATAGTTAATCTTATCATCCACGATTAGATGGCTAAATTTTTTGTGAATAATGTATGTTGGGCTAATAATGTGTCTCAATAACTTGCACTCCTAATTCTTATTTTCTACAAGGGTAATGAGGAAATAAGTAAGATACATACATGAATCAACACAAATTAGATAAATTCAAAGGGGATACATTGAAAAATAGGGTCACATATCTAGAGGGAATTCATCCGTACACTAGGTCAACCTAGGGTTTTCAAGGCCCATAGTCAAGCTAAAGGAGATTACCCTAATAAGATATCAGTAATTGGGAGAGGAGAGGTATGGATCGACAATAGCTAAGGAAAGTATTTGCAATGTAATTGAAATGAAATTAATGGAAAGATAAGGAGATGATAATATAAGATCACTATGTTAACTAGCATCGATACACATGTAACACTAAGCTAACATAGAGCAATGGGGAAGGGAAACAAAATAATCTATGAAAAATGAAAAAAATATTTATAGCACTAACCTATACCTTTAGGGTCATCACTGATGCCTCTTTAGATAAGTAGTACATTGACAGAGAATCACTATTAGGTGGAGAAGGGGAACATAGTTCCTAGCATAGAATCATTATAGATGACCCAATAGTGTAAGCAACCTAACCAATAAGAAGACTGTCCAATCCAATCTAAGTGAAAGATGAACCAAGAGCTAAGTGAGTATATGCGAAGATGGTGCAAAATAGAAGAGAAGGTGGTAGTTCCTAAGATTCAGGATTCCTTCCTTTATGAATGTCAATATGTGGCAAACATATATATGACACCATTGCCCATGGGTGATGGCATCAACCAAGAAAAAACTTACACCGACATCATCTCCCATAAGAGATGGCATAAAATAATGATGATAAATGAGGTGATGTGTCATGAAAAGAAAAAAGAGTGTCATAGATCATGGGCATGGGTGAACTAAGTGACAAATGGTGAGATACAAGAAATATGTCGAGAGTAAAATGTGTGTGAGACCTAAAGGGACAAGGATAAATAATGTAAGGAAAATTAAGGCTGCGACCAAATAGTGACACTCTCTCTATGTACTATCTCCAAGCCATAATTATTATGTGAATAATCATTCCCCATTCACGACAAACGTGCTAAGGAACACGCTCAAGAAATATATGCATCAACAACCCTTATCTACACAAGAAAATTGTTAATAACATGTATGAAATATGAAAAGTGAAAAATTAGGTCTATACATGTGCCCCAGTTGTTGATCACAACTTGTTGCAATAGTGAAACATGGGGTGGTCAATATAATTGTTGGGCCCTGAAATATTGGCTAAGTACCGAAGGGCATGTGTGCAAGACCAATGAGAAGAAGGGTGCTTAGGGGAAAGCGTGCAGGACAAAGGGTTTTAAGAAGGGTTTAAGTGAAACCAGGGTGCGAGTGGGAGGCAGAACATGGGCTTAAAGGGAATTAGCCATATTTGGAATTCTAGAGACACTTGAGGAAAAATGTGAGGACCTGAATAGGTGTGATGAGTGGATAAGGTTCCAGCCTAGAACCTTGGAGGTTAAGAAAAGGATATTAAATGCAGGGGATATTCCTAGAAGACATCATTACAGAAAGTGGAGGGTTTACAAAGGGATAAGCATTCACCAATGGAGGACCACATCAACACTTAGAACATGATATTTTCAGGGGAGAAGGCATGACGATGGGTGTTGATCCTATAAAAAGAGATGACCGTGATAGAGATAGGGATGCAAGATATACATGAAGAAAAAATACAAGAGATGATGGGAGACAGAGAGAATGCATAGAGAATGCAGAGAAAGAGAAGGATATTATGAAGTGTTGTAGTAATGCTATGGTTTAGAGCACTTAGTGCTCAAGGTAGTAAGGTATGCCACAAGCCTCTATATGGCACTAGGATATATAACAAGGGTTAAAATGGGAAAAGTATAGTTAGGCCCTGTGGCTTGATGTCATCTTCTGTGGATCTTTCCAATATTAAACAAACTTTCTAATCTTCCATGGATTCCTCCACATATCACAACTTTATTCTTTATCAATTAATTCGTCTAATCTTCAACATACATCTTTTATCATCTATGGCACCTTCTATAGGTATGTGACTTATTGCAGTGTTTGGCGGCTTTGTCCTTTTATATGCGGAACCATTTTTTATTTCGCGGCTATCCATTATCCTTTGTGGTTACTTGCCGTCTTTGATGGATATTTCCTTAACTCTATGGTTATCTAAAAATTTGATGAATAACCCTTTCAACAATGTCAATTCATCGGGATGAGATGATATAACCTAATAACTTTCCTCCTATTAATCTAAACACACTCTTTTCTAGATTTAGCATTATGTTGTATTCAATTAAGTGTGAAATAATAATGCAAATCACCTCGAGGTGATCACCATGTTTCTTATCTTTTTCCAGTAAATCATCAAAATGATTCTTTATGATCTTCTGGATAAGATCATGGAAAATTTATGTCATGGTGTGTTGCTGGGTGGATTTGGCATTATTTAGACCGAAGGACATGAAAATATAACAGAGGGTTCCCTAATAAGTAGAGAAGGTATTTTTTGTTTGGTCCTCCTCAGAAATCCTTATCTGGTTGTAACCAGAAAAACTTTCCATAAGAGACAACAATTCATACCCATTTGTTGCATCAATGATGATATTAATTGAAGGAAGTGAAAAATAATATTTGGGACAAGCCTTATTAATATCCCTAAAATCAATATATATACGTATCTTCTAATTCTCTTTGAGAACTAGGACGATGTTTGAAAACCACATAGAAGAACCTACCGGTTTGATAAACCCTACTTGAAGGAGTTTTGTTACTTCCTCGTTAACTATTGAAGTCACCTTTGGCTTCATGGGTTTCAATTTTTTATTTACCTGTTTAGCATTAGGTTTCATGACTAGATTGTGCACTACAACATCAAAAGTGACACCCATCATCTCCCTATAGCTGAAGGAAAAGGCTTTAGAATTTTCTTTAAGTACCTTCATGTGTGCTTCTATCTCTTTTACCAGAAATGAATAACCAAATTTCTAGATTTTGGGTTCCCTTTCTGTACCTATATTGATGTCTATCATTCCTTCAATAAAATAAGTGTTACCTTATTAAAACTAAGGTGTGACTGGAGGAAACTCCAGCTCTTCCTTGAATTCATAGATCTCAAAATATTCAGATGAAGAAGACTTCATCATATGATCTCCAAAGTAGGAGGAAGGGTGAGGTATAAAGGAAAAACCATTATTTTGGCATGTTGGATGAAGGTTTATGTAAGTATCGAGAAATCCTAAGATTAACTCATTGTTTTCAGTAAAATACAACGTAAATACCTTGTTTTCATTCTCAACATATGCTAAAATTGCATTGGATGGCATCTTCCAAATCAAAGGCTTGGCTCAGATTGAAACGGTGAATTTGGTTCCCTTTAAGTCCTCACTTGGGAAAAAATGAGAGGAGGAAGTGTCCATAGAATCAACCAATTAGTTTTGTTCTCTTGGAATGGATTATATGGAGATAAAGTCAAAAATCTTATAAATCTTGAAAATGAAAAACTTATAGAGTTAAAGGTGCTCTACTTTAGTCTCATAATCTTCTGAGAACTGAATAGAAATGATTTGTGAGTCACCCAAGACTCTGACATTGTTCACACCCATCCTCTTGGCTAAAATAAAACCAAGAAGAAGAGATTCATACTCAGCTTCATTATATGTACACTCTAAGTTCAACTTGAAGGTGAAAGGCATGACCCTCCCTTCCGAGGAAGTAAGGATCACCCATGCCCCAACACCATAGTGGCACTTCACACCATCGTAGTTGAGGGTCCAATAGTTTTCTAGGAAGATAGACATTTGATCATATTTTGAATATTCTTCCTTAACCTTTGATGCCTCAACCATGCAAACCTATCCAACTCCTTTAGCTGGAAGAGAGGAAATTCTAAGAGCATCACCTATGCCTAAGGAATAAAATGGGAGAACAATTGGCCAATCATTCTAAAAACTCTTAAAATTTAGTTTTAGTTTTTGTTGACACAGTTTCCACTACATCTTCCTTGTTTTCATTAGCATCCACCCCTTTGATTGCTTTGGGTGGTTTTAACTTAGTCATTGGCACAAGATTTGATGTGGGAATTGATCCTTGAGAAGAAATAGGCTTGTATAACTAGTTATCTGGGAGTTCAGATTTAGTGTGAACCCCGTATTTCTTCTTAAGGTTGGCTAAATGGATACTAAATGGCTTTGGGTCACCTTGAGCCACAAATACCTTCCCTAGATGCAAGAATCTAATTTCTTGGAATAACGTGGATGGGATGGCCTTCATCCTATGAATCCAAGGTCTTCCAAGAATCATGTTATAGTTGGTTTCTCGATCTACAATATAAAATTTGGTCAAAATGGTCTTGGGTACAAGGGTGATTGGAAGCACTATGGTTCTAATGGATGTTTCATTAAGGATTTTATATCCTCTTAGCATGTTTTGAGTTAAAGAATGGTTCATTTCCCCATAGCCTATATTTTGTAAAAACAAGAAGGGGAATATATTAAAAGTAGCACCATCATCTATCATATCTTGTTTAATGTAATTATTATAAATTCAAACTTGTAAATATAATTCAGGATCACCCCTTCATGGTAGCTCAACATAAGTAGGCATCTTACAAATATCAAACAAAAATCCAACATATCTCTCATGTTGGCCTAGAGGATGAACATCAAAGTATATATGGTTTATATGGGCTTCAGGTGGAAGTGTCACATGAACTAAGTGACCAAGACCCAATGCTTCTAGTGAAGTAGATTGATGTGGTGGTGAATTCTTTAGCACATCCAAGAAGGATATGTGAGAGAAAGTCTTTTTTAAATATGTGATCATGATTTAGGAACCTAATGGATTAGGCACTACTGGTGTGATATATTACACTGAGGGGTCAACAAGGAGAGATTTTGATGCATGTTCATGAGCACAAGTGGTAGTGTGAATTTCTAATTCATTTTCTAACTCAACTAGACCTACAATCTTATCTTGATTCTATTTGTACAAAGGAGGAGATATCCACAGATCAATGGATGTCGATGCTTCATGATTGTTGTTCCCTATGGGAGTCCCCTTGTTGGTTCCATGAGGCTTAAGTTTCCCATATTTGGGTGCATTTGGAAAGGGTCTTTATAAATCCCATGAGTATCATTATGTGGAGAAATAGGCACCATGTGAGTGTTCTGTTTAGGTGTTACAGGATTAGCAAATAAAATATCAACGAAGAGCTTCCTATTGTCTTCTGGAAGAGGTTGTATGAGTTTATTATAGTCCCCATAAGTCTGTGCATCGTGTCTTATAACCCTATGGAAACTATAGTACAAGTTAGGATCATAGTCGCGAGGTCTTTGGTTCTGATTCTTCTTCCTCCCATAGTTCTTGTTATTGTTATGGTTTTAATTGTTATAGTTTTACTTTGGAGGCCTTTTTCCTTAATTATAATACAGATTTGGAAATTAGATTGGATATTGGTTTGGATATTAAACTAGTCCCTGGTCCGGAAATTGTTGAGGAGGAAGGGGAGGGAGACTAAATTCAACCACAATAATAGAAGGAGTGAAGCTGTTACTCCTTTGGTTTTTCTCATTTTCATTATTGTTATTGTTTTTATTTACATTGATTATTCTGAAACTGTTTAAATTTTTAGGTTGATTAATTATACCATCCATTATAACACCACCATTTAAATTGAGGACCTTGGGTCCTTGATTTTTATTTTTTTATACATTTGGGTAATTTGAATTACCTTGAGAGGGAGTGAGTGATTTCTCATTTGGGCCATACATATTTCATTCTCTATCAATCGATGCTTGTTCAATGTAGAGTGTGCCCTCTAAGACCTCCTTATAGCTCCTAATAGGAGACTTTTGTACATCATCCTTATTTTATCGATTGAAGGAGTGGAGGAATAGATCAAAAATCTCCATTTGGTCTGTGTTTGAAGATAGGTGGAGTATAGGAATTTCTACCACCTCTGAATGAAGTGGGTTGTAGATCCATTATGATCTTGTTTAATGTGCACGAACTCTCTAATCCATGTTCTCAACAATTTGTTTAGGTTGAAATCCTTTATAAACTCAAAGATAAATTAATTAAATGAATGAATGGAGGATTTCAGGATTTGATAATACCTATCGAGAGTAATCCCTTCAAGGGTATTCAGGGATATTTATGCTACAACATCATCCAAAGGGATTAATTTTCTAATGGTAGTCACATATGCCTTGAAGTGGGAATTTAGGTATCCTCCCCTCTTGAACTTTTGGAGGTTTAACAATGGTCACATGAGCATGACACCTTGGATAATAAAATCCATACACTCTTTCAAGTATTCAAAGTATGTCCCTAGTGCATACGATTAAACCATTGACAAAACTTGGTGGGGAGGTGGAGGTGGAATAGGATTTTTGTATGGCATAACATAGGCATTGGTCGAAGCATAAGGAAGCCCTTGTTGCTAAGAGTATGGACTAGGCAAGGCTCATTTTAAGAAGCCTCTGGTAAATTGGAGGTGGGAAATCCTGAGTGAATATACCTCAAACCACTTTCGTCACAAAGGCAAATTTTATGGGATTTCAAAGTCAAATTTTTACCTGTCATTTTCTTAAAGGGGAAAATTCAAAAAAAATTTGGTGTCGGGAGACAACAAGCCTTGTTGTCGCACAACAACAAGACTTGCTATCAGATGAAAAAAAGTCTTGTTGTCACATGAAAACAAGCCTTGTTGTCGTGCGATAACAAGGTTTGTTGTTGCATGACACCAAAAAAATGCTTCATTTTTTCGACCATTTGCAACCCCCTTGTCATTTGTCAACAACACTCATTTGTCACCCACCTATAACCTTCCCTTGTAACATGTCAACCACCCTCTTTTCACGTGTCAACACCTTCTCTTGTCGCGTGTCAGTAACACTATATTTTCGCTCGTATGGAAATGAAAATCTTCCTTGTGGTGCGTCAGTGACACTTTCCTATTGCAATTCTGCTACAACTAATTTGAGACTTTGATACACACTTTATCTGCTTGTAATTTATAATTAATTCAGATGGTACCTCAATAAGTTACTAGTATACTACTAGGCGAGTTACCTAGGTTTATATAGGAGTAGTTTTCAATGGTAGGCGAAGCTGACCCCTAAAAAATTTATACTGGAAATTTTAGGTGAACAATACACTGACCTAATCCAAAAAATTCACCTTTTCAAATTTTTCAAAAATGGAATATTCACCAAATTATGAATATTCGCCACTAAAAAAATCCCTGACGTCATCGGTCCTTATTAAAAATATAAGCATACGAAAAAAATATCATGACATGAAAATCCATACTACAAAAAATTGTCCATTTCTGAAAAGGCCAACTCAATGCAACATAAAAAAATTAATGCAACATGAGAAGGAAACAAAGCTCATTAAATATGGAAAACAAGTACAAACACATATTTGAACCAACAACTGTCAAGGTGGTTGTACAAATGTTTTGTTATCAATCTAAATATCCCAAATGTTCATGATTGATGAAAAGGATGGAAAATGATGCCCCTATAAATGATACATGCAAGGGAAAATGATGAAGGAATCCAGGTCAATGATAAAGGATTATGCGCAGCAAAATAATATCAAGCAACTGGATGTGCCCTAGAGTACTGACTAAGCAGGCAGACTAGCTTGGTAAATGGTTGTAAATCTGATGATCTGTGAGTCATTTGATCTATGAACACATGAAAATACTAGCAAGATATGAAATGAATACCATGTGCAAGACATGAGTTTCAGCTGCTATGAGCTTGTTTACCTATTTTTGTAAATTTTACAATTTTTGGATTTTTGAAAAAATTATGTTTTTTTTTATTTTGGATGATTTTTTTTATTTTTTTGATTTTTGACTGTTTGGATATAAAAGAAGGTAGAAAAATTAGAAAGAGCCTCCTAGGAGCAAAATAAATGCCCCAAGGAGAAGAAAGAAGCAACAAACAGAAAATATTGCCCCAGCACAACACAAAAATTAACAAAATAACTATTCGATAGAGTGTGCAGAAGAAGTGATATTGCCTAGGAGCGATAAAATTTTCCTAGTGAGAAGAAATGAGTACCATGTGGTAAATAATGCCCCAGAATGGAAAAATTAAATTAAATAATTATGAAAGAAAAATAATTATTTACGGCAGTAGTAAAAGATCCAGAATGACAACAATGGACAAAAAAGTCCTCTGGGAATTGCGACCGGTGAGAATGGTTTAATATACCCCACATGAGGGGGGGTAAATCATCATGATCAATGAATTTGTTACTAACCAATGCCAAAAATTACCATCAAACCCCTAATAGTGACAAGGATGATGGTGAGAGCACGAGCCCATAGAAGACATGTCGACCGAGTTCGAGGAGTATGCCCGACATGCAGATGATGGACCCTTTGTGAGTAACTTAACCCACCCTTGTACTTTCATACATTTAATACTTTAATTAATACCTAGACATGTGGGAAGGTGCATACGTGCATGCATGTGGGTGCAGGTGTCCTTAAGGGAGCACAGGCACCCCATAAGTGTGTGTGCATATGCACAGGTACCAGGAAAACATGTGTGTACATGAGCATACGCCACAAAAGTGTATGCGTGCACGTGCACACATGTCAAATATAGTTACACATACACACAAGTAGAAAATAGTGCATAGCACATGCACCCACATGTGCACACCAAAAACCAGGTCGTGTTGGTGCTAAAGAGGGCATGCATACAAAAATAGGCACACACATGCCCAAATAGGTGTGCACATGCCAAATGCCAAAAAGGGAAGAAATTCCTAAAGACGAAGAACATATAGGAAGTAGGAAAATGCCAAAAATTGACACTTAGAAGAAAGTGAAAATCAACTTAAGATAGAAGAAAAACTATAGAACATAAATTCTTAGTGCCTAACAAATGTAGTGTTTTACAGAGACAGTTGTCAGTGTTGCAGATGAGAGAGAGACATAGTTTTATTGCAGAGATGGAGGCAAGCCTACGTCAGCAGGACCCTCGTGACTATGGAGGTGGTCATCCTATGACACGTAGCATGGATGCCCTCTATCACATGGCTTGTTGACAGCATTGATAGAGTGGTGGCATAGTGAGAGTCAGTTGTTTCCAACTCCCGATTGGAGAGAATGACCATTACACTGGAGGACATGTGGTGGATACTACACGCCCCCATTACTAGATCCATGATTGAGTACATGAGTTATTTTGGGTGGATTACATAGGTCGTTAGTGATATATTCTATTTTGATGAGCTACCCCACAAGGTTATGATAGTGTCTTTACACTGGTGCATATCATATCCTACTATATCACTAAGGACCTCTATTTTTGATAGCTCTTATCAGTATGTTCTTACTAACTAATAAGATAGGGACTTCATTTCCATTGGGTTTGATTACAGTATTCCATGGATTGTATAGTGGCAAGAGATATTGTTGGGGCCAGTGCATATTGGAAAATCTATATTGGGATCTACATTTGATCACCTACCACCATTAGAACATGGTGGGGCTAGCCTCCCTATTACATATTTAGTCATGGGATCATATAACGATTGGGCACCTTGTTGGCACATTGTGTGCACGAGCTCCACAGGAGCTAACACTCATAGGATGGGTCCATGTTGGATATGATGTACGAGGCCACTTGGGAAGTTCATACTATTATCGGTGTGAGTTTGATGAGCTTCAGCAGAGAGATGTTCATTATTGGACCCTATAGGCATATACGGTAACTAGAGGATAGGGTAGAGCTCATTTTTTGCATGGTAGAGAACTTTCTTTTGGGCATCCCCAGTTACATTACTGGAGATGTACAGAGTAGATCGATGTCAATGCATCAGTTGGGCACCATTCAGGGCATTCCCTAGCCAGATATGTGGTATGCTTGTCGTGATGCGGAGAGATATGGACCATGGGGTCACACGTATTCAAGTTACCTGAGCTAGAGCCAGTTTTGCACAAATGGTACCACAGGTTTTGGCTCCTTTTTGATAGACCTTAGAGATCCAAGTGCCACATCAGATTACATGGAGTGGTCTGTTATTGTGTTGCCTCTGTTGATTAACAATACTCGATGAGGTTATAGGTTGTAGGTGAGAGGCCACCACTAGAGATCCCTTACACTAGTGATGAGGGCAATGATGCAGGAAGCATGTGGTGCTAGAGGAGGTGATGGATCCGATGATCCATTTGATAGCTAGAGACATGAGGACAGGGATAATCGGTAAGGTCCAGCATAGGGTCCTAGGCTGAGATTATATGAGGGGATAGGGACAGCACCCTAGGCCATACATTACAAGAGCAGGGACAGGGATAGGGCCCTAGGCCTAGATTATAGGAGCAAGAATAAGACAGGGCCCAAGGCTTACATTACAGGAGCAGGGATAGGGACACAACCTAGGCCTATTATAAGAGCAGGTATAGGTTCTCATAGTACCATAGAGGCTTCCCCAAGCACAGGGTCTGAGACACCACCCTCCTGACATTCCTCCTAGAGGAGAAGAGGGTGGAGATGATATGGGATATCTAGCTGCCCTACGGGAGCAGCTACAACAAGTCACCATCATTTTAGTTGCGGGCAAGTGATCAGAGAGTTACTAGGACCAGGCTCATATACAAGTCTTGACAATAGAGCAGGACCAGTCTAGAGCCCAGGCAGCTGAGGGAGGATGATGGTGCAACCCATTGTCAGAAGATGCAATAGATGGCCTCACATATGGCCCAGGTTATGAGTCTATTACAGCAATTGCAAAGGCACAGATGCAGCATGTGACAGCCGAGAGAGATCTTGCTTCAAGCTGAGCGAGTAGTGGGCCAAGATGATGTGGTGTGGTTATTTATAGAGGTAGTGTCCTTCTGATGCACATATGGGGTCATGGTTACACCATGCACCCATAGAGATTTGATGACAGCTAAGGGCAGAGCTTCCTACTACCATTCTTTATACTATGAGGTTGTTCTAGAGGGTATGCGGTCACCTACTTACAGCCAGCAGTCAAGTGGATTGGCGAGGTCAAAGAGGCCTCAGGAATCAAGTAGATCAGTTGAGTAGTTGCGAAGGCAGACAATGTGGTAGTGGGGTGCACATATTATGGGTCCTCCCCCATCTCACAAACCACGTAGTCCAGCTGAGGGTTCAAGTCAGTCATGACTCACATGCATTTATTGATTGTACATATATTTTGATATACATGCCTCTTATGAAGGTTTCAATATTTTTTACCTATGCATATGATGTATATTTTTTTATGTACACCTCTGATGAAGGCTTTAGCATTTTTTAATGATGTATGTAGCATTTTTTATGTATGCCTTTGATGAAGGCTTCATTAGTGTTGACCCTAACGGCCCATTTTGTATCAATGATGTATATCCCCCTTTAAGACAGACATTTTATACATTTATATATGGACATTTTTTATGTGTCACATTTGTCATGTACTGATGTATTTTATTTTGATGTTTTATGATGGTTGTATCATGATGTTATATGGTTTGATTTCACATTTTATATGTATCATGATGATAGATGATGATGTATTGCATATGTTTGAATTTTATATGATAGATCCATAGATGATATCAATTATATTGTTCATGTAATGTTCTAGATTAGTGAATGGGATGACATGATGATATTGGTACGGGGGGGTATAGATTTTGATATTTGTGATCCCTCTTCCCCCCATTTGATGATACGATATGTGATAATTAGCTTAGCATGCATGTATGATGTATACTTAGTTTTTTATTTATATATGATGTATAGATGATGTTAGATATGATGATAGACATGGAGTTATGATGATAGTGATGAAAAAATTGTGTACATGCTACGAACAAACACAATCAACTATTAACAACTTATCAAATATACATTTCTAAACAACATGAAATAACACAACTATGTATAATTATTAACAAGCATGTAAAAACACAATTTGTATGTACAATTAAGAATGAATCTAATCTAAGAAAGAAAATATGAATCCAATAAAGTATGTTTAAGCAATGCAAAAGAATTAGAACTAACACCTAGTAGTCCTAAAAAAAAGCTAAATCAAAATCAATGCACCATCATTCTTCAAGCTTAAACAAGACTAATCTACCAACATCATTACATTAGAACATGAATAAATATTCACAAATCCATTAATCTCTATCTCTATTGTTCAAATGAAATGATCTCCTTAGAAAGCAAATGTTTGGAATGGTAATGTCAAACCTGAATATGAACCTATATTATTCCTTATGAAAGCAAATCGTTTTCCTTTGAATCAACACGAGGTTTTCAACAATGGAGTCTTTTCAATCCATTGCTACAATACCATTTGACATATCTCCATATAACTTCAAAACTTAGATGGATGAATGCAAGAAATAAAGATAGCTAGTTCTTCCAATGAAGAATGCTCTAAGATGATGAAAATGGCTATAGCTTAGGCTCTATGCTCATTTAGGTATAAGTAGAAAGGTAGGAGGAGGGCTCCTTATAGAGGCAAATGGATAAAAGAATCTCTATATCCCTTTACATGTGGGATAATAGAGAGGTTGGGTTAGTTGTGGATAAGGAAGGTTTAGGGAGGGTTGAGTCAACCTTAAGAGAGTTTAATTTTTCTTTTAGTTACCCATGGGAATTGAGGGGGGTCTATTAACTAACCAAAGTGACTTTAAGTGAAGCTAGAATTTTTTAATAGATGAGAGCAAATATCATACCTTCTTTTTGGGAAAGGAGTAATTAGCCATGATTTAGACTATGGAAAGAATTCCTACATTCCTGGGGTGTGGAGGGAGGTCTGTTGATTTATGAAGATAATGGAAGGTAAAGATAATAAGATAATATAATTAATTAGTCTAGATATAAGGGAGGATTAATAATGAAACGTTGCTAAGTGGCTTATTAATTGAATATAAGGGTTAATTAACTAGCATAATGTAGTTAATTAGCGACAATAGAAGATAAAATGAGTTATATTGACGATGTCATCAATTTAAAATGGGAAAGGGGATAATTAGTGCAATTTAAGTATTTAAATTACTCGAGCTAAATTAAATGTATCTACATTTTCCCCTCTTTGGGGTGGCGTAAATGATGCCACTTCGAATATAGTAGACAGATAAAATTTTGAAGGGGTAGATTAAAAATTAGTAGCAGTGAGAGATGCCCCCTCGAGTGTCGAGGGGATGATGAAAGAAGGCAATCAACAATAAAAAATGGTGAAATGTCTTGATATATGGAAGAATAATGGGGAGGGGAAGGATACCCCAGGTGAATTAGAAGAATAGGGTTGATAGAAGAATCATCGAGAAGGAAGAGAGGAAGAGGGACAGGCATAAACTAGTCTTGCATCTAATGTAGAACTCTCTTTGAGACAACTTTCTTATCATAATTTTTCCAAGGATCTATGTCATCAGTCCTTATTAAAAATATAAGCATATGACAAAAGTAGATTGACATGAAAATCCATACTATGAACAATTGTTAATTTCTTAAAACACCAACTCAATGCAACATACAAAAAAGTAATGCAATATGAGAATGAAATAAGCTCATTTAACATGGAAAACAAGTACAAACACACATATTCGAGCCAACAACGGTCAAGACGGTTGTACAAATGTTTTTTTATTAAGCTGAAGATTCCCAAATGTTTTTGATTGATGAAAAGGGTGGAAAATGATGCCCCTAGCAAGGATACATGTAAAGGAAAATGATGAAGGATGTTAGGTCTAAGCATTGTGACCAACAAAATAGTATCAGGCAACTGGATGTGCCCCAAAGTACTGACGAAGCAGGTAGGCTAGCTTTGTAAATGGTTGTAAATATGATGATCCGCAAGTCATTTGATCTATGAACACATGAAAATGTCCATCAAGATATGAAATGAATACCATGTGCAAGACACGAGTTTAAGCTTGTTATGAGCTTGTTTACTTATTTTTTGTAAATTTTACAAATTTTAGGATTTTTGAGAAATTGTGAAATTGTTATTTTTATTTTTTTATTGATTTTGGATAGAGTTTTAAATTTTTTAAATTTTGATTGTTTGGATATAGAATAATTTAGAAGAAGCAGAAAGAGTCTCCTATGACAGAAGAAACTACCCTAGTGAGAAGAAAGAAGCAACAAGTGGCAAAAAATGTACCAGCACAATGGAAAAATTAACAGAATAATTATTTAATAAAAAATAATTATTCAACGAAGTGTGTGGAAGAAGTGATATCGCCTAGGAGAAATAAAATTGTCCTAGTGAGAAGAAATGAGTACTAGGTGGAAAATAATGCCCCAGCGCGGCAAAAAATGAAAGAAAATAATTATTTAATAAAAAATAATTATTTACGGCAAGTATAAGAAGAGTTAGAATGACAATGGTGGATGAAATAGTCCTCCGAGCATTGTGGCCATGGGGAATGGTTTAATATACCCCAAACAACGGGGGGAAAATCATCACGATCAATCCATTTGTTACTAACCACTTCCAAAATTACCATGAGACCCCTGATAGTGATGAGGAGGATGGTGAGAGCATGAGCCCGTAGGACACTCATCGATCGAGTTTGGGAGTACGCCCAACATACATACAATGGAACCTTCGTGAGTAGCTTAACCCACTCTTGTACTTTCATGCATTTACTACTTTTTTGATTAATGCTTTAGCTAATACCTAGACCTAGGGGAACATGCATGCATGTGGGTACAGGCATCCTTAAGGGAGCATAGGAACCCCATAAGCATGTGAAAGAATTTGTTAGAAATGCAAAAGAATTGGAACTAGCCATATTTTTCTCGATGAAGTACAGTCCTAACCAGTGTGGTTCGAACTTTCCTTTCTTCTCTCTTTCTGCCCATGTGTTGAACTAATTCTCTTACATGACCAAATATCTGATCTCAAACTAACGAGGTATGATCCTTTTGTTGTAATTTCAGGAGACTCTATTTTGATATACCTTGAGATGGTTAAGGGCACATATGTGCTTTTCATCTAGGAGTTATAATTCTGCTAGCCTAGTCACTCTGTAATCCTCATATTTGTCCATATAATCCCTAAGAGATATTCTTAGGGAAGGGAGCTCTATTTCTAATGGGATGATAGATTCTGTTCCAAACACTAGGGAATAAGGTGGTGCACCAGTAGGAGTGTGAATGGAGGTCCTACAAGCCCAGAGGGTTGGGTGAATTTTCAAATTCCAGTTGCGACCTGTCTTACTCAACATCTTTTCCATGATTTGAACCAATGTTTTGTTAGTGGCTTCAGCTTGCCCATTACCTTGACGATAATATGGTGTAGACCACTTCAATTTTATTTAAAATCGATGACAAATATATTTCATTGTCTTGTTCTTAAATGATTTTCCATTGTCAGTAACTATGGCCATGGGAATTCCATACCGGAAAATAAGATGATTCATGATAAACTTGGATATCTAAGAACTTATAACATAAGTAAAAGGAACGGCATCTATCCACTTAGTGAAATATTATGTAGCTGTGATGATGTGGGTATGGCCATCAGATGAGGTAGGGGTGAGTTTTCCTATCAAATCCACTCCCCATTTAGAAAATGGCCATGGGGTTGTGATCGGTTACAATGGCTACAATGGTGCATGGATGAAATTTCCATATTTTTGACATAGCACGCATTTCCTCACATACTTGCAGAAAAACGCATTTCCTCACATACTTGTTTCCATACATTTCCTCACATACTTACAGAAAAATATTTCCATAGTAGGCCAATAGTAGCCTACTCTTAACACTTTCTTTTCTAAAACCATTCCATTTGTATTGGTGCCACACACCCCTTCATGTAGCTCCTTGATTGCTTGGACTGACTCTGTTACATCTAGACAAAGCAATAGATTCCCATCATAGTCGCGATGATAGAGCGTATCTACTAAGAGGGTGTAGCTAGATAAGGATTTGTTTTTTGGAGCGGGAGATGGTAGGAGGAAAGGTATTATGTTTAAGATAGGCATGGATGTGTGCATACCATGGTGAATAGGGACCAACAACTTCACAAGCCAAGTAAGATTATGTCATGTCATACGCAGGCTGGCGTAGATTCTCAACAAAGAAAGGCATATCATTGCTCTCTGGTGGAATTTGTAGTATCAAACCCATGGTTTCCATTGCATTTACAGATCATTTATGTGCCCTTGGGATCTTCTTGAATGTAATACACACAAATATTCTTTCAAAATTTTCACCGGTTTCTTGTAGGGGATGAGTTTTTCATCCTTGACCTTATATTCCTCGTTAACTTATTTGATGATCAATTATGAGTCACCAATGACCTTGACATGGTGGATATCCCATTTGATTACTATCTCCATCCTTATGATGAGCACCTCATATTCTACAATATTATTTGTACAAGGAAAGCCAATATGGAAAGCTTGCGGTATGGGGTCTTTTGAAGGAGTAATTAGCACTACACTTTCTCCTGAACCATGGAAAGTGAAAGATCCATCAAATTGCACTTGCCACATGATAGATTCCTCAATATACATCAATTATGATTCTAGAAGATCCAAACTCATAGGCTCTGTTCCTAGTAACGGGGCTTCTGCTAATTGATTGACAAGCACTTGTCCTTTAACTGAATTTTGGTGTATATACTCAATGTCAAATTCGCTGAGCATAATGATCCAATTAGTCATTCTTCCTGTAAGGGTTGTTTTGACAACAGGTACTTGAGAGGGTCAACTTTGAATATAAGCTTAGTTTAAGTATTCAATAGGTAATGGAAAAAAATTTGGAAGGTAAAAATGACAGCCAAACAAGATTTTTCAATCTGAGCATAATTGAACTCATGAGAAATTAAGGTACGACTGAGATAATACACAACTTTCTCTTTGTGACCTAGGTCATATTGTGCAAGCAATGCGCCAATAGCAAATTGGGTAGTAGAAATATATAGTAAAAGTGGATGGCTAGGAATTAAAGGCATGAGGACAGGTGGACTGGCTAAGTATTGTTTAAGAAAAGCGAAGGCTTGTTGTTGTTCTGGTCCCCAAATAAAGGCAACATCTTTCTTAAGAAGATGGGTGAATGAATGGCATTTGTTAGTTAGCTGCAAAATGAAATGGCCGATGGCTTGTATCTTTCCTTGCAAACTACATAGCTATTTGATATTCTTGGGAGGATGCATTTCAGTAATGGTCGTAATTTTAGTTGGGTCTACATCAATCCCTCTCCGTGATACAACGAAGCCCATTAACTTTCCTGATAATACGCCAAACACACACTTTTTTGGATTTAATTTGACCTTGTATTCCCATAGGAATTCAAAGATGCGTCACAAAATCTAAGGGTGATATGCTCTCGTCTTGGATTTCCCTAGGATATCATCAACATAGTCCTCCATGATGTCATGAATCATATCATGGAAGATCACTTTCATTGCCCTTTTATAGGCTGTACCTACATTTTTTGAGGCCAAAGGGCATTGGCATTATCTGATAATAAAAAGTCCCCCAAGGGGTTGTGAAGGTTGTCTTGTGTTGATCCTCATATGTTATTTTGATCTTATTGTAGCCTGAAAAATCCATCCATAAGAGATAACATTTCATATCCCACAGTTGAGTCAACAATCATGTCAATATTGGGCAACAGGAAATCATCTTTTGGAAATTCCTTATTGATGTCTCTAAAATTTGTACAAATTTTGATCCCAACAGGTTTCTTTTCTATGGGGACTATGTTTGATATCCATTTTGAGTAGTCATTAGGTCTAATGAAATCTATTGCTAGCAATCTTTCTAACTCTTCTTTAACTAGAAGAGCCACTCATGGATACATTTTTCTGAGTTTTTGTTTGATGGGCTTGGCATCTGCATGCACCACTAGGTTATCCACTACCAAAGTTGGATCCATTCTCAACATATCTTTATATGACCATGTGAATATATCTACAAATTCCCGCAGAAGCATGGTAAATGTATTTTTCTCACATGCTGAGAGTGAATCTCCCAACTTGACTACCTTTGGGCCTTCTTCTATTCCAATTTTCACATCGATGGTTTCTTCTACTAGAATTTTTGAGAAATATTCCATACGCGTAGGATCGAGAGGAAGGTTGAGATATTCTTCCAAGGGGATCTCTATGAGATTTTCTCCCTTGGCATGGTCACTTTTCTTTTCCTTAGATTTTGTTACTCGTTTTTCAGCCAACGCCTCAAAGAAGGTTTTCACTGTGTGACTTGGAATTTTGTTTTTTCCAAGGCTTTTCATTGGAACTTTTTCCCTCGCCTTTTCTTAAGTTTTTTTGACCACGAAGCTCATCTTCCTCTCCAAAATATGTGTAGGTATCTAAGTTAATGTAGAAACCCTTCTTATGGTCTCCAATTGGAATTGTATCTCAAATTCCCATGAATTCAACAATGGCCTCATCATTTTCAAAGAGGTCAAGTGGTATGTGACGTTGTTGGTCCCATTCAACAAGGGAAGGGTAGACAGGGTCAATTTTAGGTTCAGTAGGGGTCAAGGTAAATACAACGGTATCCATGGATAGGTTCATGGAGGGAAGATCCTCATATTTGCTATAATGGGAATCTATGTCACTTTCTAAATAATCAGAGCTATCTTCACTCAAAATAGGTAGCGTCTTGATCACTGGGGTGTGATCCATAGGGTCGAATGCCGATACCATACCTTTCCATTTTGAAATGTGGGAGTGGTACTAGTTCTCTTGGTCCTTGCTCATTCTTTCCACATCCTATACCCTTGTAGCCCATAGAATACATCATTTGGCTAGACTTCTCATACTCAGGGATTTGGTAACAGGTTGGTTGAGTGTCCTCTGGGACCCAAGTTGTAGGTGGGTCCAATAATTTATCTTTAGCAAGTAATCCCCTAGGTAAGAATGTCCCAATAGTTCATTCATCTCTAGGCCATCTGAAATGATAGCTGGGTTGAGCCTCTTGTTTTTGGTGACAAAGATAGATCTTAAAACTAGGAGAGCTTGTTGCACATTGTATTCTCCATAACCATACTCAAATACTTTCATCTCCCATGAATAAAAATGAAAAGTAGATGTAAAATCTTCACAAGCGCAAGAACTCAGGGATTTTGAACCTACCAGTGATTCCATAGCTTTTGATTGAAGGGGAACAACTATATTGGACAGAGGGACATATATAGGTACCCTTAAAAGAAAATCTATTGAGAGATTTTTAGTGAGAAAAGGGTTCTGGATCTCCTTGTATTGTAACAGTGTTTCCCTCATGTTTTAACTTGATGCACTAATGAAATGTTGATGGTATAGCCTGCATGGCATGAATCCATGGTGGCCAAGAAGCATATTATATGGAATTTCCAAGTTTAAGACATGAAACTTTGTATTATGACAAGTTGGTCCTACCTCCATTAGAAATGTGATTGTCCCAGCTAACTCCCACTCCACATTGTTATAAGTGGTTATGGTAATAATATGGGACTCTAGATATTCTTCTGTATGTCCCATTTGTTTAATTAGTTTCAAAGTGCATATATTCAACCATGACTTGTTGTCCACAAGAACTCGTTTCATTTTCTAGAGGGTAGAAAATATTTCTCTATACAAAGGGAGATTATGTGTGTGATCTTCACAAGGGAACTCCTTGTCATCAAAGGAGATGTATTCAGTTGGTGCAATGTTTATTACTGCATCTTATAGATGTGAAGGGTCTATTTCCATTGGCACTCCTGACCCCTAGAGAGTTTTGTACAATATGTATTTATGTACATTTGATAGCTTAAGAAGATATAAATTTGAAATCTTGGTAGATGTCTTCTCAAGTTGTTCTAAGAGGTTGTACTAGCCATCCTGTGGTTGATAGAAGAGGGTTCATGGGATCATGAGATGGGCACGCCTTGTTACCACAACACAATCCTTTCTCTTGATCCTAATGGTATTCACATGGTCATTGTAAGAGTGGATACATCTAATGAGTGAATCATAGTGATTATTATCACTCTTGGTATAGAGATAGTTTGTAGCATTGTAACCTTTGGATGACTCTCCTTGATATGGCCTTTTCTCATCTGACTTTCCATGTTTAGGGAATGGTTCTTTGAATATCCCCATATTTATATTTGGAATTTGAATTTTCTTTGGCGTATCAACTTCTATCTCTCCATTATCAATGAGATCTTGGATGTAGTGGTGAAGTCTTAGGAACTTATTTGTGTTGTGTCCTTTGACATGAAGAAAATCACAATAGTCATGTTGTTATTACCATGATGGTTTAGGAGCATTTTCGTCAAAAGGTTGAGTCATGGGATAAGTCACCATGTGGGCTACATCCAATTACTTCAATATTGCAGACAAATGCTCATTGAGAGGAGTGAACGTTCTATGTTTAGGTGGTGGTTGAATAGGTCTTTTGGTCAGTTTAAAATTTTGACCAACTTCAACCCTTTGTACTCATTTAGAATCTGTGACTCCCTCTCCCACCACGTTCTTGTTTTTGTTAAATATTTTTGGCTTTTCCGTGGGTTTGAAATTTTGATTATCTTTAGAATGTGATTTGATGGTTCCTTTGGAAATGAGGGATTTTTCTATTTGTATGCCCTTTTCAATGACCTCTTCAAAGGTACAAACATAACGTATTTGTAAATGGAAAGTAATGTTTGGGTTTATATTGGTAATGAAGATACTCACAAGTTTTTTTTCAAGAAATACGCAAGGGAAGAAACTAGTTATCCCTCGCCATCTTTGCAAGAAGCTAGAAATGTTTCATTAGGGTGTTGTTTAGTACCACATAAGTCTGTCATGGTTATGTCGCTTTCTATGTTATATGAGAAATTTCGAACAAACCTTTCTACCAATTCATGCCATGTGAAGATAGACCCACGAGGTAAGTGAGTGAACCATTCCAAGGCTTGTCCTCATAGACTCTTCAGGAAAGAGTCGTATGAGGTAATTGTCACTATATGCCACTTCTTGGCATGCTATGTAAAAATATTTCACATGATCTCACGGATTCACCTTTCCCTCTGTATTTCTCAAATTTTGGCATGTCAAACTTCTTAGGGAAGGGTTGAAGTGTCATAGATTTATCAAATGGATGGGGGCATAGATCTTCATATTGGTATTTCATGTTATTCCCAACATTACTTTCTTGAAGGCTTGTAAGCATCACTTTCATGGACTGCATTTCTTGTGTAAGTAATTACTCTTTAGTAGGAGAAGCAGGGATATATACGCGATTGTATTCCATATTTTCTCCTTCTTGGTTTTCTATGTGAAGTTCACTAGCTTTGACCTTAGGTTTTGTCTTATGAACATTTTTCTTCATTTCCTTCTGTACATGAGATGTGAGCAACACTAATTATCGATTAAGGTTTTGGATTTGTTGTTGAATAGTGAATTCTCCCTCAAGAGTTTCTTCTTCTTCTTCATGGCATGGAGTTAATTCTACATTCTCATGTTCTATTCTAAATTGACATTGTATCTTGATGAAGGGAATTTTATAACCCACCATATTATCATTTCCTACATTAGACGTGGAAGCGTGACCATGTGTTAGGATATCGTCCATGTTAATGAGAGGTTTTTCCTCTTCATTAGCCTTGTTCATTGGTGGTATTGTCTCATGTTCTATAGGAATTATAGCTCCTAATTCCACCACTTGTGCTAGCACCCAATCTTTGTTTCTATAAAGGAATTCGTCTAACAAGGTGTGGTCAAAGTCAAATTCTACGTGTGGTGATTCTAACTCATCACCACTATGATCTACCATCTCCTCCACTTCTTTCTCTATGGAAAATAAAGGCCCAAGATCATGGCCAATAAAGGGATTTGACCCTTGTTTGTTTGAAGTTTCCCAAGTTTGTGTTTTTCTTGTTTCCAATGCCTACTTTTTGACTCCTAATCTTGTTTTAGGGGCCATGATGTATGAGAGTTTCACTAAGGTGTTTTTGAATGTGTTCAAAAGATAATGATTAAGCCTAAGTGAAACGTAAAAAGAATGTCAAGAGTTCAAGAATTATAATGAATGTCAAAGTATCAATGTGACAAAGTGATTTCTCTAAATGAATAAGTCAATAGTGGTAAACAAAATACAATCACACAATGTTTAGTTCTAGACCAATCAACCAAATGATGTACTTCCTAAGTTTGTTTCCAAAAATGTATTTGGTGTATTAAGATGATTAACAAATTATCACTACTTATGTCGGTTTCAAATAAATGAACAAGGCATAAGTAATAACAAGGATTTAACATGATCTCCAAACAAAGTATACTAAAAGCAAGCCCAAATCCAATCAAGACCTATATTCCAAAAAGTGGCAGTTACGATTGTGAGTGACACAACAATTCCACCAAGATATGTTAACCAAACTTTGTGAGAAAGTAAGGTCTTAATATCAAGATGATATTGATATAACACGCACAAGTGGTAACACTCAACACTTTTCAAAATTGAGGTAGTAATTGAAATCAAACTTAAAGCTAGAGTATACCTAGGAATTGTTAAAGTGTATATAGCATAACATTACAATATAGATATTTAGGTCAAGTTTACAAGAAACAAGATGTAAATACCAAAATTGTAGTGACACGCATATAAATAAGATAACCATTCAAAGGAGAATCAAAGTGATGAATCAAGCCTAACTACGATGACGATATTGACTTGGGTATTAAGATAAAAAAGGCTACCAATGATATGAAAATGTCTCTGCACACTTTAGATGTTTAAAAACTCATCTGAAAACATGGATGAGTGTAAACGGACACAAAAGTGGTGAATACAATCAATTAGCAACATAAGGGTAGTCACTCTTCTTCTAATCAACAAAGTGTCAAAATAAAGTGAAGGAAGTAGATCAATTGGTGTTGAAAAATGTTGGCCTCACTTCAGCAGAGTTTCACCTTGCCTTAGGGAAAGTGAAAAAATAAGAAAAAGTAATGCTTCACATGTTTCATGATGAATAATAGATCTCAACTCAAATTGGTTTTGATATGGTAAAAGTTGGCTCCTGGTCAAAGATAGCTTCCTAGGTGGTTCACTCAACTAGGTGTCACAAGTTATCTAGATGTGAGCTTGATTTGCCAAGAAAAGTTACACTAACTAATTCTTAGAGTATCTTGGCTTTACTTTACCCCCTTCAAGCACAATGGGCAATAAATGCGTCCATCTTGTACTCTCACTGGGGTCACGATAATTATAACTTTGATGCTAAATCTCACAAATGGTAATACTAGTCAAGTAGGTTATGCAGAGCACTTCCCATTTTCTCCACAAGGTTCCCTCTTGCGTGGACTACTTTGGGGTTCCTAGGACCACCCCCATTTTTGTAGCTTAAGGCTTATGCCAAAGGGGTTATGTCCTAGTTTTAAGCAGACGGGGTGTACCCTTATCCGAACCTGCAAATATAGTGTGATGTTTGTGGTGTGTTTTTTATCTTGTTTAATTTGATGTGGTTTGCTTGAACACCTTTTGGAAACCTGCATGAAAATTGTATTAGTAGTTTTGTTTTGTCTTGAATCCTCATTTTCTTTGACAAGCATTTTTGGTTCTGCACAATGGATTAGTAATTTTCCATACGCATAAAAATAATAAATGTCATTTATGATTCTCAAGATCATCCTAGAACGCAAGAGAAGAGCATACGTGACGCAAAATCCAATTAAGAAATCAACAAATGGAAAATACTTAATTCAAATGGAAAATACATAGATCTTGACCCAATTTGGACATTCTAAAAGTTTTTCGAAGAAATGAAAGATATAAGAACTGTTTCTGATTCCCAAAATTGACCCAAAAGACGCGAGGGAAGATCATACATGACCTTACTCTTATGATTAAGCATGTAAGGTTTATCCAATGTCTAATATAACAAAAGCATGTAAACATACCCTTAAAAATAAAAATTAATCAGATTAAACCTACAATGATGTTAGCATCCAATGACACAAACCTTTACAAATAAGGAATTGACATGCAATCTCAGATTGTGATACATGTGCGTGGGTTAGGGTGTGTACGCATGGGTTATGGTGCATGCACCCCTTTGTGTAAAGCTAGAAGGTCTGCAGAGCGCTTGTGCTACCCGAGAGATGCATGTGCTAGGATATGTGTGTCTGTGCTAGGGTATAGATGTGCGTGCTAGGGTAGTAAAATAGAAGGTATAAAAATTCTGAAAGTACATGTGCACTGGTCGAGAGATGCTTTCCCTAGGATAAGTGTGCATGAGACACTAATACAAACACAAAGCATGTGCACTAGTAGAAGGGTTTGTGTGACACCTTTAGGGTGTCTGCACTAGCTTGACATGTTTCATATAGCAACAAAGGTACAGTACCACAACAGCATGTGTGTGCACCGATATTAGTGCATGAGTGTGGTTTAGTGTGCCTGCGTGTGGTTTTGCATACTTGCACCCCCTGTAAAATTTGTACATGGTGATGATCTTAAAATACAGTCTGATGACACAAAAAATTTCAAAATGCTCTAAATTTTAACATGTTAGCTCAAAATTGACAATAACCCATCAAAACTAAAGCTCTAAATAACACTCCACACATGTAAGTTTAACAAAATCATAAGAATTTTAACATCCTTTTACACATGTACATATTAAGGGTTAGCCAAATATTTAAATAACAATAAAATTTGAGCTACAACTAAGGGAATAAGGATCCCGTCCCACCGGGCATGCCAAAATGTGTGCATGAATTTGTTAGCAATGAAAAAGTAATTAGAACTAACACCTAGTAGTCCTAAAACAAAGCTAAATCAAAATCAATGCACCATCATGCTTAGAGCTTAAACAAGACTAATCTACCAACATCCTTGCATTAGAACATGAATAAATATTCAAACTAACATGTTAATCCATTAATCTCTATCTCTATTGAATGCTAATAAAATGAAATGAACCTATTTAGATCCTTAGCAATCAAAGGTTTGATTGTATGTTTGAATCCCAAGGTTTTCAAGAATGGAGTCTTGTCAATCCATGGCTACAAGACCATTTTACATATCTCCATATGACTTCAAAACTTGGATGGATGAATGCAAGAAATGAAGATAGCTAGTTCTTCCAATGAAGAATACTCTAAGATGATGAAAATGGCTATAGCTTAGGCTCTATGCTCATTTAGGTGTAAAAAGAAAGGTAGGAGGAGGGCTCTTTATATAGCCCAATGGATAAAATAATCTCTACATCCCTTTACATGTGGGATAATAGAGAGGTTGGGTTAGTTGTGGATAAGGAAGGTTTAGGGAGGGTTGAGTCAACCTTAGGAGAGTTTAATTTGTCCTTTAGTGACCCATGGGAATTGAGGGGGTCCATTAATTAACCAAAGTGATTAATTAATAGGTGTGCAAGATTATAGAAGCTTTTTAGAGGAATAATTAGCATGATTTAGAATATGGGAGGAATTTAATCAAATAAATGATGATTTATTGATTTAATGGAAGAGGAAGCTAATTAACTAATAATAATTAATTAGTCTAGATAGAAAGGGGGATTAATTAACGAAAGGTCATTAATTGGTTTATCTTTTGAATAGAAGGATTAATTAACTAGCGTAATGTACTAATTAATGGTGAAAGAAGAGAAGGTGAGCATTATTGACAATATGTCATCAATTTGCAGGAAAGGGGATAATTAGCATAATTTAAGTATTTAAATTACTCATGCTAAATTATAGGTGTCTATAGGATCAATTCAAAGAAGAATATGCCAGTGATATTTGTGAGAGCATGCACAAGCTAATGCTTGACTTGAACCATTCCAAAGGGTGAAGGAATGTTTTTGACATGGCTTAAGGGTTGAGCGCGATAAACATACTTTCCAACTCTTTGGGGCAGTTTATCTTGGATAAGGAGAATGAGAAGTGGGAAGAGCGTTTAGTCATTCTTTAGTATCATGTCCATGCCTTGACGTGGTGGATGCAAGAGATTGCGCTTGGTCTAGAGGCATTTGCAGAAAATCAGGGTATAGAATTCCCTGCTTGCGCTAAAGTGAAAATGCTAGAATGTTGTGTCGATTCGTCCTCCTAATCTAATCAGAGTAAAGGGGATGCGGATGTCAAGATATTCAACGAGGTGGAGCTATGAGGCCTAACAACCTAATATTTCCTGGATGAATTTGTCTTTATTTTTTTATTAAGGTCATAATGGCCGTCTATATAGCGAAGTGTATAAATATAGGAAGTATTTGTGGGTGAAGTGAAGCTGATTACAACTCTTCCCCATAGTTTGGCATATATTTAGTAAGATAAGTTACTTGTAATCATTATGGGAGTCCATTGCTGTAAGAATTATCATGGAATGGTTCCTCATGTACTTTTTTCAAGACTTATCATCGAAATATCCTAGTTTAAAATCTTAAAATGATAGAATGAACTCATCTAATATATATATCATCTTTTTTATACATATAATGTTTTTGATACATAAGATAGCACATTGAGTACCCAAATACTATATTGTGGCATAACCTAGTGGCCGCTAAGCTCTTAATACCACAATTTAGTTTTGAAATTCTAATTAACGCTAGGTTCTAATGATTATGTGGTAGCATAACCTAGCGAGTGTTAATCTCAAAATATCTTAATTTAAAATAATATGTCGTGGAATAACCTAGTGACCGCTAAGCTCTTAATACTAGTATTCACTAAGATCATATTATTATGTTGCATAACGTACCCACCACTATGCTTATAATATATTACTTTATTTTAATGAAACCTAAATACTTATAAGATCCAAATATTATGTTGTGTCATAAGCTAGCGGATGCTAAGCTCAAAATATAATTGGGTTATATTGTGGCATAACCTAGCAACCACTAAGCTCTTAAAACCTCAATTTAGTTTTTAATTCCTTACTACCGTTAGGTTCTAATGATTATATGGTAGCATAACCTAGCGGACGCTAAGCTCAAAATATATTAATTTAAAATAACATATCATGTTTGTGATACATAACCTAGCAAATTGAATACCCAAATAATATGTTGTTGAATATCCTAGCAGTCATTAAGCTCTTAATACTAGTATTCACTAAGATCATATTATTATGTTGCATAACCTACCTGCTGCTATGCTTATAATATCTTACTTTATTTTACTGAAACCTAGAGACTTCTAAGATCCAAATATAATCTTGTCTCATAAGCTAGAAGATGCTAAGCTCAAAATATAAGTGGGTAATTGGATAGATTATAACACCCACTAAGCTTGAAATATTATACTGTGGAAGTACCTAGCACCCACTTAGCTGAAACTATTTTAATTTAATTTGTTTAATCCAACCCACCATAAGGTATTAATGCTATACAACTTGTTATACTCGATCAAACCTAGTGGCCGCTAAGATATTATTAGTTGTAAAGAAAACAATTGCTTGACCCAAAAAAGTGTGTTGTCTAAAACTAACAAAGTGTATTTAACATGAGAGAAATAAAAAATCGATCACTTGACCCAAAAAAGTGTGTTTCATATAAAAAATCCACCTTCTTGGAGTCTGCAAAGGTAAATGAAGACTTGATCCAAATAATAATTATAGCCTAGCGGTTGCTAGAGTAGGAAACATTCTTCATTTAGATCATATTCAATGAGGAGATTATATAAATGGTAAAGAATTAAATCTAATATTTATATAATAGTATACATATAGACTTGGACTCATTGTACCCTAGTGGCCACTAAGCTATACTTAAAGGTAGAATATTTTTACATTTAGGACAAGAAAGGAAACCTGGACTAGTGACCAAGAAGTTATATTATAAGTTTGTAAATAGAACGTGATCTACTCATTCCACCCTATCAGTCATTAAGCTATTCCTAAAGGTAAATATATCATGTTCATAAATTTTATACATCTAAATTCTTAATGTTTGCTAGAAATTATATTGAAAAGATATAAAAGATAACAAATAAATCTAGCATTTATATAATGGATACATAAATATACATGTAAAATTATATCTTTAATATGTTATACAGGTAAACGTATAGTTTTATATAGTTCTTACAAGATAATGGAAAAATTATTTTACAGCTATGAAATCATATGGAAACTCGTAAATTGCTTATGAGAATTTATAAAACAATTTTTTACATACGACGCCATCTACTCATTGCATCCCAGTGATCGATAATCTATTCTTAAAGGTAAATATATCATGTTTATAATGAATTTGTTTTATAAATATAAATTGTTAATCTTTGTGAATATAACAGCTGACGAAGAACAAAAGTGATTACTAGGACCAACAAATGCTATGTTGCCTATATAAAAGCAACTAATCCGTAAGGAGCCAAGGAATATGAATTATTTTTCCAAATTAGAATTATAGCCTAGCAGACGCTAAGGTAGACAAATTTTCCTATGGTAGAGTTTATTCATAGAAAAAAAATCATATTGAAAATATACAAACGATAACAAATAAAACAAGAATTTATATAATGTATATATAAATATACGTGTAGAATCTTGTATGTAATTCAAAATAGAATTGGGTTTTTGTAAATAGGTATTCAAAACAACTAATTATATCATGGAAGCCTCAAAGCTATGTTAATTTTTGGCATAGATTAGCGGGCTCAAAAGGAAGAATGTATTAATTATAAAATGCATATTGATTAAAATTATATTTAATAATATTATTGCACATATAATGTGTTTAACTTCTAATGTACATACCGTAAAAATGATGAAGACATTACATTTGGTTAATTTTACATGGAAACACATATATAATTGGAAATAATTATCATATAATTGAATTCTTAGTATATTTATAGTTTTGAATTAATTTTTTAACCTCATATATTTTCCTAAAATATCTAAGCGGCAACCATGTAAAAAATGTAGTATGCATTAATTAGTGAGGTTTCTTTGAATCATCTTGTTGAACAACATTAGACTAATTTTGGTTCTCCCAACTAAAATAAAATTAAAAATAAGGTGATTGTGCCAAAAGCTATCATTATTCTAAAAAACAATCGCAAGAACGAGAACAAAAAATTTAAAACAAAAAATAGCCAAATATAGACATAGAATGGTAGAAATGGGAAAGTGTTAAACAAAGATAAATACTAGAGTAGAAAAGTGATTAAAATTTCTTTCGTTAACGCATAAAAAAAGTGAGTTTTCATGAAGAACAAATAATTTTGGCACGAAGATCAAAAGCAACTGGAAATCATGGCTTGAATGTGGAGCACGATTGAGTAGGACAAAATAGGGCTTGTGTGGACCACGATTGGACTACCATGCCAAACATAGGAACCAGTCAACTACATAGAAACTAATATATCTTGTAATAAAAAAAGTTATACCTTTACTATAAATACCTAGTTTAGTAATATCTGGGATTATTTCGTGCTTTATGTTGTTTGTGAAAACTCCATTTGCTATCTCATGGAAAAAATCATCATGATTATTTTTGCAACCTTTGTTGCTATCCTCCTTTGTGTTCATACTTTTTGTTCTTTTTTTTTTTTTCCTTTCTCTTTGAACAAGATTATAATCACATGCAAATAAAAAAATGGGATTCGAACACTCAACCATACAATCTATAGTTTGTGCGTATTTTTTTATTTTTAAGACATGCTTTTCTAATTGACTGAAAAAATATGAAATCATACTCAATATTTCTCCGAGGTATTTAATAATTTGTTTAGTGAATTCCACAAAATAAATTTAAAAAATAGAAAAAGAGCGGGATACGAAAATTTGAAATTTTCTCTCTCCCCCTCTAAAAGTAAAAGGACAAGCTATTGAAATTTCAAATATCCGAAAACTTACCCCCTCTAAAAAAATGTCGAGCTATTGAAATTTTGAATATTTTAAAACTTTCCCCCTCTAAAATAAAAAGGGCGGGACTATTGAAATTTCAAATATTTGAAAACTATCCCCCTCTAAAAGTAAAAAAGCGGGATATTGAAATTTCGAATATCTGAAAAATGCAAGGGAATTTGAATTTCCCTATTTTTATGTTTTCATGGTTTAAAAATTAAAAACTAATCATTTTTCATTTTCTATAGCCTATAATAATATAATAATAATAATAAATATAGTTTACAACATATAATTGAACCAAGCATAGAAAATATATATATATATATATAAAAATAGAAGAAATAAATCCTAAACATAGTTTTGAAGATTATTATAATAATATACAAACATTTACGTTCCATTCTTTATTAAATTTGATTTCTACATTGTTAGATATAGTGTTTTCTAATGTAAATTAATTATCCAATGAAAATGTGCCACATGGCAAGTTTGAACAAGATATTTCGGATACATAATAAGGCTAGCGATCCAAGACTTACAATTAGTGTTATTGTATGGATATTTTTAAAATAAGAAACGTTTGATCCTATGGTCTGATATGTCATTTATGTCAATAAGTATAGGACCTTAGAAGGCTCTAAGCATTTTATTTGTTAAGAAATGATGTGAAATATGTCTTGAAAACCATGTATCTTATAACAACTACATACTAAGCTTAGTGATCCACAACTTTACAGATAGTTTTTAAAATGAGAAGAGGTAAAGGTAGGAGCCTAGCGTTCACTAAGCTAAACCATGATTTATAATTTTATGTCTACTTTTAAAATAAGAAAATTTTGAGCCTAGGGTCTGATATGTTGTTTTTGTCAATAAGTAAAGGAGCTTAGCGGGCGCTATGCATTTTCTTTGATAGGAAATGAAGTGAAGTATGAGTTGAAAACCATGTATCTCATTGGATCTACATACCAAGGTTAGGGATCCAAAATTGTAATGATAGTGTTTAAAATGAGAAGAGGTAAAGGTAGGATCTTATCGTTCGCTAAGCTAAACATTGATTTATTATTTTATGTTTTCTTTCAAAATAAGAAAATTTTGAGCCTAGGGTCTGATATGTCATTTCTTTCAATAAGTAAAGGAGCTTAGCGGGCGCTATGCATTTTCTTTAATAGGACGTGATGTGAAGTATGAGTTGAAAACCATGTATCTCATTGGAACTACATACCAAGGCGATGGATCCAAAACTATAATGATAGTGTTTATAATGAGAAGAGGTAAAGGTAGGAGCCTAGCGGACGCTAAGCTAAACACGATTTATTATTTTATGTCTACTTTAAAAATAAGAAACTTTTGAGCCTATGGTCTGATATGTCATTTCTTTCAATAATTAAATGAGCTTAGCTGGTGCTAAGCATGTTTTTTTATTGTAAACGAGATCAAATATGAGTTGAAAACTATGTATCTTATGAGAACTACCTATTAAGGCTAGGATCCAAAATTGTAAAGATAGTGTTTATATTGATAAGAGGTAAAGGTAGTATCCTAGCGACCACTAAGCTATACCATTCAATTCAATAGGTTATGGCGTTCCACTCAATACGTATAAAAGCTTAGCCGTGGCTAAGAATTTTCTCTCGTAAAAACAAATGTGAATTGTATGTTACAAACAATAAGTCTTGTGAGTACTACATAATAGATGCAAACACAGTAGCGACCCAAAGCTATATACATATGGTATTTATAATTACTGGTAGTAATGGTGGGAGCCTAGCGACCACTAAACTAGAACATGATATTTTATTTTATCATTGTTTTCAACTTATTAAACTATTAAACCTAGAATCCACTATGCCCTTACTTTCGATAAGGAAAAAAAGCTTAGCATTCGCTAAGCATTTTCTCCCACAAGATCTTATGTGAATTATGTGTTTTAAAAAAAATACCGTATGGTAACTACGTAAGTCTTGATCTCTCGTGTACCATAATCACTCTAAGAAATAACAACATAGAAAAAAAAATAAGAATTTTTTTTACCTACCTTTAATAATGTAGGACTAAAACAATAGGAAAAAAACTACCTACCTTTAATATTGTACCTTAATCACTCTAAGAAATAAAAACATATATTACTTAAAAAAATAAAACAAAAGAGACAAACCCTAATTCCAAGTACAGATAAAGACATAAGGTTTTTCCTATTCTTCCCTTTTAGCAAGAGGTCGCGAAGTTGTAGAGGATTTGCGGAAGACGCACAGTTCGAAGGGTTGAGGAAAAATGCCACAAAATTTGGACCCATCTCATGTTGTGGAGGTGTTTTTCTATGTGATAGGAGGAGAAGTTGGAGTGGCCTCTTCATTGGCCCCTAAAAATGGCCCTTTGGGTATTTCACCGAAGAAAATCAGAGAATACATTACAAAGGAGACTTCAAGAGATTGGAAGGGTTTGAGGGTTACCATGAAGCTCACTATAAAAAATCTTTAGGAAAAAGTTACAGTTGTTCCCAGTGTAACTACCTTGGTGATTAAATCTCTAAAGGAACTTTAACGTGATAGGAAAAAGATAAAAATAGTAAACATACCGGGAAAGTCTCCTTGGACAATGCTATTAAAATTACGAAGGTCATGAAGCGCCGATCCATGGAAAAACATCTTGCGGGAACTATGAAGGAGATTATGGGTACATGTGTTTCTAACATGCACACTATTGATGGAAAATATCCATAGGATTTACAATCAGAGATTGATGAAGGAAAGGTTGAGATTAAAAAGGATTGATCGGAAGGAAGAGATTTTGTTTTGGGTATGTTTTATTGAGTTTTAGTGTATTAAGTATTTGTTTGTTTTTAAGGTTTGATTGGGGAACAATCACTTAAATATTTATGGGTATTTCATTGAATAAAAAGGAGCACACCAAATTTATTTATAGTGGGTTTCTTTGCTTATTTAAAGTTTGTGTATTTTCTTGTTTAATGTACTCTATATTTGTAGGCCTAATTTCCTGAATAAAACTGAGTTATTTTGGTAATGTTCGACTATAAATATCAGCTGGAAGTATTAAACCAAAATAATAAGTAACGTCTAGTAAGATATTTACTGGCTAAGGTTTATAATAATTTAATTTCACTTTATAAGACAAAGCTCATTTCCTATGAATTTGGGGAATGAGGATTAACTCATTGAAAAACATTCTCATAAGTGGTGGTGCAAAGGATGTAACAAGGTTGGGGTTTGGCAAGTTAGAGAATGGCCCAAATATTTGATGGATATGTTAAGGGAAAGGGCATTCTGCTGGAAGTTGATGCAAAGGAGTCAACTTCGATTACGTAGTTTTGAGGTTTAAGGTTGATGTAAGACCATCTACAATTCCATTCCAGTGAGAGTTCACTACAATAAGATGAACTATAAATACAATATCGATGACGAATTTTTAGTACTGGATAAATCATGATGAGATCCTAATGACCGCTAAACTAGAGCATGATCTTTTATTTTATCATTTTTTTTAAATTATTAAACTATTGAACCTAACGTCCAATATGCCCTTATTTTTTATAAGGAAAAAATGCTTAGCATTCGCTAAGAATCTTCTCCCACGAAATTTGATGTGAATTATGTGTTTCAAACAATATACCTTATGGGAACTACGTAAGGCTTGATCCCTCATGTACCTTAATCACTCTAAGAAATAACATCATATATTACTTAAAAAAGAGAAAAAAAGAGAACAACCCTAAGTCCAAGTATAGATAAAGACGTAGGGTTTTTCCTAGTCTTCCCTTTTAACAAGAGGCCATAAAGTTGTAGAGGATTTACGGAACAGGCACGACTTGAAGGGTTGAGGAAAAATTCCACCAAAATTGGACCCATCTCAGGTTATGGAGGTGTTCTTCCGTGTGATAGGAGGAGAAGTTTGAGCTTCCTCTTCATTGGTCCCTAAATTGGTCCTTTGGGTGTTTCACAAAAGAAAATAGGAGAAGACATTATAAAGGAGACTGTAAGATATTGGAAGGGTTTGAGGGTTACCGTGAAACTAACTGTACAAAATCGTCAGGCCAAAGTTACAATTGTTCTCAATGGATTTTCCTTGGTGATTAAATCCCTGAAGGAACGTGAACGTGATAGGAAAAAGATGAAAAACATTAAACATACCGGGAACGTCTCATTAGACGATGTTATTGAAATTTCGAATGTCATGAAGTGTCGATCAATGGAAAAACATCTTGCAGGATCTGTGAAGGAGATTATGGTTACGTGTGATTCTTTCAGGCACACTTTCGATAGTAAATATCCCAAGGATTTACAATCAGAGATCGATGAAGGAGAGGTCGAGATTCCAGAGGATTGATCAAAAGGAAGTGATTTTGTTTTGGGTATGTTTTATTGACTTTTAGTGTATTTCGTATTTGTTTGTTTTTAAGGTTTGATTGGGGGAAAAAGGCTTACAAATTTATGGGTGTGAAATTGATTAAAAAGGAGCATGCCAAATTTGGTTATAGTGGGTTACGTTGTTTATTTAATGTTTGTGTATTTCCTTGTTTAATGTACTTTGTATTTATAGTCCTAATTTCCTTAATAAAACTAAGTTATTCTAGTAATGTTAGACTATAAATATCAGCTGGAAGCATTAAACCCAAATAAGAAGTAACATCTAGTAAGATCTTTACTGACTAAGGTTTGTAAAACTTTATTTTCACTTTACATGGAAAATCTCGTTTCCTATGAATTTGGGGCATGAGGCTTAACTCATTGAAAAAAATTCTCATTATAGTATTAAGTGCAAGATGAAATATCAATTAAGTACTTACATTTTCCTACAAGTTAAGGAAAGAAAACCTAAATCTATGATCCCTAATTTTTAGGAAGATGATATTAAGTTCTGATATAACCAATGATCTAGAGACAAAACAACTTAGACTATAAATAGGATGAAGGTATCAAGGCTTATCGCAAGACCAACTAGGAAACTACATTCTAGAGATTATTACAAGACATCCATGGTGAAGTTACCAATTATATAATAAATGATAACCTAGGTTTTCAGTACTGGATCAATGCATCATTGAGTTTCTACTATATTGACCGCTATATCTCAAAGCATGATCATGAAATTTCATGCAATGTTTTTTAAATTGGTTTCCCCTCAGCTCAAACCCTAGGAATCCACTCATTATTCACAATACAAATCGATAAATGCTATACTAAAAAAGTAACGTATGCTAAGCATTTTCTTCCACTACATGAAATGATTTGACACTACATATTTCAAAATAAATATAGGCCCAAATGTAGTTCTTTCAAATCAAGTGAAGTGTTTGATGCTTATGTCTAGTGATGCAATATATGCTATAATCTCGATAGGTACATTCCAGAATAATCATTATTTAATTAGGACGTGATTAACAAAAAATAATGATCAGCTGGCCTAAAAGGTGTTCATATAGGGTATTACATTTTAATCGTAATGGTAGGAGGACTAAAACGTTGTAACTAATCTAGACTAAAACAATATGGAATATTTATCGCAAGTAAACTATTCTAAGTGAAATTAAACCCTAAATGTGCAAGTAGAATCCGAAGAGAAATTAGCTTTTGATTAGTAAGTGAAATTAATCATTAGGTTATCGCAAATTTTCTAGAAATGAAACGTTAGTGATGACTGGTCAGACTGAACACTCAGGGACCATGTGAAGTGATAGATCCTTCCCGGATCTGAGATGACTGGGGCACCTGGGAGTTGTATTGGGGCACACCGGGGCACCCTGGTCAGCAATCTGGGCGCTCTAGAGTCACTTATAGACATGTTAGAAATACTTGAATCTGATTATGGTCGCAAGGTGTCTTTGAATGTATTTCACATATGTCATGTATATATCTTTCGGATGGCTATGTGCTAATGACCTACAATGCATTAATGTGATTTGTATCTCAAATACTCTCGAAAAAAATACCAATATGCAATATGATATGGGTCGGATCTGACCTCAGCCACCAAACATAGTGGACTTAGTCATTGAGCATTACACTACATTTAAGACCTCACTACTAGTAGTATGACTGGTGTGTGTGTGTGTCACATAGTGTGTGTGTAAAAAAAAATGCGTGTGCTGCCAAAAACTGCGTGCATGTCGAAATGCCAAATAGGTTCCCTCTTTCTAGTCCTCTACGTTTGTGATCAGTAAAAAGCAATAAATGGACTATAGAAAATGTAAATAGGTATGTGTGCATGGATATATTGACTAGAAGTCCATCCCCCTACTACAATGTGTGTGATGTTTAGATCTCCTAGCCTTGATGCATAGCATCTATGTAATGGTATGGCTTATCTGGATGCAATGGATGTAATACTCTTAGATGGAGTGATAGTAGTATCGTGATGTTATCACCTATGAATCTTATTATGGTTTTATAGATTTATATTTATAGGGCTATCAATTGCTTAATATTCGTAATTAATCTGTTATGATATATGATAATTTTGCATCTAGGTTAATTAGTGTATTTACTAGACAGTTTATTATATTAAATGGTTATGTTTATAATAACCATATATATTGTCTTGTATAAGTTTGTTTAAACTATATGTAGGGTACATTTGTTGTATATTTGCAACATATTATTTGTTTGTTATAATTTTTTCCTGTGTATACTTTTGGAAGCTTATGTAAATTAGTTTATTATTGTACCTATGCAACATATTTCCATGTGTGTATTCAGATAATTCCTATAAGAATTTTAGCACTCCATTGCAAGTTTGATTGGATTGATTATTAATAAAATAACCAGGCTTCCATCCTTGTTCTTAATATTTCATTTGGTACCAGAGTAGGTTGAAGCTCCTGGCCAGGTTGGAGAGAGGTTGCAAAGGAAGAAAACTCTTGGAGAAGAAATCTACATCATTAGAGAGCCAGTGTTGCCTCCAATAGCTTCCCAAAACTCCCTGCAGTCCCACAACCTCCTGTATGATCTCCAGGAAAATGTAAAGCAATTTTTTTTTACCTTGGTAAATGTATGATCTGCACCAAGAAATTTTGCTTCCTAAAAGCTAGTCATATGCTAAAATATTAAAAAAAACAAAATTTTTCCCCAATTAGGTGTTTCTACAGCTAAAATTTAGTTGTGCATATTTTTTTTGGTACATTTAGTAGGCTCTACTAAATCTAGAGGATCTACCCACTAAGCTCATGTCTGGAGAGGTCTAAGCCATCTCCTATCACCAAATTGAGCTCCATAGTTGTCATCTATCAGGATGATCTCCTCAGAGTTACCACCGAGCTACTTTGGTCAAGCTTGAGTGCACGTTGGTTTTGTTGAGATTTTCATACTACATTTGCAAGCTTGGTGTGTGATTACACCCAAGACCGAGCCAAGCGAGACACCATTACAATGAAATTTACACTCAAATAGAGATGTGCATAACAAATATTTGATCACTACCCTGTTTTGCATTGTGCAACCGACAAGCTAACTGTTAAAGCAATCCACACAAATATGCGAGAAACAAAGTTATTTGAGTTGAGTTGAGGATGTGGCCTCCTCCAACATAATGTTGATTCTTATTCGATTGGCAAAAATTGGGCCCATCCTTCAGAGACCATTGTTGAAAAAGACCAAGGCGAGTTTTGATCGATTCTGAGAAAACTTCAACAGTGGATCGAGCTAGTCCTTTGCCACTGAGCTCCTCTGAGCTCCACGAGTTGGAGAACTCCTTTAGACAGAGCTGAGTCGTCATCAGATCCCTGGGAGTTACAGTGCAACTTGCACAAAATTGAAATAACCGGATCCCTGTAAATCTACAACAATGGAATGCACCACTCTGTCTCTGAGTCATTTTAGTAGAGCTTGCTCCAAATCCAACGCCAAGGTCTACACAATACAAAAAACCTGTAGCTAAACAGCTACAAAGCGGCATTGAAAAAATAAAGTGGAAATTAAATCAAGACAAAGGATATTACCCTACAAAAAAATCAAATAAGAAGATAAGTAAACGAATTCAAGGTGTCTCAGATGTAGATTTTATGACAAAGACCTAAAATACCTCTTACACCTCCTCAGCCATGCAAATCTCATTGCCACGTGGCATTTTCTTCATGTCAGGTCATTGTTTGAAAGGTTAGTCTTGTACTTTGGCCTTATTTAAATATACACTATGTTCGTTTCATATTCCAAGGCTAAGCACATTGTGTGCCATGTTGGCTAAGTGAAGCAAATCCTTAGGGTGGTGAGGTTTGGGGTTCGACCCACATCCTAGTTTATTTGATTTTTCACATTGATATTTAGCGGTGAAATTGGTAAAACCGCCAAACTTAGAGGTAGAAAAACCTGCCAAACTGCTTAGTTATAACTAAAGCCACAACTATTTTTAGAGGAGAAAACTCTAATTTTACGGTAAAATTTGTTCTCTCCCAAATTTCTTATTTTTTTTATACTAAGTATTTTTTACAAAAGGAGGACTACCCGAAAAAAAAACATTTTGAGCCACTTTTTATGGTTTTTTCACACAAAGAAGTTGTATTAAGTTCCGGAGGCCACTAGGGCCCCGAAAAACAAAAAAATTTTGCCTGCCATTCAATTTTTTTAGAATTTTGAATGTAATTGTATACTTTAGTGTATTGTACTAATTTTTAGGTTGCCATATTCAACCGCCGATTATAACGGTTGTAAAATTGGTGGAGATTTGTATTAAAACTATTAAAATTTGGTTCTAAATCACTCACAAGATCTTCAATCTCATTCACAGTGTTTGCTATAAATAGTGCCTCTAGGAAGCGCTTACGAGTAAATTCGTTGCGACTAATACTGCACTTAATGCCTAATATAGCTACAACAACGTCATTTGGGTATCGACCCTTTAAATTGACGGGGAGTAATAAGGACACAGTGAAAACACTTTAAGCCCTCCCATTCATCTATGAATGATTAATCAACTTAAATCTAAACTAAGAAATTATCCAAGTATATAGCAAAGTTACACGTGCGTATGAGGATATTTCTTTGAGCCTATGTTAATAATTGCATAGACCCATTTCAGTATTTTCTTGGTACTAGGTATCAAATTATTTCATGTATGTTAACACCTCTTTTACGTACCGTCAGGTATATAGAAAGGGTGAGATGCTTCCACGTACCGATGGGTATATTAAAAGGGCGAGTATATAGAAAGGTTTGGTATATCGGACTAACGGCATATATATTGGGAGACCATATACCTGGAGTGATAAGAGCCTTACCCTTTGTTAGTTGATTCTACAAAATGGGCACCAACACCCCCAAGTTCTTTCTTCCACATTCACAACTACTCAGAGGAAATAAATATGTAGCATGGAATAAAAAAATCAAGACACAACTTGAGTTTAAAGATATTTGGACTGTTGTGAATGGTACTATAACCAGATCAACTACTGATACAACACAACGAAAATAGTTTGATAGATCTGATCAAAAGGCCAAGATAATCATTTTTGTTTGGACTATTCGACGACATGCAACCCCACATCTGTGATACCAAAACATCTAAAGAAGCATGGGATAGGTTGAGCACAGTGTGCGAGGACAAAAACAAGAATGTCATACTAAATTTTCAGAGTTAGTTACACACACTGAAGTTTAAACAAAATGAAAAAATAAAATATTTCCTTCAAAGAGTTATAGAGTTGAGGGCTTCACTTCTAGCCCTAGGAGAAGTGATCATTGATGAATCTCTCATTACCATTATTTTGAGTTCCCTCCCTCCTTCATACCATATTTTTGTGATAAAAATAAACTTTTCAGATACGATAGTTAGTTTTGAAAAGTTCGTGAACCTACTACAACAAGAGGAAGATATGTACAATAAAGATGATGGAGAGGAGTGAGAACTTTCTTCTCATCAAAAATGGAAAGGAAAAGGAAAAGGAAAACCTAATTCCTATCAAAATTCTGAAAATCAACATCAGCAAGGGGACAAACAAGAAAATAAGAAATGTCCTAGCTGTAAAATAGGACATAAGTTGAAAGATTGTTGGTATAATACATACAAGAAAGGTTCATCAAGTAACTCTGGACCTCAACACCAATAATATCACAAGGGACACTCTAACTACAATCAAGGGAAGAAAAAGGGGAATTGGAAAAGAAAATGCCATCGGTAAGGAAATATTGTTGAGCAAGAAGAACATTCAGATACTGAAGACTACTTGTATAGTACTTGTACACTACTTGATCAAGTGAACCCTCCACATCATCTAGTGATGTTTGGTATGCTAATTCAAGAGCTACTCGACACATGAATGGCCACAGAGACCTTTTTACTTCAATGAGGGACAGGCCTTTGAAAAACCATGTTTCATTAGGTGATGACTCTTCATATACAGTTCAGGGGATTGGGAGCATTTCTCTACCCCTTGGTTCACACAATTGTAGATTATCAGATGTACTATATGTCCCTAGGTTGACTAAAAATCTTCTATCAGTAAGTCAAATCCTAGATCACAACTTGAAAATTGACTTTGATAGTCATTATGGCAAGAAAACGTGTTTAATTCGAGACAAATCATGAGGCTATAAAATAGTTGCAAAAGCCTCTAATGTGGTACTATTTTTGTGGATGATATGCAACTATTTTAACGTATAACAGTTCAGTGAGGATGATCGATGTAACGAAGAAATATGTTAACCGATTGTTTGACATGACAGATCTTGGGCTGATGCATTAGTGTCTTGGATTAGAAATATGGCAAAAAGATAATCACATCTTTATTTTTCAGTTAAAATATACCAAGAAAATGTTCAAGAAATTTAGGATGATGGATTGCACACCTATTGCTACACATATGGAGAAAAAATTACAATTAGCTCATTCATATCCATCTCCTACGGTAAATGTAACTCTCTATCGGAAGTTGATTGGGAGTCTCATTTACCTTACCTACACTAGACCAAATATCAGCTTTTTAGTGATCTATCTATCCAAGTTCATGCAAGAACCCAAATTTTTTCATTGGAAGGAAGTAAGGTACATCTTGAGATATCTCAAGGGATCAATGGATCTTGGTATAGAATACAAGAAGAATGACACCTTCTTCTTGTCAGGATATTCAGATTCAGATCATGCAGGAAACATTGATGATAGAAAATCCACTTCAAGGTTTGTGGTCTTTATGGGATCTAGACCAATATCATGGGGAAGAAATAAACAACACTTTTTTCTCACTCTTCTACATAATTTGAGTATCATTATGTAGGTGAAGCTGTCTATGAAGCGATATGGCTTCATCGCATACTTGAAGGACTTGGAATACCATAGGACAAACTAACCACCATGTATGTAGAAAATGAAGGTGTTCTCAAACTTTTTCACAATCCAATTTTTCATGAAAGAACAAAGCACATTGAGGTACATGTACATTTCATACACGAGCATATCTTGAAACACAATATACAGCTTCAGTTTTATCCAACAGCTGAACAACGAGCATTTATCTTCATAAAGTCACTTGCACGTGAAAAGTTTGAGTTGTTTAGATATTTCATCTCCTCATCCCTTGAGATAATGAAAAATTAATGGGGGAAATGTTATGGAAAATATATTTTACCTAGGTTAATTTTTCATTTACTGGGTATTTTAATTTTATTATTTGGTTATATTTGTATAACCATATATTTTGTCTTATATAAGTTTCTTTAAACTGTACGTAGGGTAATTTGTTGTATATTTGCAAAATATTATTTTTTTGTTATACTTGCTTCCCGTGTATACTTTTGGAATCTTATGTAAATTAGTTTATTTTTACACCTGTGTAACATTTTTCCATGTTTATATTTTGCTGTACAATTCCTATAATAATTGCAGCACTTCATTGTAATTTCAATTTGATTGATGATTAATAAAATCTACCAAGATTTTGTCCATGTTCTTCATCTTTCAATTTGATCCATAAAATATGAATTATTGTAACCAGTTGAATGATACATAATATGTCCTATCAAAGTCTAGAAGTTGTTAACCATTAAGTTAATTACTCTGTTATGATACATAGTAAAGAACTCTATAAGTTGGTGTCCGTTAGGGTACTATTTAAATTCCTTAATAGACAATGTGAGAAAAACACTTTTAAAGTTTAGAAATGGCCTAATTATTAATGTATTTTACTCTAAATATAGGTAAAATGTCTTCCATTGTTCATGTTCCATTTAGAACAATTACATTAATCACATGTGGTATTTGTTGGAAGAAAAGAGATGAGGAATGGTTTGTGGAACTTAATTCTCCTAAAAACTACCACATCGACATGTGGTTTTTTTTTGTTATAAATGAAAATCAAGAGGAAGTTGGTATTGTTATATCATCATAAGTTATTGGTTTAGGGACACTGCATGTCAAGGTGGAATGCTTTGAATTTGAAAACAATAATTGTCTTATTCTAGATATGGATTTGGATGTTTCTTTATTCAAGAAATGAGAAATGCATGCCTTCATAAAATAACGGAGCATATTCCTGTTCAAAATATGGTTGGAATTTGGGGATACTGATAGATTCTAACAAAACCAGTTGTTCAAATGTAGAAGTCATTCAAAATGGTATATTTACAGTATTAATAATTTTGTATAGAAATAAGAAAACATCTTTTGTTTGTCATTTTTTGCATAGAAAAAGTTTTCTTTCACCTCCAAAACATGCCAAGTTGTTTACTAAGTTGAGGCAAACTTATTTGACTGAATTGGAGATAAATCCATCTAAATCAAAATTACATGGGTTGAAAAGGATTACTAAATCAAATGGGGCTTTTGAGGCTAGTGTAATAGCAGACACATTTGATTCTTACTATCGGAGAATAACAGAAGACAACAAAATGAGAGAAAAAGTTCTACATTATTTGAGAAATAAGCATCCAGATAATATTATATTGACGTCCTAAAGTGAATCCAATGTAATCAAAAAATTTAAATTGCATGAATCACACTACCACCAGTTTTTTTGTACTGTTGGGTGAAGAGAGCAATGGAAAAATAAAATTTGATTCCCATATTGGGGGAAAAATGGCAAAATAGAAAAATGATCATGAGGCGGAAGAAGTTCTTCCCATCGCAGCTCAGACAATATTACACACCTATGTTATGTCACTAGAAGGAAATATACTAGCAAGGGTGAAAGTCACATATAATTTTTCTTTTAAATGTGCATATCTATTCCAGTCTTCCATAAAATTTATCAGCTATTCCTTTGACTAATCCTTTCAATGTTGAATTTGAGATCGACTGATTTTTGTAATTTGGCTCAGCGATATTTCTTCCAATGTCATAATGGAGCTTCTGATAGTTATCGGAACCAATGTTTTGGATTGTATTATTATTGCTCTTATAGTAACTGGTTACTCAAAACATGTTAAGTGACACAGTACAAAGATACATGAAAAAGGTTAAAGACATTGGAGTATCAATTCTGGATGGATGCAAAAAACTCTATGATAGCAACGGGATATTCAAAAGTTTTGTGTCTTATGTACATAATATCTTGTGTGCACAACCGCAACAATAACGATAATTATAAAGAAGAGGTCACTATGGATTGGATGGAGAAATTGCCACAAAAATTGGTAACCATAAGTGAAATTTTCCTACAAGGAAACATCTATCCTTTTCTTTGTGAAATATTGTATGAGTTCTGGGATGAGATTTTCACTCGATGTTGTTCTGTAAATTCTCTAGAACTAGTGATTTACAGAATCAATGTCGCACTCTGTGAATTGGTGGATTCCAAACTATAATTAATTTTTATAGTTGAGACACATAGTCAAACAATGTTTCTAAAAAATTACTATTCTCATATGAAGAAAGGTTCATCTCCCCCAAAACAACTTCAACAAGTGATTTTTTTAATGGATTTTAACCTAAATATGCTACTTATACAATTATTGTTTATATAGACAACCACAAAGCTATAAAATTTGATGTATAATTATTTCACCATGATGCTACACAACCAATTCAACATGGTGATTTACTTTCAATCATTTTATAAATATGTTTAATGAGCTCTATCTTCAATTGCCATGGTTTTCAATGTTTTAACAAAGTTATGTTTTTTACAGTTCAGATGATAGATGTGGAGGACATGGGCACATCAACCACAAATATGCCATCAAATCCAGGTATGTTAATTGTGTGAATTTACAAACAAAACCACTAATAAGCCCCACAAATTTATAAGACAATAAATGATTATGCAAACAACCAATAAGGCCCACAAATTTATAGGAAATGATATGATATCCATGTGTATTTTACAACAAAATTATTTATAAGGCCCACAAATTTATAGGAAACGATAACTAACAGACATTAGTTTATATGCTTGGCTTAGGGTCAAAGAAAATTTTTTAAGGAAATCCATTTGTAAGCTATGATAACAATTTAAAACGAACTATATAGAGCTTAACAAACTCTATGAATCCACATTCAATAAAGAAATGGTTTGACTAAAAAACCTTACATTCATCAATATCTCGTTGATTTACAACTGCATATTGTCTATAATGTTTCACTGATTCACTACTGCATACTGACTACTTAAATTGAATTAACATTGTTTTGGCTTCAACATCATCATAAGAAGAACTACATATGGCATGATCCAACTTGTTTGTATGCAAAACAACATTTGGCTAGCCTCATTAAAGGTTTTCCAACTAAGTGTAGTTCAGCCAATGATGGCATAACCTAGTAGTTGTAAATCCTCATCAATAGCTGAGGAATATTCTCCACCAAAGGGTGGTTCGACCAATATAAGCGTAGCTTAATGGCCGGTAAATTTGAATTATAATACAGAGAACAATTCATATTGTACTTACCACATCACCATAGAAACCACTATGTTTATCCATTTAATTTTTCCACAACATGAAATTGATTATGAATTGATTAATGTTTATTTCAAATACTTTATGCTCGTATTTTCAATAAGAAGAAATATATTATGAATTGATGGTTTTTTATTTCAAATAAGTCTTACATCATCGGATCCAAATCTAGTAGTGTGTACAAGGTGGTGTAATCCAAGCTGCAATCTCAATTAGTAACTGTTATCCGTAAGCTAAAATGTTGTTTATTTCAATTTGTTGTAATTGATATGCGGTCAACAAAAATAAATTTTTTTTACTTCCCTGCAGGTAGTGATAAGATTTGTTTACTCATTTTGGATATGGAGGACCTGTTATATGGGATAAACAAAAGATACAATAGGAAGATGTCATTCAGGTTTGGTATGAAAGTTGTTAACCTGTGAGGTGGCCTGTCAGAATTTATAAAATTACTATCACCATACTGTGAACTAGGATTTTGGTTTGACACTCTCATTTCTGCTAATGTTAAAAATATATCAACATGATTCAATAAAAAAAATATCGACTGTATTGAATCCAAGACTCACTTAGGGAAAGGAACATTGCAATATAGTCGAGGGAATATCAATAAGAGACCTAGAAAAGGTTTGGAGTAGAAACAATCTTTCATACAATTTGAAAAATATTATGTGTATTACATTAGGTGCAAAGGGAAACCCTCCTTAAAAATTTTATGGTGGGTATGAAAAGCAGATGCAAATATTGTACAAAATATAAATGGTTGATGGCCGATTTGTACAAAAAAATATCACAAATAGTGTCTCAGGAATTGAATGTGGTAGAGGGCATCAAATACTTTGAGCAAGAAAAAGCTAAATAACTATTTATCTTTTTCAGAATGTTGTTATGATTGTACTGCTTAACATTGCCAATAATATATACATTCATATGTTATTATGAAATGTACTGTGTAACTCTATTCTATTATGTTGAGATTGTCGAAATATAAGTTGGGAGGATTTATATTTTCACTGATTATAAGATGACAATATGATTGAATAACTTTTGTGGTGAATTATAGAAAAAACTTTCCCTTGAAAATTTGTAAAATTGTATTTTTTTACACTGTTCATAAAATAAATATAAAATTATACTATATATACTTAATTGTTTTTTAATATTTTTTAATATAATCAATATATATATAATCTATAAAAATTGATGGTCATATCTAAAATATGCAAGTCATATGTGACGGTTATTTCAAAGATTTGCAACTATTTTATGGATAAAAGGATTAAAAAGCATCTAAATGGGCGTCAAATTTAACACCACGTTGTGGCCTTTGTTGCAACCATTGAAGGACAAGAGAAGATGTTCAGGATGATATTTGATCAAAAACTAAATTCGAGGGAACTTATTTTTTGGAGCTTCACTAAGACGAAGCATAAATAATGCTTAACATCCGCTAGCATATTTAAAACATAACCATTTTTGTATATAACATAGCATAAATAATGGCGAGTGACTGCTAGCCCATTTAAAACATAACCTCTTTCTGTATATAACATAGTATAAATAATTGCCAACGGCCGCTAGCCCTTTTAAAATAGAAACATTTTTTATACATAACATAGCATAAATAATGGACAGCGGTTGCTAACCTGTATAATGGATTCCAATATTTGATTTTCTGGATTCCAATATATGGGACTTTGGAGTACATATAATTCCAATATAGCTGATTTTAGATTCCAATATATGTGATTTTGGATTCCAATATATGTGATATTTGAATCAAATATGTACAATTTTGGAATCTGATATGTGTGATTTTGGAGTGTAGATGATTCCAATATTTGACATTTTGGAATCCAAAAAATAGCAATATTGGATTTTGATATTGAGCATATTTTTTAGCTATTGGGACTGGAATAAGTCCCAATTTAGTGAAATAAGCATTGGTGGATTTTGAAACCTAGGAGTAAGATCACATGATGATTCATCATACCCGTAACCATATCAAATAAAGAGGAGTAATATGTATGAGAATAACCATTATCCACATCAAAAGTGAAAGCAAAGATAGTAGGGTATGGTACATAGCGATCATGATTTTTAAACCCATAAGTGGTTTGTACCTAATTAAAGGGATAATAAACCTTGTGTTTTTTTAAGGCATTATAAAAAGCCATATCTAATGTTCCATAAATTCCCTAGGGTTTGCATATAAAAAATCCTAACTATGGGAAAAGAAACCTAAATCCTAAGCTAGAGAAAGGGTTAAAAAATGGATGGGTTCACCATAATGTATCAACCCTAGATTAGTTTCACATGATTAATCCACTTGATATAATTAAGAGTGAATACTATATGTTATATGCTATATAATAATACATTCATATAAATGTTTGCAATAGAAACAAGGGAATTTATAAGCATGCCAAAGTTAAATATCAATTAAAATAACAAGAGGTGTTAGAAGAAATACTTGACTAGTCTCAGATCAATTTCAGACGGTGTCGTCACTAGAATGGAGAAATGTGAAGGATTTTGGATGAACCCAAATTAAATTTTCTTTGTAAATTGCACCTAGGGGTAGGACCATACATAAGGTTGGGACAAAAACCCACACATTGACCTTTCCTACTATTTTGGACTGTTGGCTCCTCATAGTCTAATTTTTTGGGTTCCTTCATTATCAACTATTTCACACTTTTGTATGTTTATATCCACATATAACCCTTATTTTTTCACTTATACCACCAAAATAAACATATCTTCTTACAATACACTCAATAAATCATTATATCTAAATTTAAAAGATATGTTTGAGTCGGACTAACCTCGGTGGTCACCGTGTTTATGAGTCACATATCATTGTAATACTTTTCAGACTCAATGTACTTCTCCTAATGTGTTATTTCAATGTGTATGTAAGCTAGAACCCTTGACCTAGTGTCTCCCTTATGCTTCCAAAATTATAGCGGGATATGTTATTTTTCTCCCATGAAGTTACCCTTGTATGTAGATATTAAAAATATATACATACCCTAATATGCTATGATATGTAGTATGAAGAATGATCTTTGTAATTGTAGTCTTATATGTGGTAAATAGATAAGTGTTTGCAAGATAAAAAAAATGCTTAAGGTGAAATTTTATAATAGGAGTCTACCACTTTAAAATTTGAATCTTAATGGTGAGAAAAGTAGACCATAAATAATTTTTTTGAGAAGAGACACAACAGGTAGAAAGGAAAAAAAACATGAAAATGGGCTAGACCTTACATCTTGTTCAAGACCATAGTATTATCTTTACCAATCTGTATGATTTTGACCAAATATAAGAAAAATAAAAATAAAAAATGCAAAAGGCCAAATATCTCTGAGATAATGTACAAATATGAGAAAACATCAAGAAAATCAACTAAGAAGAAAAATCACACAATATAAGAGTAAAATGATAAGGACTTGTGGCACTGAGACTTACTTTCAACGTTCAAGATCCACATACATAAATTTTGCCAAATTGAAATAATGATATTGTGCATATTTTAGTGTCTACAAGGGGAAACCCTAGGTTGGTATTGAATGATTTCTTGGGTTCACCAATTTGTATTGATTATTTTACATACATTAGTATAAAATGTAACAAAAGTTGTTCTAATTCATAATACGGAAAAAAATTATTTATACAATTTTTTTTTAATGTCAATTAGGTTAAAAGAACATAATCGATTAACTTATGACAAGATAACCATAAAAGGGACAAGATAATTAACATTTATTAACTCTATGTGGTTTTGAGAACATTTTAAAGGATCAAGAAAGACTTATGATTAAATGACAAAAAATCATAGAAGTGGAAATTTTCTCAAGACTCTTTGAACATTATTGGCTTTATCAAACCCCTATATCAGACGATGTAATTTGCTTATTTTGGTATCATTTGGTATCTCAAAACCTCTCCAAACTAGAATATTTTTTTCCACATTCATCCTCTTTGGTGGAAGTTACTTATGAGGTTTTTTATGTTATGTAGAGATCGATGAAATTTATCATTCTCCTTTGTATCCCTAACCATAGACTAGAAAAATAAGCACCTTAAAAAGTGGTTAGCATTTTAGACATACCACTTCTCCAATAGTGTCAAGTATTATATGTAGTTATTCCATCTATGTGAATGTGTGAATATGATGAAAAAATTCAATTTATATGCAATTTCTCTTAGGCCCTCCTTTGGTATAAATATGCAAACAAAAAATTTGATCAGATCTATTCTTTGAGGAACTTTAGAACTATATTCAAATATATGTAAACATTAGAAATCATCTAGGTGTCTTTTATGCTAGGAGAAATTTTTTCCTTAAAATCTTTAAGGGATTTATAGCTATAGTGTACAAAAGTTGACTCAACAAGACCTAAAATATCATCAAGGTATTAAGGATTATCATTCCAAAATATTTATTGAAAGACATGCCAAGACATTTCCAATAATCTTGGACACTAGAGTTAAAAGGAATTGTCCTAATTTGTTGGAATTGTGCTAGGAACAAAAACAAATGTAAAAGTTGGTAAGAAAACCTAGGGATCCCAAAGATACACTTGGAAAGTCAAGAAAAAAAAGAAGAATGATAGTATTGTGATAAAAAGAGCAAAATATGGAGATAAAATATGTCAATGAGTGTTTAATTCAAAATTAAAGTTCATGTGTACAATTTCATGTCATATATATTGTGAAAACAAGGTTTGTACCAAATTTGAGTATCTACACTTTAGTGTTAATCTAAACAAATTAAATTTGAAAAGGATGAGAATGAAATATTATAAACATCAAAATAAAGTAAAGGTGATGCACCAAAGTAGTGTCTCCTTTACCCACTCAAAAGAATGGAAACATACAACAAGTATTGTAACTAATATAAATTAGCTCATTTTCAATTTTAAATGTGAGAGGAAATCAATCTAATATAAAAAAAATAGGTTATATTTCCACATAAATTCATAAAAAAGCAGAAAAATATCTAAAATAAAGTATTTTATTTCATACATCTAACTACACAATTAGATAATGAATATAAAAATAACTAAGTTCTAATAAATAGAAAACGGTAAGACCATGAATATAAAGTTAAGTTTTCATAGAAAACTATAAAATTCATGGTTGGAAGGAATACCATAATGGATAGACTCTTATATCTAAATACAAATCAAGAGGAAGAAGAAAGGAAAAGGAGTGGGTATTTCATGTTGAATGGATAAATAGTAGCACTTTTTAGATTCCACTCATGTACATTATTTTAAAAATACCTTCGCTCTACTTTATGTCCCACTTCACTTTTAAGCTTGATTCCTCTTGAACTCATACGCAAGATTTTAGAAATAAAATCTTAAAGTGGGGTATAAAAGGGATATCAAACTAAATCCCACACTTTTTTCCATAATTCAATATCCCAAAAAAAAATTCCCATATTTTATTTGAAAAAATGTGAGAAAATAGTGTAATCATTTAGGAAAACACAAATTTTCAATATTTATGGCAGTTCTTAAGAAATTATGCTACTATGCATTCAAAACCATACTTTTTCTAGATTATTTGGGTATAGGAATTTGATAAAACTCCATGTTGTATTCTTCATGGTCCTCTGATGAATTTTTTTTTAATAAATATAAAAGATAGAGTCATGGGTATGAAGGAGGATCAAGAGGTGGAACCCCTAAAATAAATAACAATTTGGGATTCACCCAACCATCAAATTGCATTGCAAAAATATAATTCTAATTGGATTTTGTAATTTTAGGTTATTATCACCCAAAATTTTCCCACTACATTTTGGGTGGCTTAGTGTAAAATTTAAAAACTTGAGGATAAATTTTGAGTTCTTCACAATGTTTTCAATAATATTTATAACCAGTCAATGATTTGGAAGGTAGTTTTGAAGTAAGGAACATTTTGTCTTCATCAAGTTTGACTCATTTTGTATTCCAAGTCTATTTCTCAACATTTCATGGTGTTTATAGTCCACTTTGGGACATTTTGAGCTATTTAATGTTATTATTACAGTCAACCTCCCATGGATCTCATCATTTCTTTTCATTTGTAGTCAGGTTAAAGCCTTAGAAAAATCCTTGTTCACCACATATTTTCAAGACACAACCACTTTGAGATTTGTTAATGGGAGCCATTTTATTTTGTCTCTAAGTATTTACCCCACATACATTGATTGTGGATTGGAGAGGATGCTTTTATATGGGAGAAATTTAGTGATTAAATTGAAGGAGGATGTTTTTACAGACCAAATGTTTCTTTTTTGAATATAGCCCTATCGGTCATCTAAAATTGACTAAGCATAGGCTCTATGAGATTAAGCCACATGTATTGACCTCGTGGACTTGCATTTGTAAAGGTGTTTGGCTAGATTGGTTAACACAAAAAATCCTTTGGATTGTGGGAGCATGGATTTCTACCATGTGGTATAATCCCCAAATGAACTCAAAGAAAGACAATGTTTGTTGATAGTGGGAAGCCTCTAATGTGTACTGTGTGGAAAAATTTGGGAAACCACATTTGATTCGAAAAATTATTATGAATCCATATTTTTGGTTCCTCTCTTCTCAATATAACATTAAGGGATCTCACAATAACTTGGGCATGCTCTATCCTCCTCACTCATTGGTTGGAAATATGATCCTCTCTTGCATTTTCATATGGCTTGCTATCATCCTATGAACTTCCCTAATGGAATTTGTTATGAACTTTTGCATTCCACCTCTATAATTCTCTCTATGAATAAATATTTCATCATGAAATTTTGGCTCATGAGAAAACTTTGTTTCCTATATTAGCAATTTTTTTCTACAAGCTTAGGTAATTATTAGTAGTAGTCATTGTAATTAAAAGAGTAATTATTATAGAACAATGAATAAGAGTCAAAGTTTTGTTTAAGTTCATTGAATTTTTGGATCACATTTTATTAAAGAAATGGATGCATGTGGCGTGTATGCATGTACATTTATTTATTTATAAAATCCTTTCTTGGCTTAATTTATTTATGTCTTTTACAATTCATATCAATATGAGTGTCTCGATAGTTTATGATATTTTATTCTCATGCATAATGAGAGGTCTATGTAAGATCGTCTTGACATAAATATAAATTAATAAAGAGTGTAATAATTATGTAGATTTTTGTCATCTTTTAACTGTTTTTATTTCAATCAATTTAATTTTGATGACTCCCTGCCTAATGGATTCTAGGTATTGGTCATGGTTCATATAATCAAACTATTTTCTAATATTTTCTTAAACAATTTTTTCCAATTGAGATCTCCATTTATCTTAACAAAATCCTCTGAGATATTCATCGTTATAACTTAGGATTTAGATTTGTAAGTATTTCTATTGTGTTTCATACTTACCATAGAGCACTAGGCTTACAAATTATACATATCTTCACTATAAACATATTTTTGCTTGCAACCTTTTCCCATTCCTTAACAAACCTTATGTTTCTTCCTACTAGTGCAAACAAATTGGGTGGGAAATCTTATTGGCTATACTTATTTCTAGGTCTATTGTACAACCTTGATAATCTTTTGAGTGTTTCATACGTTTAGGTTGCATAAAAGTGTGTCTCCCCTATGCCTCAAAAAACTTATAGTGTAAGGATTTAACCACTTCCTAATTATTTGTTTTCAAATCAAGCCTAATTTGGGAATGATATCTTTCACTACAATGAACCATCATTATTCCTTTTTCCAAATCATCAATGGGTGTAGATTTTGGCTCCAAAATAGATCACACTTGAAAATGAAGCTAAAATGAACTCTTTTGAGCTCATATCCTTCAAGAATTTAAGTATGTTACTCTAGAATGTTGACTACGTATTCATACCATAATCCCATTCTAATTTTTGAATGTGTGCAATCTTCTAATAATTATTGTGAATAAACTATGCTACTTGTATTTTACTTTCTTGTATACTAAAATTTGTAACATATGATTTGATTAACCATCAATTTTAAACTCAACACCCTCTACCTAACTTGATCAATATCACAATTTGAGGTGATGAAAACCAACTAATTATATGTGTGACTAGTTTTATTAGTTTTTTTCTACAAGACTGACCTCTATCTTCAGTATTCAAAGGGTTAAAGCTTTTAAACCCAATTAAAAAAAATATACCATGGGATCAATAACGTAGAATTAATTTCGATATCTAATGGGGTGAATGTTACATTGAGATCAATGGATTAGATTCATTTAAATATATATAATATAATAGAATCAACGAAAGGACCCAATGGAATGGAATCAATATTTTTCCTTAATGCATTTTTCCTTTAATCATTTTCATCCATATTTAAATGCAAATTTCATGGGTTCCATGTTATCCTTCAACCACTAGAAAATTTTAAATATGACTTACTAGTGATATGCTCCAAAATTCATAGGAGCCATTAGATTCAAGAGATATTTAACAACAAGAAAAAACATTGTAGCAAGGAAAATCATAAGGTTAAAAAAACTTTATGAAGTGAACATACGAGTAAGCAATGTAAAAACTCAAAACACAAATAAAAATCTCTTGAACTGTATCCCCAAAAGATCATGAAACTCTCTTATTATGATGTGTGAATGTGGAACTAAAAGAGAATACCTTCAATTTGAAGCTAGATGGTTTCCTTTCAAATCCATTCAAAACATAATGACCTCTCTAAACACAAAACCATTGACTTGAAAAATATGGAATTTTCTTCTTTTAACCACCATATAGCTTTGTATTCCATAAAAAATGTCATGACATGAAATAATTATAGGGGGAATGTTATCCTTTTGAATTTTGGTGCCATTTCCTACACACTACTAGATTATGTTGGAATTCACCTTTTGAAATGTACATATCTAAAATTTTCCCCAAAACATAAAAAGGATGAAGATGTTTACCAATTTTCAGCCAATATACTTTCATGTTGAACATCTTATTAGCGATAACAGAACTCTATATGAATAATAGTGAAGTAGAGTTAAATAAACAAATTCATTAACTGGGGCAGATAAATGGCTACCATATTTGATTAGCGTGCTCCATAATATTAATTTTGAAAGACCAACATTGACCAAAATGTAATGCAATAGTGTATAAATTTACCCCTCTTTGATCTTGTGTAATGTAAGTGACGTCATTTCAAAGATAGTAGAAAAATGTATTGTTTACAAGTATAAGAAAAATTAGTAGGATGGACGATGCCCCTTTGAGCATCAATGAGATGCTAGAAGAGGTCGATTGATTCTTGAAAAAAAAATAAAAATGATCACATTAGAAGAAAATCCCATCACAATGGCCAATATACCATTGTAATGGTCAAAACCATCATGTAGAGGGATATAAAAGGGTGGGAGAGGTAGAAATGAATAATGTTCACCTTATTAGTTGGTAAAATAGATCTCTGGATGATCACAACAAGTATCCATGACTACCCTATAGTTTATGCATCACATCAAGTGAGTTTTGGAGTACCGGTGCACGTATGCCCATGGTGAATAGGTAGGTGACATTGTGTTATTTATTTTTGTTATTTGATTTTTGTAAAGTTGGTGCATTTAATAGGCCAAAATGCAATATACACAAGGTTATTGAATTTGACCTAGGTCAATTTCAATGACTTTACTAGCATGTGAAGTGACATTATAAAGGTCTTGGTGGCCTGAAAATAGGTCAAAAATGTTGTGATAGGTTGTAGCAACCTCAATGAATGTGAATAAATCTCTACAACTAGTAGCAATTTCATGTTCTGTGATGTCGTTATAATGCATAGTGTCCTTGCAATAATTAGTGGCCTTGCCTACTTTCAGTGGTTTCAATGTATGTCACGGTAGTCTTGAAAACATTTAACAGTTTGGGGGCTAGTAGTAGTGGCCTTTCCATAAATACATTTTTGTTAACTTTTTTGAATGTTTTGAAGTTTTTGGATGAAAATGGTTTTCTAACTTTTTATTTTTGTCAGTTTTGTGTGTCTTCAAGAGTGTTTGATCATCCTACAATTCTATGAATGTTACTCATGTTCCTTGGGGGTTCTAAAGGACTTACACATTCATGAATGGTCTCTTCTAGATGAATTAGGTTTATAATACCTGACTGTGATGCCCCATATCCGTGCAGATAAAGCATTATTGAGTTCCATGGCTAAGAGGTGAAATTCAAAAACCAACATGTTCCAACTCTTGAGTCTCGATAGGGGAGATGACTACGACACTAGAGGATGTTCACCAAATTTTTCAAGTACCGGTTATATGGGCACTGTTGTACTATGATACCACTTCCATAGACTATGAGATGGTGTAAGGCACATGACAGACTTATGTACCTAGATAGCAATAGACCAATGTTGTGTTTACATGGATATGATTGAGTACCTGCCTCTGGTTTTATGGATCTTGTCAAGGAGATTCTGCTTCATGATAAGAGTGGAAGATATTTCTAGGTTGGATAAATGGGATTGGTGGTAGACATGGTGGAGAATGAAACATTTTTTGCATAGGGATACCACATTTTGGGTCATCTATACAAATATTATCACTTGGCACCTTTGGGGCCAGAGTATAGGATACACTAGTTGCTATAGATATGGGCTTGGGATCACATTGTAGTAGGTCAATTGATGGGTCCCTTTGCGCAGTTAGAGGATGATGACCCTAGAGATTTTGGATGCATATGGATGGGTAGATCCAGCTGGGGTTAGAGAGATTTTTTATCCTACAGATGATCTATTGATAATATAGTTCCAACATAAACTACATGGAGACCTTATTTAACTATCCCTGCATGACCAGAGACATATGCATAGTTAGCATATGCATTTACAGAGTGTTTCTTAGTTGGACGCCATGATTTTGTTGTGGATTTATACAGTACAGACTCAGTGCACTAGTAGCTCAGATATGTATAGTGAGTGTCCACATCACAACATAAATTTGCACATGTGGCTTGTAATATTAGAGACTGGGGTTAGATTATATGTGCAGTGACAGCATCAACAAACTAGGACAATTTGGCCCAAACAGTATGGGATATGCATCATGATGTTGTATATCTAGGTGTCACATGTGAGTATTGGGTCTGGTATTAGCAGTTTAGACCCATGTGGCTCATTATTCCTAGATGTGGGTGAGTTAGTGTGGCTAAGGTAGCAGTGATATCCTGGAAGAGATGACACCCCTATACAGTGGTAGGGAAAGGAAAAGGTTATCCTATAGTGCAGGCAGCAATAACAGGTCCACATGAGAGGAAACAACATTAGGATGCTACATTGCATATATTTCTGCTAATGTCTATTACACAGCATAGGGCTCCACCATCTATAGACATAGGACACAAATTTTCCCAAGTATAGGCATAGATATCACTACTCAGATCAGTTTTAGGGTAGTAGTTTGAATGGAGACAATATACGATGGGTATATATCAAGAAAGTGGTTGCACCCATAGGAGGAGGATGGGATGGATGGGGATAATCCCTAGGAGGAGAGGGTGGAGATGAAGAGGGATGGGGAGCTACTAATTTTTCTATGTCACATTCAGTACCTATGAAGATATATCCCAGTACTATAGGAGTCCCTTATGACACTTCCCAATATGCATAGGGGATGTCATGGGTATTGAAGACTGAGAAAGCGGGTTGTGATTTTAATATTATTATGCTAGTGGGTCAGTAGAGTGAATATACAAAAATTGATATTGTTGGACCACGATTTTCGTTAGACCAAAACCCACAGGTGTTAATCTCCATTACAATCTCCAGAGTTAGGATCCAGGAGAGGCAATTAGTCCATGTCATAAAACTTGCAGGGAGCGTCAAACACACATGCCAAAAATCCCCCCAGAGTTACCCAGGTGAGTTTTAAACTCGAGACCTGTCACTCTGATACCATTTGTTATACCATGATTTTCGTTAGACCAAAACCCATAGGTGTTAATCTTTGTTACAATTTCTAGAGTTAGGATCCACGAGATGCGGTTAGTCCATGCCATAAAACTCACGGGGAGCATTGGACACACATACCAAAAAAGATAGCCATCCTAATAGCAGAGGTGGCTCACCTTATAGCAGTCCTGACGTAGATGAGATATGAGATAGATAGTGTTATATCATATAGGGATGTAACCTAGGTAGAGTGAGAATCAACTCATAGCAAGAGGGATGTAGTGTACATGGAGATAGATATAACTCAGGTGATAAAGTGACACCTACATAGAGAGTGAGATAATGCTTGAGCTATAATCAGAGGCCATGGTGTTGCAAATATGCTATATTGGATTACTTGACTCTAGGGCGACGTAACATACTATAAGACTCTATATAAAATAGTTTTTCCTACAGGTTAGAGACACATCCTTACTCTATATAGTTTCATTGGCATGAATATTTCGGGCCCATATAGATCGCCCCCCTATAAAGATATCTTATCTTATATATCGCCCCCCCTCATCTATATAGATGAGGGACCTATATATATATATATATATATATATATATATATATATATATATATATATATATATATATATATATATATATATATATATATGTATTTGGGGGTTATATTATCCAAGTAGGTATTAATGGGCACACCATCAGTTATGGTCCCACATGGATCGTTCATAGCATAAAACCACATAGGGTCACCAGGATCTCCAGGGTCACTAGGGAGTGAGGCACCTGGAAAGAGTCATGCTAAGAGCTGACTCATTTTGTATATAGGATAGTTTTGATATGAGCTGATGAGATTTATCATACAGTTTTGAGACCATTTTTTATAAACTCAAGTTCCATTTTACATCCACACACACACACATTAGTCTTTGGGGTTTGATCTATGTGTATTCTTCGAGTTATATGATGATGTTTTGATTTTATCTCAGGATAGATGTATAACATTGGTTATTATGTTTTTATGGATAGGTGATTGTTGATGTATGATTATAAGAGATGTGATGAGTACACAATGATTTTATACCTTTTTTTTTGTTACTTCCTAGATATATTCGACCTACATTCTATTTATATGTTTTTCATGTATAGATTATTCATTCATTTATGATTATGTCACCTGATTGTCATGTTATGGTAGAGTAGAGGAAAGGAATGGCTAGTTAGAGGAAGTGTTAGTAAGAATGCATAATTAGTGAGAGATGGATTTTCTATGGTAAGGTATGAAAATATTGTAATGCAACTTGTACACCGTCATGGCTCGGAAGTATATTCTCATTTGATATGAACATACAACAAAAAGGTAAGATCACATGAAAATCTATAATACCATTTTTTATAATGCTAAAGAACTGACTCAAAACAAAATACATAAGATATGCAATATGAAAAATTAAACAAACAAGAAAATAAATAAGAATAATTAAATACACTCAAACAAACAATATTCAATACAAATTTACCAATGTTTTTTTTACCTAGCTTTAGTACCCAAATGTTAGAGTTATACGACAAGGGTTAAGATGGTGCCCCAAGAAAAGATGGATGCAATGGATTGGATGGAGGACATAGACGCCTGAGGAAAAGAAAATGTGTACTATTAAAATTCCTTAAGCCACAATACATGCAAGGAAGAAAAACATAGTAAGAAAACAATATTTTTTCATGAAAGAAAATTGAATGATGATCTGCATGTCGTGCACTAGAACTAGCAAGCACTAAAGTAGAATTTTTCGTGGTATAGTTTTCAATTTTTTATTTTTTTATATTTTTCTTTGTTTTTGGGTTTTTTTATTATGTTTTGTTATGTTTGTGGTTTTCATATTTTGAATGTTTAGGAGTTTTATAATATTTTATGATGTTTAGGATTTTCTAGGTTTTATAAACCTACGTACAGGAGAACAAAGTGCCAAGATGCCCCCAATGAGAGGGATGAGTATACTAGGGAGAATTATGGTGCATACATACAAGAATAGGAAAATCCATATCAGTGTCGATTGGGATAATTTCAACATGATTATGAATGCAAGTCAATGAAAATATAGGAAAGAATGATCATACCCCCAAGTGTGAGGTGATTATGAACAAAAAACCTCCTATTGCACCAAAAACTGGTTTTCGCAAAAGGACCTGCCCAAAGTTTCATGATTACATGGTTTTCCCATTTAAATGAATTTATTTCTCGAGATTTACGATTTTTAACTTTTTGAATTTTATTTTATTTTTACATTTTTTGAATGCCTTTAAGCTTAGGTATATAAATGTTTGAGATGCATAATGAACATGGGATCTCGAAGCTATGAAATGTTAGGATATGAAATTTTATATTCTCCTGAACTAAAGTTAGTGACCAAAGTGTATGTCCCTAATTAGCTAGGATCAAATTTTCCTTTCTTTTCACATTCCTTAGTTGCATTGAAATGGTTTTCTTTAAGAACAAGATCTCTAATCTCAAATTCACAAGAGATAATGTGTTTATTGTAACTAACATGGATTTTATTCTGATACACTTTGAGTTGATTCAAGTCATGGAGGCATTTTTCATCAAGCATCTCAAGATCTTCTAGTCTTGTAACTTTGTAATCCTCTTCATTATACATATAGTATTTCAAGGATATTCATAAAGAGGGAAGATAGATCTCAAAGGGAATGATAGCTTCAGTTAAAAATATAAGGGAGCATGAGGTTACACCTATAGGTGTGTGTATAGAAGTGTGATAAGCCCATAAATAAGGATGGATCATGAAATTCCCACTACAACATGTTTTACTAACCATCTTTTCCATAATAAAAACAAGGGTTTTATTAGTGGATTCAGATTTCCCATTACCTTGAGGTTGATAAGGGGTAGACCAATTTTGATGGATCTTGAAGTTTTTATAAAGGGTCTTTTATTTTTCAAAAAGGAATTTCCATTATCAGAGATAATGGGAGAATGAATTCCATCACAAAAAATGATGTGGTTCATGATAAACTTAAATATCTGAGCACCAATAATGTAGGTAAGAGGAACAACCTCCACCCTCTTGGTAAAGTATTTAGTCACAGTAATAATGTGTGTATGGCCATTAGATGAAGTAGGTGTAATTTTCCCTACGGGATCAATCCCCTATTTTTAAAAGGGCAATTGTGTAGTGATGGGCTACAAATATTGAGACAGTGCATGGATCAAGTTGTCATATTTTTGACACAACACATTTCTTTACATGCTAACAATTTTTTTTTATATTAGGAAAATAGTAACCTACATGTAGAAGTTTCTTTGCGATGACCATGCCAATAGTATGAGCACCACATATTCCTTTGTGCACCTCTTTAGTTACATGGATAATTGTTTTTCGAATTAAGACATCATAACGAAGTCCCATCGTAACCTCGACAAAAGAGAGTTCCCCCGAGGAAGGTGTAATGTGTTATTCATTGGAGAAGGGTTCATTTTTGTGAGTGGGAAATGTTAGGTGGGAAGGTACAATCTTATAAGTAATTATATATGTCTATGTACTAGTGGGAAAAGGGACCAACAACTTCATATACCAAACATGATTATGACATGTCAAAAGTAGATACTATTAGATGATAAATGAGGAACTCAAAATATCTAGTGGCTAGTGAGATTCGTAGTAAATATCCAATGGTAACCATAGCATATTTTGTTCTGTTATGTGTTTCTAGGACCTGTTAGAAGGTAATTTGAATAAAGTAGTATTTCATGATATCTACCATGCATTTGTATGGAATAAGATTCTAATATTTAAATTTATACTCATCATTCACTTATTTGATGTGAGTTGCCTATAGCCTCAAATTATTTGATATTCCATTTGATAGCGAATTTTAAACCAAAAATGAGGGCTTCGTACTCAATAATGCTTTTTGTATAAGAAAACTTGAATCTAAAAGCTTGTGGAATAAAATCACCTTTAGGGTTAATAAGGAAAACTCTTGACCCCAAGTCATTAAATGTGAATGACCCATTGAAGTATATTTTCCATGAAGAATATTATTCGATTTATAAAACGGAAGCATCTGACAGATCCAAACTTAGTGGTTACATTCTTGGTAATGGTGCTTCTGTAATTTAATCAGAAAGCACTTGTACTTTCACTTCTTTTTGGTTGACATATTCAATTTAAAACTCATGAAGTAATATGATTTTGTTGGTCATCCTCCTAAAAAACGTGGGTTTGGATATGAAGTATTTAAGCTGGTCAACTTTGTATATAATCTTGTTTTTGTTGTTAAGTGGGTAATGGAGAATATTTTAGAAAGTAAAAACTACGTCCAATCATGTTTCTTTGGTTTGTGGATAATTTATCTCATAAGAGATCAATGTACTACTAAGATAATAGAAGACTCTTTCTTTGTGTTGGTCATCATATTTTACTAAGAGCACACTGATAGAAAATTGAGTAGAAGATATATACTACAAGGGTTCACTTGGGGTATGTGGTACTAGAACAGGTGGATTAGCCAAATATTTCTTCAATTGGGAAAAGGCTTGTTGGAAGTCAAGAACCCATTGGAAATCAAAGTCCTTTTTGAGGAGATAGGTGAATGATTGGCATTTATCTGCAAGTTAGGAAATGAACTTGTGAATATCCTAAAATTTTCCTTGCAAGATGCATAACTAATTAAGGTTTTTGGGAGGAGGCATCTCAGCAATAACAATTACTTTTTTCATGTCCACTTTAATCCCTTGTCTAGACACAATGAAGACCAATAGTTTTCATGAAGTAACACTTAATACACACTTTTTTGGGTTCGATCTGAGTTTATAATCCCCTAGTCACTCAAATATATCATGAATTATTTTCAAAAATTTCTCTCAAGTTTTGGACTTATCAAGGATATCATGCACATAGTCCTCTACAATATCATGCAACATATTGTGAAATATGATAGTCATGGTACGTTGATATGTGGCACCTACTTTCTTAAGGATAAAAGGCATGACATGATAGCATAAGTGTAACATCCCAAAAATTCTTGCAAGTTAAATTAACTACGGTTAAGTCTAAACAGGATTAGATGAGATCATCATTAGGTGTAAAATTCATTTGACTTGTCGTATCATGACCCACAACTTTTGCCGCGGGGCATGGCATTGTGGAACGAATAACCCCACAAGGATGCACCCACCTTGATGATCCTTCCTAAAACATGATTAGGCCTTAATCATAGGTAAACGATTCATTAATGATAGTGAATCTTTCGATTATTTATTCTGATTATTTTATTTTAATCGGTTTGGTCGTCTTATGTTTTGTTCGAATTTTGTAGTGTCCATGATGAATATTGCCTCTGTTTTATATGACAATGCTATATCAAACCAACTTTATGAGAATATTCAAATTATTATTATTTACGAACTTGGTGATTTTTCATTATTTGAATATTCTATATGGAACATAGGAATTCGAATAATTATTACGATAACATATTGTTGGAAATATATGGACTTATATTACAATGATTAATTTTACCATTAAAATTAAGTATCAATTAAAATAAAATTTAATTTTAAAAATGCATTATTAATTTGTGAAATTATATATTTAAATCCTAAAAGGATTTGGCATGTAAATCAAAAGTTAAAAAGTATAATAATAATAATATTTTAATATTTAAAATCTGATAGTTTTGAAAGGGACACACCTTCATCTGACACCAAGTATGTGGCATCACGACATGCATTGATGTATGAAGCAACATTTGGAAGCCCAAAAATTCTCCATTATAGTATAGTATAGTTTCTTCTTTATATTTTCTTTTATTTCTCCTTTGTCTGTTTTCATTCTTCTCTTCTGGAAACACCTGCATGAGTTTTGGAGGAAGGAAGGATTCAACTTGTTAGAGCGGGAAGAGTTGAAGGTTGCCGATTTCTGGGTTTACTTCAGACATGAATATCTTCTCCATTCTCTGCAGCATTATTTGTAAATAATGAGGAAATACACATTCTGATTTAAATAGCAATTAAATGAATTTGTGGGCAGCTTCTGATTTAATTGTTTGGAAATGAAATCTAAAAAAGAAATTGATGGATTTTGTATTCTCTTAAGTTTCCTTTGTGTGGTTTTAGCTAAACCTAGAAAAAATGCAAATGGGTGTTCCTAATCAATTTTTATTTTATTTTATTTTATTCTCTATTTAAATTTGATTTCTGGAAACCCAAATTGATTTCTACCTCCGGGTTTTATTACAGTCAAACAATAATTTATTTGTATGAGCAAAGTGATTTCTGGTTAGTGTGAAAAATGATTTTACCAGGTATTTCATCATTTTTCCTGATAAATTTTCTTTCGAATTATAATAATTTCTAAATAGAAAAGAAATTAATGTTGGAACGAACTGATTTGGATATGTACAAGTTGATTTTCCTGTAGGTATAATTTTATTACCTGAGTGAAAAATAAATTAGTGTTAACAATCTATGTAAGATGACTTAGTTTTTCTTAAAGGATTTCGTTACTGGAAGTGTTAGAAACTTATTGTTGTTATTCTATGCAAATAGACTTCAAAATTATTATCTTGTGGTATGTGGGTCAATTTGTTTTGTTGATATGTCGGTTACCTGAAAGAACATGTTAAAATGATTTAATATAGGTGTTTTTACACTGTTTAGTTGGACTGTTCCTATAAATGTGTGTGTGTGTGTGTGTGTGTGTGTGTGTGTGTGTGTGTGTGTGTGTGTGTGTGTGTGTGTGTGTGTGTGTGTGTATTCTAATTGTTTGGAATAAAGTTATTTTGTGTTTAATAGAGCTGCTCATTACCTAGAGGGAATATGTCTAATTGGTATTTGGAAATGATGATTTCAAACTATTTTGTTAAGCTGTTTGTTGATTAGAAGGTAAGAAAAATAATAGTTGAATATGTACCATGTGAAGCATGATTTTCTTGTGGTATAATCAGAATTTGGATGTTGAATGATTATGGTTTTATTATGTTTTAATCCTTGTGATTAGAGTGAAACATGACTGCTGAAATAGAAATTGGTTGTTCTATTTGTGTACATTCATAGTTGTATCTTGATAAAAAAACATGTAATAATACATCCTCCGCTGTATTACCATACATTTGTTGATAAAATAACTTGTATATCGTTTCATATTTTATTAAATAATTTCATTAGAAATTGGAGTTAATATTCATGCCAGTTCATTTTGAACTGACAACATATCACTACTCCAGTCTTGCAAGATAATTAGCCGTCACGATCAGATATGCGGAAACTCATGTTTTGTGAAGTTTTATCGTAACATGGATCTAAATGAGATACTTGGATTTCAATTTGTAGAAGGATGATATCCCAAAATCTTGACTAAATTTATTGGGATCTTGGACCCATTGTTATTATTCAAACCTCACTATGTGAGAGTTACTGTAATAGTTATATATTTTGCCTTAACGGCATATGTAATTTATGATTTTAATAAAGATATGATTACCTTGTATGAAAGAATATCTTAATATGAGTAAATGATAAATATTAGAAGTGATAAATCTTACTTATCATAAATTGGTATATTTATTTATTCGATATTTGTCAATGTATGAAGCCAATAATTGGGCAATTATTGTAACAATCAATTGTCTTTAATTTCTAAATTACATAAGCTATTTAGTGGTGTAACTAATCAAAGGAATAATTAAATATACATGTTTTAAGATATATTTAATTCGGCCTTTAAGTAAACTTGGTATTAATATGATAAGATTGTAAATCCTGTTGTATAGAGAATGGAAGAGTATCATTGTAAAAGGTAATTTAAGGTTAAAAAAACAAGCATCAGGAAAAGAGAGACTAAATGGGATGGTAAATAGATGAAAAGATCCATTAGACTTATCTCATGATCCTAGTTGGCCTTTGGCATTTATCTCAATATAAAATCTTGCAAGATAGGTTAAATTGAAAATAAAGTAAATATAAACTATAAGATCTAGATAACTGTGAAAGGGATAGTTGTGAGGTGGCGGAAGACTTAAACTCATAAGCCTAGTGTGTTGTCTTGATAAATTAGATGTAACCTGCATGGCAGAAAACTTTGGCCAAAGTAATGCATTGATGGTTGTGCATTGTTTGATCACCTATTCCTCCAATTAAATTAAAATCAGTAACCTGATCATGGGAAATTGAACATTGAACATGAGGTAGGCAATGGTCAAATACCGAAATACGAAGTTGGAAAACTAGCTTCATGGTAGACCCAAGGACTTTCACATAGTTCCCATGACCTTAAAAAAAGGGTTGAGCTGAAATGCTAGTAAGCATTGTCACTTGAAGTAGTGGTGAAGGGAGATCATGGAGATCTGGATACACCCTTATCAGCCGCATATGGCTTACACGGATGTTATCAGATAGATCAAAAGAAAAAATTTAAATTAAATAATTTGATTAAATAAATCTGAATGAATGCAGCTACGTAATCTATTTTTATGTTTTTTTTAAAAAATATCCCCATTTTCTAGTTCTAGTAATTTTGAGCGTTACAATAAGGTACCCCAAGGGTAGTAAAATTAGTTTTATGTTAATCCTCCTTAGCTATTTTGATTTTTTTATAGCTAGAAAATCCATCGATGAGGGATAACATTTCATGACCTGTTATAGAATTGACAATCGTGTTAATATTAGGAAGAGGAAAATCAACTTTAGGACATGTTTTATTTATATCCCTAAAATTTGTACAGATCCTGATGTCAACTGGATTTTTAAGAAACATGAACGATATTAGAGATCCACTCTGAATAATCAATTGGTTTGATAAAACCTATTTCTAGTAATTCTCTAGCTCTTCTTTGACCAATAGAGAGATATATGTGGATGTATCTTATGTAGTTTCTGTTTAGCAGAATTCGCTTCTCATGCATAATTAAGTTGTTCACAACCAAAGAAGGATCTAAGCCTGACATTTCTATATAGGACCAATAAAATACATCAGGTAACTCTCTAAGAAGCATAGTGACTATTTTTTGTTCATGTGGAGAAAGAGAAGCTCTGAGTTTGATAATCTTAGGCTTCTCCTCTATACCAATGTTAACATCAATAGTCTCTTGAACCAGTAATTTTGAACCATCTTCCATACACATAGGATGGGGAGGGAGATTGATCTCTTCCTTTATTGATGTCTCAATTATTTTTTCACTAATATAATGATAACTTACATTATCAATTTTTCATTTTTCATTTTTTTTCTACTAGTGCCTCAAAGAGGTTTTCATTATATGACCTAAATTTATTTGTTAGTATGATTCTTTGAATATATTTTCACCTCTTTTTTCTTTTGGTGACCATAGAACTCAACATCCTCCCTAAAATACATGTATGCATTGAGGTTAATAGTGAAAAATTTCTTATGATCTCCTATAGGAATTTCATCACATAGTGATGCAGAGAAAAAAAAATCTATTCAATCAACCAAGAAGATTCAAAAGAACTTCAACCTTTCTCTGTAATTTGAGGATCTTATCAAGCCCAAAATGGCTTATAACTTGCAATTTTTCTTGATTTCACCTTAAGTGACCTAAATAAATACGTTTCTCTATTTTATCACCCCTCATATACCCTAAAATTGTTCATTAGATCATCAACTAGTCCATTCTTTCATCAAACTTACCTGTGCTTACCTGGATCACTCATCTCTTTAAGCTTCTCAACTAGCTGTTCTTCCCCAACCATGCAAATTTTGGATTTTTATCTTCTCCAAGACTTCCTATCTCCTTTCAAATTTTTATTCACTTAAAATAAGTTTTATGCCACCAAAAAATTTGAATCAAAAGGCCTACATACTATTCTTTCACGTATTTTCTTAAATGAGTATTTTGCTCCCCATAAGACCATGTATCATGCAAGCTTCATGTTGGTAGTGTTATATAAGTACCCATAAAAATTTGTAAACATATTCCATTACCCTTTACCATCAATGAGGTGTACCATAAATTTCAAAACACGATTCATAATACGCTTCTTGCAATCACACTTTTTTCATTTCACCTTCTATTAGACCTACTAGTCTTGGGACAGTTTGAAATCCTTCATAAATTTTCTTTTAGGTGGATTAAAAGTAAAAAATAAAAAATTTTGATTACCCATTTAATCCTTTATCAAGAATGTAAATTTTTAGGAATGAACTCTAAATTTAAATGTTACTTCCTTTGTAAAACAACCCACTTTATGAGCCTTTAGATTGTGTTTCAAGACCTCATTCCAAACTGATAAGAATATTCTCACTTTTAACGACTGAAATCCTAAATTTATTTATATATATCATAAAGGACGCCCTGACGGTTATTTCTACCAAATTTTAGTGCAAAAATCGATGATCTTGGCCTTCAACCATCAAGCCCTAACACTGTCTTGAGAGAGGTTTCTGAGAAACCCGGTAGACTTCTTTTTGCTAAACATTTCTCAAAATTTTGATTCAAGACTCAAAATTTGGATCATAAGTATGTTTTAATGTCCCTCACATGTTTATTTTACCATAAAATTCTCATGAATCCAAAAACATGTCATTTCACGTATTTTATCTCTTTAACCTGAAGATGCATAGTTCAATTTTTGGGTTTAAACATGCATTCCATTAATGAAAAAAGGGATGTAATCTCCCATCTCTGAGGTGGAAGATAAATCCACTTTCATCATGTGGTTTCCATGTAAATCATTCAATTTATATATCAAGGTTACATTCATTAAGAAATTTTATATTACTTCAAATTCACTACCATTCATAGTTCATGCATTCATTTGCACAATAGAAACATATTCTTTATGATCTAGTCCCTATAAATTATTCTATATAATCCAATAAAATATTTCTCTCATGACCCTAAATGATGATATCAACCTTTCAAATGATTATAAATAGAAAACTTAAGCTATATATTCATGAACACAATTTATCTATAAAACATAGTTCCACATTCAAACATATATATCATTGCATACAAAATTACCGGTTTACATTTTCACTTGTCTTTCCCTCATCCTCCTTCCTCATCCTCCTTCTCTAAACCCCAAAAAATACTCCAAAAACTCCTCCCATTCATATCACATTTCAATCCTTTTTTGATTTCCTTTGAAAAACCTAACTTTTTCAAGTTAAGACACTAACATATGGCTTAGTTAGCCATTATCCAATATTACATAACATTTTCATCTTAAACCACCTCTAGGAATTTATTTCATCCATTTTTACCTATTTATAAACTTTACCACATTTATCTAACCCAAAATACCCCTTTACATCTCTTGAAGACATCATTTACAATTTGAATTCACAAAAAGGCAGGAAAATACATTTGAGCCTCTAATTCAAGTTTCTTGAACTATAAATGACTCAAAACCATTCCAATTGACCCCTTAGACATTTATAATCATGAAAAAGATGTATTTTTCGCAAAATTGACTCTCCTTATTGATGTTCCTACATCATACTCTTGGGGTATATAAAAGAACTCTTGTATTTTGAAATCCATGGTTGTATACCTACACTTTCAAGAGAATTTCCAACTTCTTTTGCATGATCTTGATCTATACTCTACTCCCCTACCCTCCGTGACCATTCTTGGACCACTTGGATCCCATACTTGTGTTTTAAAACTTGCATTTGCTTTGAAATTACATCCTTTTTCTTTGAATTCATTCTTCATTTTCTCCATCTTCATTGCTTCATTAGTTTCCCCTGCACACGCAAACATGAAAACAACACATATAGATTCTTCATCATGTTTTTTCACATTCTCCATCCTTGTATGGCTCTCTTCCAACTAGTTTTCATCATTTTTCTTGCTTGAAAGGACTGAAATTTGTCCATTTGCTTCAATTTATTACTTGTTTTCTTGTTCATTCAACGTATCTACTAGGCCAACTTGTTTTATACCTGTACCTACACCTAATTTTCCCTCACTTACCTCATTATTTTCACAATAAATCATCATTTTATCTTTTTTGCCTTCACTCATTTTATTTTCATCCACCATGCACACTAAATCTTGAAAAATATCACCTAGTTCTTCATCTTGTTTTCCATAAAAATAACCAAATGAAATGAATTCATTCACATAAAATTCATCTACTTCACGTTTCACACATTCACTACGAGATTATTCATCCACCATTTTAAGAAATTCATGTAGAGAAGATTCAATTTCAGTTAGCAAATTAGTAGATTTTGAACTTGAATAAATTACCTTGTTTTCATCTTTTGTATACCTTGACTCTTCATCTTCTAGGAAAGATAAGAAAATGATAATGACCTCTTCTTAGTCATTTAATCTCTAAGTTTCATTTCATACAACCTCTTTGATGACTTCTTCCTTTGATGTGCTTACTTCTTTCTTCATTTTCTTTCTTCTTGTTTGATCATCTCCTTTAACTTTTTATTTTATTTTCTTCTCATAATTGATTATATAGGCCACTTAATTTTATTTTTTATTATTATTCCAAAATGATCTTCATCTCCTTCCATCACTATCAGTTGTTCCACATATTCTTTCAACTTTGCAATCTCCTCTTGCATCCATAGTTTTCTCTTCTTTGTTATCTCTATCTTCTTTTCCTCTTTCCTCTTCTTTTATTTTTCTTCTTTCTCTTTCTTCATCTTCTCTTTCATGGCTCTCAAAAATTCCTCTATCTCCATTTTTTCACATTCCATACTAAAGGCCAACTCATCCATCTTCACTCTCTTGACAAGTCAGTTTCACCTTGCACCTTCTCTTCCACACCTCACCTAGTATTTCAACCTGGTCTTTTGGTGTCTATCTCTCTTCCTCTTATCTTCACACTTTTAGGACTCACCAATAATTTCTCAATCTCTTACTTATTTGCTTCAACTTACTACACTTTAACTTACTCCTTCACTTTCACTCTTATCTTCACAAACACCGGTCACACACACACACTTCACAAGATACTATATAAATTTATTGTTAGAGATAGCAATAAAATTATTTCCATATACTTTATCAAGATCTGATGCCAAATGATGTAGAGCAAAAACAATCTATTCAATCAACCAAGAAGATTCAACTTCAACCTTGCTCTGCAATTTTGAGGATCTTATTAAGCCCAAAATGGATTATAACTTGAAAATTTTATTGATTTCACCTTAAGTGGCCCACATAAACACCATGATTTATTTTATCACCCCTCATACACCCTACAATTGTTCATTAAATAGTTTACTAGTCCATTCTTTCATCAAACTTACTTGTACTTACCTAGATCACTCATCTCTTTAAGCTTCTCAACTAGATCTTCTTCCCCAACCATGAAAATTTTGGATTTTTATCTTCTTCAAATAAGTGTTATGCCACCAAAAAATTGGAATCAAAAGACCTGCATACCATTCTTTTACCTATTTGCTCAAACTAGTATTTTGCTCCCCTTAAGACCATGTATCATTCGTGCTTCATGATGGTAGTGTTCTAAAAGTACCAATAAAAATATGTAAACATATTATATAACCCTTTACTATAAATGAGGTGTGCTCCAAATTTCAAAACCTGATTCACAATATTCTTCTTGCAATCACACTTTTTTCATTTCACCTTGTGCTACACCTACTAGTCTTGGGAGAGTCCTAAATCCTTCATAACTTTTCTTATAAGTGGATTAAAAAATAACCTGAACATTTTTTAGTACCCATTTAATCTTTTAACAAGAATGAAAATTTTTAGGAATGAAATCTAAAGTTAAATGTTACTTCCTTTGTAAAACAACCCACTTTATTAGGCTTTAGACTGTTTTACCTATTTTCAGACTAGTAATAATATCTTCACTTGTCACAAATTAAACCCAAAATTTATTTTTGGATATCCTAAATGAATCCCTCAGGGTTATTTCTACCAAATTTTATAATATAAATCGATGATCTTTTCCTTCAACCATCAAGCCCTAGCATTGTCATGAGAGAGGTTTCCTAGAAACCCAGTAGAATTATTTTTGTTATAAATTTCTCAAAATTTTGATTCAAGACTCAAAATTTGGATCATAAGTCTTTTTTAAGGTCCCTCACATGTTTATTTTACCATCAAAGCCTCATGAATCTAAAAACACATTATTTCACTTATTTTCTCTCTCTAACATGTAGATGCATAGTTCATTTTTTTGGGTTTAAACATACATACCCTTAATGAAACAAGGGACTTAATATCCCATCTTAGAGGTGGCACCAAATTCTAATTTCATCACTTGGTTACCATGGAAATAATTAATTTTCTAGATCAAGGTTACATGCATTAAGAAACTTTATATTACTTCAGACTCACTACCATTCACAGTTCATACATTCATTTGCACAATAGAAACACAGTCTTCACAATATATTCCATATAAAGTCTTCTACAAAATCCAAGAAATTTTTTCTCTCATGACACTAAAGGAGGAAATCAACCTTGCAAATGAATCTTAGCAGAAAAATTAATCCATCTATTTATGAACACAATTTATCTTTAAAATAGAGTTCCACATTCAAACATATATGTCATTACATACAAAATTACAGGTTCACATCTTCACTCATTGTTCCCTCATCCTCCTTCCTCCTTCTCCTCTTACCTTATCTAACCCCAAATAACTCCTCCAAAAACTTCTCCCATTTGAATCAAATTTCTATCCTTTTGTGATTTCCTGTAAAAAAACCTAATTTTTTCAAGTTAAGATACTAACATATGGCTTAGTTAGCCATTATCCAACATTACATAACACTTTCATCTTAAACCAAATTCATTATAATTTGAAATTTTAAATTTGCAAAAAGGAGGGAAAATACATTTGAGCCTTTAATTCAAATTTCTTGAACTCTAAATGACTCAAAACTATTCTAATTGACCCCTTAGACTTTTCTAATCATGACCAAGGTCACTTTTTCTCAAAATTTACTCTCATTCTTGATGCTTTTGCATCACATAGCCCCAATAACTCTCTAATTTTTTCTTCATTCGCAATTAAAACAATTCGTATGTGTCATTTTTGGACCCTGTTAATAAGGGATTGGTGTATAAGATCTAGTTCATTCATGGAGGGGATAAGGTGAAAATAGTAGTATCAGAAAGGTTTATGGAAGCAAGGTCTTCATAAAGACTACAAGAGGAGTTTGGTTTTGTGTCATAATCAGAAAAGATATCTACGCGTTTATAAGAGGTGTATTTAACTTCTAGATGTTTTGCCCCATAAGGTTTAATACCAACACTATGTTTATCCATATTTTCATTTACCGAAAGAGGTTCTCGCACACCCTATTTATGTAAACCACATCCAAATCCTTAGTATCCCATAGCATACATCATCTTGTTAGGGATAACATATTCCAGGTATTAATAGAAAGAGGACATATTTTCATCAATTGATTGGCATGTATAGGTTCTACCCAATTTTTCATTGTTAGAAGGCCACCAGAGATTAATTTTTTGAGACTGCAAGGCTCCTAAGTTCTTTACAGTAAAAATTTGGGCCTACCACACATTTTTGGTGACAAGGGAAGGTTGTTTATAAGGAAGGCGTTTCGGGGTCATATTCTCCACACATGGTATGAAGGATTTTCAATTTGGATTCCCATGTAGAAAAAGGGGAGATGGAGGTAGAAGCACCACTTTCGTGAGGATGAAGTGTATCTAGATTGACATGAGAGGCAAGGGCCTCAAATTTAAGTTCAAAAGATAACTTTGTAGAAGGAAATTCATAAGTTGTGGGATAATGCCTGGCCAACGCTCTACAATGGGAAAAAGGTTAGGGGTCACCCAGAATTGTAATCTCTTATCCTTGGTAATAGAGTTTTATATATTGGTTAAAGATAGAGGGAAAGACTTACATGACATGGATCCATGAGTGGATAAGGTGAATATTTTAGGGAGTTTACAAGTAAATGACATGGAATCTTATTTCTTATATGACAGGCATAACTTTCAGAGGTAAATTGATTATTTTCGTAGACTGTCATTCTGCATTTCATAATCCTTAATGGTGATTATACTAGGCTCTAGTTCTTCATTAGTATGTCACAATTATTTCACAATATTTAGAGTACATATGTTAAGACTAGATCTATTATCCACAAGAACCATTTTACCCTTTTTATGGGTAATGATCACTTCTATAAACAAGGGTAAGTTATGTGTATAATTGTTTGTAAGAATCTCATTTTGGCTAAAAATGATTTGGTCGGGTGGGTTGATTTGCACAACCAAGGCTTAGAAGCATGAAGCTTCAATATCCTTGGAATCATGAAGTGTCAATATGATACATTCAATTATTAAAGACATTATTGTATAATTTCACTTATATTAATATGGTATGTTCTAGATATAGTTTCTGATGTGTATATTTATTTTATAAATGCAGGGTGTAGCAGATCCTAGTGAGGGATTTGATACTCGCCCTAGCAGATGACAAAGACTATAGATGATACATACATTCATTTTCATGTACATGTATATAGTGTTTACGCATGATATGTTTATATGACTTGGACATGTATATTTATTTGTGGGACATTATTTCTATATAGATATTGATTTTGAATATATGATTTATTGATATTGGGTGTTCAAACATTGTTAATTTCACATGTATTTTATTGATCATTTAATATTTCTAGTGCACTCAAGTTCATTCTATGTATCTACATAATATTGATATCCTTGAAATATGCATAAATTAAAAGATGTAGGTGTATTCTTAGCATATGTTGATCCTATATATAAAACACTTTGATGTGTACATGTATATATTGTTTATGCAAGATTTTGATATGAATCAGACATGTATATATATTTTTGGGACATCATTTGTATATACATATTGATTTTGAATATATTATTTATTGATATTGGGTGTTCAAACATTGTTAATTTCACATGTATTTTATTGATCATTTAATATTTCTAGTGCACTCAAGTTCATTCTATGTATCTACATAATATTGATATCCTTGAAATATGCATAAATTAAAAGATGTAGGTGTATGTCTTAGCATATGTTGATCCTATATATGAAACACTTTGATGTAAAGGTATGTCACTATGCAATTGACCCCATTACACTATTGAGTATTGAGACACTTGAAAAGTAGGTACTACTTTCTCCTATGTATGTGAATTCTCTTGCTTTCTCTGATATGGGAAAAACTATATGACTTAATTTATTTACTTAATGGTTTCTCTCATTATACGATTTATATCAGGATATTGTTATTATGTTTCCATCATAATGAAAACTAATCCACTCATTGTTACTATCTATGGTTATTTCCATTTGGGTTATCCATTATTTTCCAATAATGGCATTGAAATATTTCATAGTAGGTGTGATTTACTAATGTCATGTTAGTGAATGTAGGTTCTAATGTAACCAATAGAATAAGGCGTCCCAAAGAAACATCATGATATAAACTATGTTCAATTTCATCTTCACTATGTCCCATTCGATGAACAGAGTTTATGTTGCATACATTATATGCTTTATCCCTATCCATTATGATACCTTTGTAGTAATGATTATTGATATTTACTCACATGAAATTGTTGATTCATCATTTTAATACAAGACTTTGACTTATGGCAATTCCTATATAATGACCTTTTGTAATTATTTTGATTTCTTAAACGTGTTTCTCACATAATTAGTTATGCTTCTTATTTTATTAGGGACATTATCATACTCATGAGATGTATTTAATTATTTTTTGTTTCTAATACTCCATTATAATGTTCTAATCTTGAATTATGTTTTTAATGCATTCAATAAAGTATTTGTTTATGTCTCTCTCATTAATTTTATTATAGGTACAAAAGCATTTTCCCTTATGTCATTTGAGATGATGTTGTGGTCGATACTAGGTGGTAGGTTAATTGACTAACAATTTCTTAAACTTGCATATTATTGTGTCAAGCTTATTATTATTACACATGAATTTGATATATTCACTATTGTCTCAATAAACCCTTGAAATTATGTGTCTACATGATTTGGAAATTTTTCACTCTTTATTAGAAATAACTTTACTTACCCTTGCCATAGTATAAAGATTAGAAGAGGAATTTGAAGTATGGGTCACATGCACATGGGAATGCATATACAATTTTTTTGGAGTGGAATTAGAAGTATGTGTCTCATTTCACTTAGAATGGTCATATAATGTACCTTCCTCATGATCCATAATACTATATACAAGGTAAGGAAATGATTCACGTGTATTTGATTATAAAACCAAGAAAATGAAATGATAAACCCTTAAAAAACACATCTTACAGATTTAATGCTTTCATATATTAGTCATCCTAACATGCTAAGTTTAAATGGGTTTCTAAATCTAATAAGTTTATTCCACAAGATAAAAAGTAATAAACAACTTACATGTGCATTAGTAGTACAAGAAAAATCTAATGTGAAACCATAAATTATCAAACATCATCTAATAAAAACATTACATCCTCATTAGAAAAATCTATAATAAGAATATCTACACTATCATAAGAGGTAAAATATTAATCTCACATAGAGCTCTAAGATGATATGCACAAGTTACTTAAGACTTGGAAATATGCAAAGAATGGGGAGGAGGTATTATTTAGCCTTTTCACAAAGCCAAGGAAAACCAATTTTACATATATGGTTTGTGTGCGTATTTAAACTATTTGAGATATGTGAAATAACTAAACATAAGACGACATGTATGTAAATATTAAATGGATTTAGATGATATGGGGTCAAGGAAGTAGTAGGAAAAGAAAGTAAGTAATGAGATCCACGATTTCAGATACCTATAATTCATGAATGATTAAAGCAAACTATACATCGTCTAGGGTATCTAGAAGGAATTAAAGTATATATTTTTTCAAGTATAAAGGCAAGGGGATTTTAGGACTCCTATAAAAAATCTATTTAAGATATCATGATTTGTAAATTTTGGCATGTTTTGTTTATGTCTGATTCAACATTTGTCAGCCATGAATTTTTTTGTGAATTTTTTATATTTATACAAATTATATATTTAGATAAGGTTGGATGATATTTATGTGTTAATGGATGTTTTATATCTTGTTAATTTAATGATGTTATGATAGTTATCAGATGATGGTTTTTTAGGTTTAATACCATTTTAGGGTAAATTTTATTTACATTTTTGCACTAGCATATCGATAGAAGTAGGGGTGTTACTATAAAATAATCCCCACTAACCCCAATGATTAGAATTTGTATAGTGGTAAATAAATAATACAATGGGGTGATATTTAGAATATCACTATTACAAATGTTTATAACTTTTTTTTATCAAGTGACTCCCCATGGTAAACTTACTTTATGTTAGGGTTTGATCATTCAAAACATAATATGCTATATATTTTTTGTATCACATTCTCATTATGATATCTCATCGATTTCTCGAATGCACTTAGAATGATATATCTAATACATATTGTGCTAGTGTAATTAGTGATTTGCAATACCTATTATTAGCAAGAGATATATCTTGGCACAAAGATTACTTCATATCTTATCCTTCAATGTAGAAAAGGAATGAGGGAGAAATAGACTTGTAATAGGTTCTACGAATAAGATACTAATGGAAATGATAGTAAATGGTTTGGATGAAACCCTAAGATCAAAATGGTAAGAGTAAATGGTTTGGCTCACATCATCTAATATCTCATAGACTCATGAATTTGAATGGGATGATCCTATTGACTATTTATCATGCTCTATTTCCTTATCTTAACACTAAAATGTATACTTTAAAAACATTTCTCATGTGATGCCAGTTATGCCATATTATAATCACCCCTAAAAATAATCATTTTAATTCATACCAAGAACTTTGTCAAATATTTATGCCAAAGTGAGAGTTAAAATAGAGAAAATATTACAATCAAAAGACATCAATATAATATTATAGGTCCTTATATATATTACCAAGTGGTTTAACTTGTTGTTCAATGACCTGTAATTATTTTCATGATCTTCCATATCTACTATCCATTTTTTGCATCCACGTGAATTCTTCACCTAATGTAATTGTAACCTGGTATAAGCTATGTGATGGGTGTAATGATATGCCTTCTTTACCGATTCGTAGTCAACAAAGTGAATCCCACTTTGGAGGACTTTCACTTTCTGTAAATATGTTCCCTGCACTACAATTGAGCAAGTATAAAATGTTGTCTCCTCACTTATTATTTAACTTGTTAGCTTTGTTCTCTCTTCTATGTAATGCAATAAGTAGTACTCCACTTTCTCAAGATGTCTTTATTCTACAATGATTGAAAATACATCACCTACAAAAAAATCATTGTACAAACAATTTTTTTTGTTATAATCAAATGAAAAAATATTCAATGATCTATATACTGTAAAAATGTATTAATTCAATGATTAAAGAAAATCATTTTTAGAAACAAAAATACCTTCTTTAACAAGTCCCAATATGTGGTCATAATCAAGTGAAATAAAGGGCACATATTTGAAACTATCATCCTCATCTAATCCACATGAATCATCTATAGCAAAAGGAACTTGTTTCCACACACCTACATAACCACATTTTTGACTATTACACTTTGTATATGATTTTTTCATGCATTCATAACAAATAACAAGAATAATATCTCATATAAATTGTCTAGTTATTACTATCCACAGTCATCACAAAGTACAAAGACATGAATTGTGAATCCTTTCGCATCCATGTTTAGTCCTTTGATCAATACTTGATTAATCATGCAAAATAAATAAAGTTTAACAAACATCAAAATTAAGAAAAATAAATGTACATGTACATAAGTTTATGTGTAACTTGTAATCAATTTCACATCAAAATACAGAGGTTATGCATGTATATGTTATCTATGAAAACACTCTATGTGGGGGGCATGCTACTCTCATGTGAGGTTTCCTGAACTATAAAATGTTTCCTACACAATTCAACAACACTGTGGGCATTAATCAATCAATCACCATCATAATTAAGTCTTTGTGTTCTATAGATCATGTTTGATGCATTCACCCACACCATCGTATTCTCCCTTCCCATGAACACTCTAAAAAAATCCATAAATGAGGTATTTTGAGATAACATTGATAACAACTAAGTGCAAAGAAAGGATGTGAGGATGAACAGTGATGTGCAACCATATGAACAAACAAAATGTTTATCTACTTGTACTCCTCGCAATTAAGACATTATAAAAATAAATGAAAACAATATTTTATGAAGTGGGTTTCATGTTCTTTTTCATCACTGATATATATGTGATACTCCTTAATCACTCACTTCTCATATGTACTTTCAAGCTCACCCAAAGCCAATTTTGCATGCCTATAAAATACATGAACCATGATGGTAACCTGATTAGTATCATAATATTGTTTTTGAATATATTTTTGATGAGAAAATGAGTAATTATCAACAAAATCAACCATAGACAATAAAGAACTAAAAGAGAATGTGTCTGTATTAGTCTTAAATTATGTAGTGTGTCACTTTTCATAGTGGTAATGCTTGATGTAAGGACTAATCAAACTTTGGAAACTATGCATGAATGTTCAAACGGGGATTTCCTCTTCTATCAAGTCTAATTTTGTTGTATTATTTCCAAATATTTTTGAATATTTTATGTCTTTGAACCTAAAAAATCAATACATAATGGACAACTTGTTATATTTGTTTGCAATAAACATAAAAATCAAAATAAAATATGTATATCCAAATTTAAAATTAATTGATTTTTTTGTAAGACAATCACCTCTTGCAAGTCACCATTTAAACTATGTCCAAGACTTTATCTATTTCTCAAAATCTTATAAAGTACCCACACTTGTCACAAACAACTTTGATCCAAGCCATATGACTATTCACATTATCATCAGATATTGTGAAATTAATAGAAGTTACGAATTCATTCACACATCTAGGGGGAATTTTCTACACCATTTGATGCTTCTTGTCGCTTTCTATATACTTGAAAAACATAGATATTGATTACATAAATTCGATCACATCTCATATAACAAAATAATAATTTATAATAAACCTATAAATGAAATCAAACTTCAATATGTAATATTTTTTTGTACTTGATAGTGATAATCAAACTCGACATGATAGAGGCAACAACATGTTTCAAGGACTTTATCTTCTCACATATACTAAGGCTTCAAGATCTCAAACATTTGTTTCCCAATCTTAATATGTGGATGTTCTTTTTCAAACCTGATGTACATATTGTGTTGAGTTATTTATATCCAATGTTTTGGATGTTATTCATACTCATTGTGACCTATCCTATGTTTCAAAACATACCTTACATTTGAAGACTCACGAGTGTTCTCACTCCAAAAATTACAAATTATCTTCGCAATACTATTCTCAATTTTATCAGAATGTGTATTTCTACACATTAGTGCTAATTTTTATTCCATAGTAGAATCATCCAATGTCTTCCTCCTCTTCATATACCTACTGGTAGTCTTTCTAGAAAAACCCAAGGCTTGAGTAGTAGTGCTACTATGACAATTATTTTTTGTGTATTTACTTACAACTAAAGTTAATATTGCTCTGTAAGAAATACTCTTATCAACAGAACTAGTTTTTGTACTCGTCCAAAATTGACACCCAAAATTGTAATGTGTCCTTCATATCAACATGATTCAAGAATGAAACCAAAAAATATGCTCTCGCAACTGTAGTCAAATTAGAAAATTCACTATATAATCTCTCGACAGATTTTGTTGTTTTCTTTCTTGATAGTGGTTCTTGTTTGGAAAATTCTTTTAATTTGTTGAAATTCATCTTCACCAAGTGTTTGAAATTTTTCTTGGGAAGTAATTTCATAACTTATGTTATCAAATCGCGTATGATTTATGAGAGGGGGACCTTCCTGTTCTGCATCATTTATGTCCATAAACATTGCAAAAAATTTAAAATACATGATTACACCATTCATAAATGATTTAAGATATATAGATCTTGTTTTGAAACATCGATTAATTTTTTCTTTAGTCTTCTTATTTTCATGCATATAACATTTAGCTATTTTATTGGAATGTAGATCTAATAGATGTAGATTTTATTAGAATTTAGATCCAATAGATTTTTATATTTTCTCACCATATATTATCATATTAGTTATTAGGAGATTAGTCTCATAGATTTTGACCATTTGACATAGTTCTTACAAGGATATGAAGCTACAAAACATGAATTTTTCCCTATGATGTGGGATAATAATAGAAATGAACACTTAAAATATTTTAAAGTAACATAGTCCATATATGAAGTGAAAATTCATAAAGATGATGTTGTGGATTAGTCTTTCCATCACATAAAGAAAATTTGGGTAGAAAAAATACATATCATAAATATGAGAAATAATGTTTGATTCCCCCATGCATGAAATGATCATGGAAATATACGTTAATGGTAAAAAATGATACCCTAAGTTGTGAAGTTTAAAGAATAAAAAGGATTCACAAAAATGTTCAATAATAAGTTTATATTTAAGAGCCTAAATATGATTAATAGTTGTATAGTATAATTTAGAAAAACATGATGATAATATAAATAATTCTAAATTATGTATGTATATCATGTCACAAGATATGTGATAGATTCATCAATTAAATTATAGTTAAAAATCTAGGTTTATAAATATATTACCATGCACTATATTCAGACTTTGTGATGGTGGATTGAAATTAGAGGGATAAGATGGGTATTACCAACTCTCTTAAGAGGTATTAAACCACATCTAGGTCTCCCAATTCTCTAATTTGAGATGGAGAGTGATACAAAAAAATAAAAAAAAACAGATCCCTTGATTTATCCCTCACACTTGGAAATTAACAATTTACTTAGTTTTAATAACTGGAATGTAACACATGGGTTAGCCAAGATAAATTATGAATTTCAAAATATGATCTATTAAAAGTACAAGGAATGGGTTCATATCATGTTGATAGGTTCATTAGTTCATCTTGTCTTGGGTCTACAAACATGTCTGAGGTAAAGTTAGTAAACTTGTCTAAGAAAGGGTGTGAGGTCTTAATATAATCCTAAGGATTTATGAGTAAAGGTCAATCCTAAGAATAAAGTTAATGATATATTCATAAGGCTGATTAAAAATAGATAAAAACATTAAAAAATATTTGATAAGATAAAATGAGAACATTCTAGTAGATTTGATTAGGTCAACCTACAACAATAGATAGTTTATAACTACTCCAATATTAATTAACTCCCAAAAAGCACCACCAAACTAATTAAGAATTACCTCACCCAATTTTAAAACATGTTCCTGTAGATCTAATCACCACCTACTTACATTATTATCTCTCAACTAGATATGCTACCCATGTGACATATCTTGAATCCTCCTATATTAAATGTGTAATAATATACTATATAAGATCAAGACCGACTGTTCTTTAATTGATTTACAATAACAACAAAACTCAAATAAACTTGAGTTCTATCAACAAATAAAATTATTGGTCATGTGAATAATTTTTTATCTCCTTTTATGAAACAAAAAAATGTGAATTCAAACTCTTACACTCTTTAATACCATACACATGTGTCATGTACACAATAATGTGAACCAATATTCCAATTAAATCCCTATGTGTTCAATCAAACGACCTATAATGTATTTTGGGTTTCAAGGGTAGATTTTCAACATCAATATGAAATTTTAGTGTAAACATGAACTTGTAGTGATTAATTATGTGATACCTCACATGAATAAAAAGGGTGTCATAATGTTTTTAATTATAAGAAATATCTTGGTCTTGCATCAAGTTCTTAATTAGTGTACCAATAATCTAAATCATATTGTCACCCTTCTCGAGATTTATGTATGAAATGGAGATGTCACGATGAATTTCTTGAATCTCCAATTTGTGTGCAAATATTTTGATCACCATGTTTTTTTCTTGCACTTGTACCAACTTTTGAAATATGTTCTAAAATCTATAAGATGCCAAAAATGTATCAAAATCCTCTGGGTATTCTACAAAATTAATACTATGAAAGCATGCAAAAACTATTATACAAATGAAATATTAGGAGTGCATGGTTGTGAAGTTAAAAAGGACAAAAAAATTATTTGTATTATTTGTTAAATTTATTGAAGTGGTCACATAATTTGTATGTAGAGGATATTCATAAGATTGATATTAGAATTGATCATAACGAAATGGATTGTGAAAAACTAACATAGTATATCAATACAATAGTGTAGTATGTTTTTGGTGTATAGAGGTTGGACATATGGATTTTGAGTCTCCATATGAACATAAGGATGATGTTTAGTGCCCACTTCCCTTCGACACCTTTTGATGCTTATGTTGACATTGTTGATCACATTATGGACATTATTATGTTTTGATTTAGTATGATGTTAGACATTTGATCATGGCTTATTGTTGATCTTGATTTAGATATGATACATGATGCTTATTAGAGACACTTATATGTGGATGATGATTTAATATTTGACATGAATGTTTTATAAATTTTGTTTGAACATGTGATTTTGGATATTGTGAGTAGATCTAGAAATGGATATTTTGTGACGATGATATAGTTTTTGGGATGAATTGTATGTTATAATGTTAAACTGCCTTGATGTTGTTGTGATTTACATACTTAAATGATTTTGTGATTTTATTTATGTCATGTTGGATGTTCTGATATGGCCACGAGGCCGAATGAGTTATTTGTATTTTGCAAGTAAAAAATATCGCAACAAAACATCGAGGGATCAGAGACCAACCACAATGGAATTCTAGGTGAATTCGATAAGGTCACCATGACAACTTGTTTATTGTGTTGTGTATTATTTTCTTAGGGATTCCCATGGGGGGATTTCCTTTATATGTGACCATGGGTTTGTGTATTTTTTTTAATGTGTTTATTTTATTATTATTGTATGTATTTTATTAGTATTGTGTTCCTTTCTTTTAATTATGTTGTGGAGAATTAATGTGAGAATCATATGATTAAAATTTAAATAAATCAAATTGGGATATGAGAACGTAATAATGGAAGTTGTTCGCTGATTGTATTAAATATGTAAGGTGTGTGTAAGAGTGTATAGAGTTTGTGTAAGAAAATTTTTGGAGCATGAAATACTCCACCTCCATGATAAATTCGAATTTGTCCTTGGGGGCTGTTTTTGGAGGCTTGTGGGACAAGTAAAACTTGTCCCATACCTCTAAATTTAATTTACCAACCATACTTATGGTTGGAGAATTGATTTGTGACTTTTATAATGAATTTTATTAATCATGTTGCTTGTTTTGGGTTGCACTCTCTTACATTTTATTTATTTTGCTGTCCCTTGAGGTGTGGGCTTTTTGGAGAGTGTAACTTGTCATATTTTTTCACCCACCTCTTTATTGTGCTTGAGAGAATGAATTTTGTCTTTTGTGTTTGAATTTTAGGATGTGTGATGTGGCATCCTACATGGATCCACATCATCCTCTCTTCTCCCCTCTTGTATATAATTCAAACTATTTACTTGTTTGGGGTTGTTGAATCATTTTACAACTTCTTTGGAGCACATTTTTCTTGTGTTGGAGCTCTTGTTTTGGAGAAATTTTGGAGGAAGCTTTGCATGCTTGGGAGATTACTCTTTTGGAATGTGTTTTTGGCATTTGAAGCTTGCTGTTAGGAAACAAAAGTTACCATAAAGAGGTAGGAATTTAACTCTCTTTCCATGTTGTTATTTTATTGATGTGTTGTATGAATGGTTCATGTTTTGATTTTTTTGTTTGTTGGTTGGGTAGACTACCTTAGAGATGGTGTAGGAGAAGGCTATAGGGAATCCATGTGGGGGGCATAAGGAAATACCATTGGCATAATAATTTTTTGGAGGGAGGTTTGGTTTGGGATCCACCATGGAAAAGAAATAGCTTGCATTTCTTACTTTGTGGGGGGCATAAGGAAATCTATGGTGGGCATAAGGAGGGATTTTTGGGGGGCATAAGGAGGGATTTTTAGGGGGCATAAGGATATGTATGGTGAAATTTACTGGTGGTTTTTAACTGTTGGATGCCTAATTCCTAATTGGGAGGCATAAGTAGCTTCCCCCATAGACCTTTCTCCTTTGTTTTGCATGATCAATCCTGAGTTTTTATTGGAATGTTTTTAATTACAGTTGTTAACTACTGTTTTGTGTTGAATTATGTTTTATATTGAATTGTGCATGATGAAATAATGATGTGTGTTGTGGAATCTAGTTGTTGTCATGGGTTGAATTGCATACTTCTTATTGTATTTTGGTTGGGGCTCGGGGGCCAATAATGAAGGAAGGCTTCTCCTTTCATTGGATGTCTTGGTTGGGTGGAGAGCATTGCCTTTCCCCCTCTTTTGTTGTGATCAAATTGGAGAAAGAGAAAACTGTGCATGTTGCTGTCCTGGAGCAAAGGAAAAATGTAGTTTGACAGTCCCTTGTGAAAACATATTCATTTGTAATCCTTTCCCACTTGTTGTGGATGAAATTGTAATGTATACTTGTGAAGAATTGATGTATGTAATTTGATTATGAAAGTGGATTTATTCGAATTGTGAAAGACATTTACATTCTGCTTTGTACATTGGAAAAGAAAGAAATAGAATTTCTGTTATTGCATTCAACATGAAAAGATGTAAAGATGTTCATAATTGAAGTCAATAAAGAGTTGCAAGTTCATTTCTCATATGCATTGTTGGATTGAATTCAATGTTTTATTGTATGGAAAAAGAGATAGTTAGATCTTTATTTAAAAAGGAAATGTACGTGGAAAGTAATGTTGTATTTCTGTATCCTTGGAAATGTGTTAAAATTGGAAATCAGACTTAGTACCATTTAGCTTTGATTCAATGGTTTGTTTATAAACAACTAATGTATTAGATCAAGATTAGAAATGAAATGCCACACTTGAATGATGAAAATTTATATATACAAAATTTTAAAAGAAATGATCTCTGTTGTAAATTTCAAAACTGGCAAAGTAAATTTAATTAAAATGCACAGTTCGGACCTGCACTTAACAATCAACTTGGAATTGATATAATTTAGCATGCTAAGACATTAAGGAACTCAAATTGACAAAGAACACTTAAGAAAACAATTTAAACGTTGCAAATTTGAGCTAAATCCTTCTCACTGTCATTTTTCGTCAATTGTTGGAAAAATACAAATTTAAATCAAACAAGTGAATTTTCCTTCTTAAAACACTTCAAACCCTACCTAGAGAAATCCTCCATGTCAGTTTGGCATGTTGAGGGAAGGAGGAGATCCAATTTAATCAAATTTAGAAAGTTAGAATTTACCAGTTGGATTTTTAAAATCATGCAGATCCTTTTTACAATATTAAACCCTGAAACGTTTTGAAAAATGTAAAATTTATGTCTCTTGTGAAATGAGGGCATCAAGATATTTCCAAAAAGTCCTTGCTTGCCCAAAACTGAGCTTCCTAGTAAAAGCTATGGCACTTTGAAGTTTTCCTACCTTAGCGGGAAAATTTGAGAAAATTTTCCCTTGCGGGCCCGCGGCCCAAAAAATTCCCATTAAAAATCCTTAGAAATTTTTTTTGAAAAATTTTGGTTTGGGAAAATTTTTGAAATTTCCTCCACCAGCCCATAGCCAATCATATGGAACCATGTGTTCTCACGGGGTAGCAGGTGGAGGTATGACATCTTTTTGCCCTTAGGCCTTTTAAAATTTTTAGAGAATTTTCATCTTTTTCCCCACTAACCCGTAACCTACCAGAAGGTGCCACGTGGTACCTTGGGGGTGACAGCAGAGGAGGGAGAAATTCATACTTTTAGAAGTTTTTTCCTTTGGAAATTTTTTTATGAAAATTTCTACGGCCCCTACACTCCCGCCCTACCTTTTTGAGAAGACTTCCTTCCACAGATGCGCGGACCCATGCGCGCATTTACCCTATCACCTTTTCTCCTCCTTTGGCGAAATTCATCCAAATAACTCCCTACGCTCTGCCTTTCCCTATCTCTCTTCTCCCCACGGTGAATGGTGGAGCAGCCACATGTCCCTGGGGACCTGTGGGTGCATGTGGGGCCATTTTGACTTTTCTTTCCCCTTTGGCGAAATGTCCAATAAACTCCCGCCGCTCCGCCCTTCCCTTCTTTTCGCCAGCGATGACTCTGAGGCCGCCACGTGTCCCTGGAGGACCCACGGAGGCACGGGCACAAATGGGAATTTTCTCCCATGCAAGGAAAAATTCCAAACGCCGCCCCGCGACCCGCCAACCCAAAATTTCTTTTCACCCCTGCTTGACACGTGTCCCCTTGGGGAAAATTTGACCCCTAAAGTCCACCTGCTCATATCTTGAGTTCTACAAGGAGTTAGGAGGACTTCTTTATATCACCGGAAAGGTGAGAAAATTTCCTATCCAATGGGAATGATTTAGGGAAATTTTTAATAAATTAAGTATGAGAAAATTTAAGTTGAAACTCTGAGCCTGTTAGAGAGTGGTATGGGGGTAAATTACTCCTTGAACCTAACTGAAACTTCTAACCCTAAAAAAAAACATTGAACCATGTGAACTTGATATTTGTTAATGAAGGAAAATATGTTCTAGTAATTTTATATTTGTTCTGGAACCTATTAGTGTCAATTGTTGTCTTGCAACTTGGTTGTGGACACTTCTAATCAAAAAACATTATTCCATAATTTTCTAACTAATCCTAGGTTGTTTCTTGGGTCTCAAGTGGGTTGTTTTAATGGGCATCACACTTGGTATCAGAGAAGTGGTTCAAAATCTTGGACCATTGGGCACACTAGAAAACTTGGGACATGAAACTTAAACCTAGCACACTTTTAAACCTAGAAAACAACTTAGTTAGAATTTGTATATTTTAGTAAACATGGAAGTTGTGTAAAACTTAGCAAAATAAACTAACTCTCGCTTTGGTCTATGTAGGAGGCTCAGACGGAGTGAGAGGAACCTTCACAGAGACTCAGACTCACCACCACCACCACCACCACCAGATCAGGGTGTAGCAGCTATCCTACCTCCAGATTCTTACAGACCCTTCAGGATGTCAATGCCGCTCTACTTGGAGGATTAGGAGGACATGTAGCTAGCCATGACAGAGCCCCTTCCATTGAGGGCTAGGTATCTCCTCGACCTATCGAGGAGTATAAAGGAGAGAGCTCGCATGCAGAGTCATCCAGAGTAGAGTCACCACCTAGGAGACATGGTGACAGAGTTCCACGAGCATAGAGAGAGGTCTCAGAGCCCAAGGCTTAGGGATGAGCATGCAGAGAGACCTAGAGGTCCACCAACCACAGCTACAGATCACATCAGGGAGATCCTGAAGCTTCGGCCATCACATTACTCAGGTGACATAGGTGGATTTCAGGTAGAGGCCTGGCTAGTGAGCTTGAGCAGTTGCTTCAAGATTTGTCCTTGTTCTAGCAACATGAAAGCTTGTGTTGCGATCCATCTACTGAGGGATGGAGCAGGAGTATGGTGGAGGACAGAGGAGTAGAAGCTCCATGTAGATTCAGAGATAGTGACCTGGGAGCTATTTGAGGAGAGATTCAGGAGCAGGTATTTGTCACGGAGGTTCATACAACAGAGGATCGATGAGTTCCATGACCTCCGACAGGCATCTCTTTCTGTAGCAGAGTATGAGAGTAGATTTCTAGATCTACTCTAGTATGTAGAGTATATGCAAGATGAGCAGGTGTGGATTCATAGGTTCATCCAGGGCCTAAATTTAGATATTGGAGGTGTAGTGTGGATCCACTACCCACAGACATTTAGCTGAGGCCATCGAGAAGGCCTATATTGTAGAGGAGACTCGGGGAAAGACCCAACAGGCTAGAGACCGAGTCCAGACCCACATACAATAGATGCAGGATGGTAGATCAAGGGGGTCAGTACCCCTTCCTTGTGGTGGCCAGGGTACAACACAGTCATCCTTTAGGCCACAGTAGTAGCAGTAGTCCCACCCACCTCATAGACCTCCATAGAGAGCTGATGCATAGAGAGGTTGGAGTATGGGGCCTCCTCCTAGGGGTCCCATCAGGACATAGGGTGGACCTAGAGCTCAGTCAGTAAGAGCTCGCCAGTAAAGACCTTAGCAGACTACAGCTAGATCATCAGGGTCCACACCATAGGCTTCTAGGGCACCTACTGGAGGTGCTACTCATTGGGGAGGATCAGGAGGATGTTTTGGTTGTGGAGTTACTGGACACTTTTGGAGAGATTTCCCACATAACCCTAACAACAAGGGTAAGGCACAAATTTCAGAGCTGACTGTTGGTGACATGGGATGTAGCCACATGATTTATGCAGCAGTTGAGAACCACTAGGTAGAGCATCAGAGCACAGTCATTGAGACCACAGGTAGCATTGGTGGTATTCCTACCTCTGTATTGTTTGATTCTGGTTCTTCTGATTCTTTCATTGCACCATCTTTAGTAGAGTGATGCAGGCTGGTGGTAGTTAGGCAGGGTCTTAGTTGGGATGTTGAGATGGCTTCTGGAGCCAAGATCTCTGTAGACTCCTTAGTTAAGGAGTGTGTAGTGGATTTGGGACCTTTCACCACTACCTCAGATCTCTCGTATCCTTCCTTTGGGCTCGTATGGAGTCATTTTGGGTATGGATTGGTTATCTACACACAGGGCCAGGATGGATTGTTATCACAAGACTATATCTTGTGCAGATGATTTGGGAGTTGAGTCAGTGATTTCAGGGGTCAGGAGACCCGTTTCTATTCGCACCATCTCCGCTATGCAGCTTAAGCGGTGTGTGCGACGGGGTTGTCAGATGTATGTTGTTACAGTTAGTGACAGATCAGAGGATGGGTCTAGTGGACCATCGCTAGATGATCATCCCATTTTGAGAGAGTTTTCTGATGTCTTTCCAGGGGAGCTACCAGGGTTACCACCCCCACGTGAGATTGATTTTCATATAGATCTAGTTCCTAGAGTAGAGCCTATCTCACGAGCACCTTATCGGATGACCACCCCAGAGCTCTATGAGCTCAAGTTACAGCTTGAGGGCCTTTTGGAGAAGGGCCTTATCCATCCTAGTGTATCCCCTTGGGGTGCACTGGTGATCTTTGTGAAGAAGAACAATGGATCCTTGCGGTTGTGTATTGATTACCGCCAGCTGAAACAAGGTAACGATCAAAATCGTTATCCTCTTCCTCGTATTGATGACTTGTTTGATCAGATGAAGGGAGCCACAGTTTTCTCTAAGATTGATCTTAAGTCAGGGTACCATCAGCTGAGGATTTCAGAGGCAGACATTCATAAGACCGCCTTCCATGAGATATGGGCACTATGAGTTCACAGTGGTGCCTTTTGGTTTGACTAATGCCCCCACAGTGTTCATGAGTTTGATGAATGGGGTATTCAGGACCTTCTTAGATCGCTTCGTGCTCATCTTCCTAGATGACATTTTGATATACTCACATATGCATGAGGAGCATGAGGGGCACCTTCGCTAGGTTCTTCAGTGTCTTCAGGAGCAGTAGCTTTACGGGAACTTGGAGAAGTGTGCTTTCTTTCAGACAGAGGTGTAGTATTTGGGTCATATCATTTCTGGGGAAGGTATTGCAGTCGATCCTTCCAAGATTAGAGCCATTATGGATTGGCCAACACCCACTACAGTGACCGAGGTGCACAACTTCATGGGATTAGCAGGTTACTACCAGAGATTTGTTCAGGACTTCTCTTGGATTGTGCACCCTATCACTTCCCTTCAGAGGAAAGGGAAGAAGTTTGTTTGGTTAGATAGATGTGAGCAGACCTTCAACACACTGAAGGAGTGCCTCACCACAACACCTATTCTTGCAGTGCCGGATCCACAGGGTGAGTTCTTTGTTTGCACAGATGCTTCGTTGGTAGGCCTTGGAGGTGTGTTGATGTAGGAGGGTAGAGTAGTGGCTTTTGAGTCTCGCAAACTCAAAGATCACGAGCTTAATTATCTGACCCATGATCTTGAGCTTGTAGAAGTTGTGCATGCTTTGGTTAGATGGAGACATTTTCTTCTTGGTCAGAGATTCACACTCAGGACAGATCATTTGAGTCTTCACCACCTCTTCATACAGCCCAATCTCAATGCTCTTCAGTGGCGTTGGATGGAGTTGCTTTGTGAGTATGACATGGAGATCGAGCATGTGAAGGGGAACGAGAATGTGGTAGCAGACATGCTCTCAGTAGATGGAGACATGTGGCTATGGCCACTACAGTGAGCACAGATTTGTGGAGCAGGATTCTTTAGCAGCTTCCTCTTGACAGCTTCTACATTGCAGTACGAGTAGAGATCGAGTCACAGAGACCCCTTGAGGGGAAGTTTGATGGTTTTTCCTTAGAGGTAGATGGTCTTCTCAGGCACAGAGGCTGGATATATGTTCCTAGAGATGGAGGCTTGAGGCAGGACATCTTGGTAGAGGCACATCGTGCACCCTATTCAGCCCATCCCAGGGTGAAGAAGATGCACGCCACCTTGCGACAGTTGTATCATTAGAGAGGACTTCATCGAGACATGGTCTAGTTTGTGTCATGGTGTTTAGAGTGCCAGAGAGTTAAGGCCGAGCATCAACATCCAACAGGCCTTCTTTATCCTCATGCTATACCGGAATGGAAGTGGGACACCATTTCCATGGATTTCATTGTTGGGTTACCGATGTCGAGATATCACCACGATGCCATCATGGTCACAGTTGATAAATTGACAAAAGTGGCTCACTTTTCTCCGGTGAAGACCACTTATACAGCTAGAGTAGTGACACGAGTATATTTGGATGAGATTGTCAGGTTACATGGGATTCCACAGAAGATCATTTGTGACCATGATCCTTTGTACACTTCACATTTCTGGACTACCATGCAGTATGTCCTCGGGATGAGAATCAACTTCAGCACAACATATCACCCTGAGACAGATGGATAGACTGAGTGGGTGAATCAGATTTTAGAGGACATGCTTAGGATGTATGTGATGGATCAGCAGTCTAAATGGGAGGAGTACCTGTACTTAGTGGAGTTTTCCTACAATAATAGTTTTCAGAGTTCTATAGGCATGGCTCCTTTTCAGGCTTTGTATGGTAGAGAGTGCAGGACACCTCTTAGCTAGGACAGGTTAGAGGATAGAGTATCTCTTGGACCAGCTCTTTTACAGGACATGGAGCAGCAGGTGGTGTTGATCAGGCAGAGATTGCAGGAGGCACATGACAGGCAGAAGAAGTATGCAGATCAACATAGGATCGACTGTAGTTTTGATGTGGGCATGAAGGTGTTCCTTCATGTCAGGCCACACAAGAGCCCTATCCATTATGGAAAAGGTTCTAAGTTAGCTCCTAGATTCATTGGTCCTTTTGAGATCTTGGAGCGTATCGGCCCTTTGGCCTACCGTCTAGCATTGCCACCCAGCTTGTCTCGTGTACATGATGTTTTTCATGTTTCAGTTCTTAGGAGATATATTGCAGATCCTTCTCATGTGTTAGATTAGACATCATTGTAGGTGTAGGATCAGGGGCAGGTGATGGTGGAGCCCGTTCACATCTTAGATCACAAGACCCTGGGCCTTCGAGGTAGAGAGGTTGATCAGGTTCGGGTGCAGTGGGACATATATGATGAGACTGCAGCTACATGGGAGGATGCTACTTCATTACGAGTTCAGTTTCCACATTTGTTCTAGTGACTTCTAGGAGGAAGTCGAGTCTAAGGGGAGGGGGATGTAGTGCCCACTTCCCTTTGACACCTTTTGATACTTATTTTGATACAGTTGATTTCATTATGGACATTATTATGTTTTGATTTAGTATGTTGTTAGACATTTGATCATGGATTATTGTTGATCTTGATTTGGATTATGATACATGATGATTATTAGAGACACTTATATGTGGATGATGATATACTATTTGACATGGATGTTTTATGGATGTTGTTCGGACATGTGATTTTGGATATTATGAGTAGATCTAGAAATGGATATTTTATGATGATGATATAGTTGTTGATTAAAAATGTAAATGATGTAGTTGTTACTTCGATGTTATTGTGATTCATTTACTATAGTTGATTTTGTGATTTCATTTATATCATGTTGGATGTTCTGATATGGCCATGAGGCTGAAGGAGGTATTTGTATTTTGCAGGTTAAAAATATCACAACAAAAACATTGGGGGATAACAGACCAACCACAATGGAATTCTAGGTGAATTCGACAAGGTCACCATGGCAACTTGTTTTGTGTGTGTGTTGTTTTGTTAGGGATTCCCATGGGGGGGAATCACCTTTACATGTGACCATGGGTTTGTGTATTTTATTAATGTGTTTCTTTTATTATTGTTGTATGTATTTTATTAGTAATGTGTTCCTTTCTTTTAATTAATTAAAATTGTGATAGAATTAATGTGAGAATCATATGATTAAAATTTAAATAAATCAAATTGGGATATGGGAAAGTAATAATGGAAGTTGTTGGCTGTTTGTATTAAATATGTAAGGGATGTGTAAGTTGTGTAAGAGTTTGTGTAAGTCAGATTTTGGAGTATGAAATACTCCACCTCCATGGAAATTCGAATTTGTCCTTGGGGGCTGTTTTTGGAGGCTTGTGGGACAAGTAAAACTTGTCCCATGCCTCTAAATTTAATTTACCAACCATACTTATGGTTGGAGAAGTGATTTGTGACTTTTATAATGAATTTTATTAATCATGTTGCTTGTTTTGGATTGCACTCTCTTACATTTTATTTAATTTGTTGTCCCTTGAGGTGTGGGCTTTTTGGAGTGTGCAAGTAACTTGTCATATTTTCACCCACCTCTTTATTGTGCTTGGGAGAATGGATTTTGTCTTTTGTGTTTGAATTTGAGGATGTGTGATGTGGCATCCTACATGGATCCACATCATCCTCTCTTCTTCCCTCTTCTATATAATTCAAACTCCTTTTTGATTTGGGTTGTTGAATCTTTTTGCATTATTCCTTGGGGGCACATTTTTTTGTTTGGAGCTCTTGTAGATTTTGGAGGAATTCGGAGATAACTTCGTACTTGGGACATTACTATTTTGGACTATGTTCTTGGCATTTGAAGCTTGCTTGTTGGAAACAAAAGTAACCATGGAGAGGTAGGAATTTAACTCTCCTTTTTATGCTTTTATTTTCTTGTTGTGTTGTGTGAATGGTGCATGCTTTGATTTATTTGTTGGCTGGTTGGGTAGACTGCCTTAGGGATGGTGTAGGAGAAGGCTATGGGGAATCCATGTGGGGGGCATAAGGAATGCCATTGGCATCAGAATTTTGTGGAGGGAGTTTGGGTTTGGGATCCACCATGGAAAAGAAATAGCTTGCATTTCTTACTTTGTGGGGGGCATAAGGAAATCTGTGGGGGGCATAAGGAGGGATTTGTGGGGGGCATAAGGATATGTGTGTGATGAATTATATTGGTGGTTTGTTACTGGTGGATGCCCAATTCCCAATTGGGAGGCATAAGTAGCTTCCCCCATAGACCTTGCTCCTTTGGCTTGCATGATCAAGCCTGAGTTTTGATTTGAATGTTTTCAATTGTAGTTGTGAACTGTTGTTTTGTGTTGAACTATGTTTTATATTGAATTATGCATGTGAAAGAATGTTGTGTGTTGTGGAAGCCAGTTGTTGCCATGGGTTGAATCACACCTCTTATTGTATTTTGGTTGGGGCTCGAGGGCCAATGATGAAGGAAGGATTCTCCTTTCATTGGATGTCTTGGTTGGGTGGAGAGCATTGCCTTTCCCCCTCTTTTGTTGTGATCAACTTGGAGAAAAAGAAAACTTGCATGTTGTTGTCCTGGAGCAAAGGAAAAATGCAGTTTGACAGTCCCTTGTGAAAACATACTCATTTGTAATCCTTTCCCACTTGATGTGGATGAGATTGTAATGTATATTTGTATAGAAAATTTGTATGTAATTGATTATGAAATTGGATTTTTGAATTGTGAAAGACATTTATATTTTTCTCTGTACATTGGAAAGAAAGAAATAAAATTCTATAATTTCATTCAACATGGAAAGATGTAAAGTTTCATAATTGAAGTCAATAAAGATTTGAAGGATCTTTTCTCATATGCATTGTTGGATTGAATCCAATGTCTTATTGTATGACAAAAGAGATAGTTAGATCTCTATTTGGAAAGAAAAATGTACATGGAAACAATGTTGTATTTTGTATTTTTGGAAATATATGTAAAATATGAAATTTAGTATTTGCTTTAGCTTTGAAATGATTTGTTTATAAACAACTGATATGTATTGGATTAGTTTAGAAATGAAATGCCACACTTGAATGATTAAATTTATATACAGTTTTAAAAGAAATAGATCTCTCTTGTAAATATTCAAAACTGGCAAATGAATTTAATTAAAATGCACAGTTCGGACCTGCACTTAACAATCAACTTGGAAATGATAAATTTAGCATGCTAAGACATTAAGGAACTCAAATTGACAAAGAAAACTTAAGAAAACAATTTAGAACATTGCAAAATCGAGCCAATCCTTTCCTCAGTCGTTTTCTGTCAATTGTTGGACAAAATTCAAACTTGAAATAATTTGAGAAAATTACCTTCCCTAAAACACTTTAAACCCTCCCTAGAGAAATCCTCCATGTCTTTTTGGCATGTTGAGTGAAGGAGGAGATCAATTTAATCAAATTTAGAAGTTGGAAATTACCAGTTGGCTTTTTAAAAGCCTGCAGATCATTTTTGCAAAATTGACCCCTTAAACTTTATCAAAATGTAAAATTTATGATTCTTGTGCAAAGAGGGCATCGAGAGATTTCTAGAAAGTCCTCATTTTCCCAAAATCTGAGCTTTCTAGCTCAAGTTATGGCCCTCTGAAGTTTTCCTACCTTGGCGGGAAAATTTGGGGAAATTTTCTCTGGCGGGCCCGGTGCCTGCAAAATTCCCGTTAAAATCCTTAGGAATTTTTTTTTAAAATTTTGGTTTGGGAAAAATTTTGAACTTTCCTTCGTCAGCCTGCAGCCAATCAGAAGGCACCACATGTCCTCATGGGCCAGCGGCGGAGACGCGACATCTTTTGCCCTTAGACCTTTTTAAAAATTTTGGAAAATTTTCATCTTTTTCCCCGCCAACCCACAACCTACCAGAAGGTGCCACATGGCACCTTGGGGAGACAGCGGAGGAGGGAGAAATTCATTGCCTTGGAAGTTTGTGCCTTTGGAAAAATTTCGTGAAAAGCTCCGCGGCCCACACTCCCTCCTTGCCTCGAGAAAACTTCCTTCTGCAAAAGCACGGACCCACGCATGCATCACCCTTTCACCCCATCTCCTCCTTTGGTGAAGTTCACCAAACCTCCCTGCTGCTCCACCTATCTCTCTTCTCCCCATAGTGAATGGTGGAGAGCCACGTGTCCCTGGCGGACCTGTGAGCACGTGGAGGCCAAATTAGCTTTTCTTACCTTTGGCAAAATGTCCAATAAACCCTCGCTGCTCCGCCCTTCCCTTATTTTCTGATGACTATGAGGTCGCCACGTGTCCCTAGAGGACCCACAGAGGTGCGGGAGAAAATGGTAATTTTCTCCCGCTCAAGGAAAAATTCCAAACGCTGCCCCACGACTCGACGACCCGAAAATTACTTTTCACCTCTACTTGACACGTGTCCCCTTGGGGAAGATTTGACCTCTAAAGTCCGCTTGCTCATAACTAGAGTTCTACAAGGAGTTAGGAGGACTTTTTTATATCACCGAAAAGGTGAGAAAATTTCCTATCTAATGGGAATGATTTAGGGAAATTTTGAATATGTTAAGTATGAGAAAAATCAAGTTGAAACTCTGAGCCTGTTAGAGAGTGGGCATGGGGGTAAATTACTCCCTGAACCTAACTGAAACTTCTAACCCTTAAAAAAAATTTGAACCATGTGAACTTGATATTTATTAATGAAGGAAAAATATGTTTGAGTAATTTAGATTTTTTCCGGAACCTAATAGGGTCAACTGTTGTCTTGCAACTTGGTTGTGAACACTTCTAATAAAAAAAATTATTCCATAATTTTCTAACTAACCCTAGGTTGTTTCTTGGGTCTCAAGTGTGTTGTTTTAATGGGAATCACACTTGGTATCAGAGCATTGGTTCAAAATCTTGGACCATTGGGCACATTAGAAAACTTGGGACATGAAACTTAAACCTAGAAAAAAACTTAGCTAGAATTTGTATATTTTAGTAAACATGGAAGTTGTGTAAAAATTAGCAAAGATGAACTAACTCTCGCTTTGGTCTGTGTAGGAGGCTCAGATGGAGTGAGAGGAACGTTCACAGAGACTCAAACTCATGAGGATTACATGTACGAACATGAGCTAGGTGAATTAGTACTCATAATGAATAAAATAATAAGTTTTATTAGATGAAGATAAGATATACAAGGAGATAGGAAATTCATTATTCGTACAAGATACACAACAAGAGGAATGTGTTGCATGTTGGTGATAAAAAATGATAGAATAAAAAGTTGGTATTTCTGAAGATGATATAAAAGTTAGGATTGGAATGGATACCATATCAAAATCCTTACATAGAAGATGACATGGTTTATGAAAGGAATAACAATCATTGGGAAAACTTAACGTGAATTAGAGAAGAATATTGGTTAGCTTAAGGATAGAATTCTATGGGATACCTTACTGATGGATCCATGTCATGATGTTTTATGAATACCTTTGAAGTTTGATTAGAAAAATATATAGGATTAATCAGCAACTCAAGATTAAAGAAGCATCCAGGAGATAGTTCTTGATCATTCAAAATGTGGCTTCTAATATTTTTTTAGGGAAGGAAACTTAACTTAACATATATTTTACATAGGTGTGAATGCCAATAATTTAGAAGCATGGAATGTGATGGATGATATGATATAAATAGCCATATTTTTTACCCCCTAATGATAAAATTTATAGTCCTAGTTTAGATGAGGAGTGATCTCTAAACTATGTAAATATATGATAATATGACTCTAACACACATGCTATAATTTGAGGTATGACAACATGTCTTGAAACTATGCAAATCTATGATAATATGAGGATTTAAAATTGTGTGCAAGCTATATTGGTTGGTAGGAGGATATGTTTATATCCAAACTTGGCTAAGAGATAACAACCTCATAGTTAAACAGACAATACTAATCATAAATTGTATTATAAAACACACAATACATAAGCACAATACTAATCATTCTACTAAATTTATCAAATATTCTTCTATTTATAAGGCATGTTAAAGCTAAAACTTCATATTTACCCTAGACAGAAAATAAAATTATGATCTCAAGGGTTTCAAGTATGTATGTACCAATGTTTTCTTGTTTAGTATCCTCTCTCTCTCTCCTAACATTCTGCTCTTCTATATCCACCTCATTATATTTTCACTTGTTATTATTTTTGTTTCTCATTATTCCTCCACTTCGTTAATTTTTACCTACATGCGCAAATTGAACTAGATCTAGATCTAAGAATAAATTCAATGGAAAACTATACACCTGTGATTCTTATTATATAGAAATATTCATAGATTATATTGTATTTAATTAATGACATTAAAAATTTGTTGTATTTAATTAGACAATTTTCTAAATTTACAAGAATTTAAATCTAATATACAATTATTAAATTTTTGTAATGTATTTTTAATAAATTTTACTAAATAAATATAACTATGTCTTAAATTATATATAATAGAACACTTTTTTATCTATACATTTTAAAAATAAAATTAAAATTAATATATACTTTTGATTAAAAAAAACTAAATAATTAAAAACTAAATATGAAAATTATATTTTAAAATTTTAACCATTAAAATTTTGAATCTAAAAATAAAATTAAAAACAATATTAGAAAAAACTATGCTTTCAAACTATAGTTATTAAAAAGTATTCTTAAAAATTAAATTTTAACTTTAAAACTAAGTCTAATATTAAATGTTCAGTTGGTGGTGCTTGGGTGGCGGAAAGGGTCATGGAATTAGCCTTTTGGAGGGTTCACACGAGGGGTGTTTGCTTGAACCACCCTCATGCGAACCCCCATTCACGTGAACACCCTTAGTTGGAGCCTATGTGGTACCTACATGGCATATGTTGGACCTTAATCCATTTGGAGGATAATTATAGGCCAAAATGTGCCACATAAACACCACACATTTAGGTTTAATAAATTAGTTAAATTACAAAATTTATACCAAAATAGAATTTTCTATTATCTTTCTAAAAAATATAAATTTTATTTTTAAAAAAAATGTTTTACTATTTTTTTTTTTAAATTTCCAATGTATGGTATTTTATGACAATCACTAGTACACTTTCAACACAATTTGAAAAAAAGTAAAATATATCAAAAAATTGAAAAAAATTAATTGTACTATATTTTGATGTCTTCTTCATACTTATTAAAAAAGAATCGATATAAATATGGAAATATGTTTTCATAAACATATGTATGCCCTTAATTTGAACATATCTTCACAAAAAAAATTGTGTGTGTGTGTGTGTACGAAAATTTAAAAAATACGAAAATTTGTTAGGAACTCAATATTCAAATCTAGAACATATATCTAAAATTTCATGGTGAAAAAAATAGTTTTTCATTAAAAAAACGATGTCACCACATTGTTGCTCTACTATAAAATAAGAAACAATGTATAAATAAAATTAAGAAAAAGACTAGATTTTTTTCTAAAAAAATGTACATGCGTTCTACACTCTAAACACAACATTTTGTTAGTTTATGGAATCATGAATGTGTACGATTTTTTTGTTATTTCCTCTATAATTTCATGTTTATAAACGTACAAAAAATGTAAAAAAAGTGGGACACACTTATATGATTTCACTCGCAAATGATCTTATTTTGACTGTAACAACAACCCAAAGCTTAAGATATCATATAAAATCCTTATAACTCTTTGGAAAAGAGGTTGGGATGTAAGCCAACACTAGAAAGATTATTTTTTTGATATTTTTGCATCAGAGGGAAAAGAATCATATAAGCTTCTTGTTTGAGAAAATCCCACTTGAGACAGTCTCAAAATACAAGCACTTATGGCTTGATTTCACTAACAACCCTAGGTGGGAGGCATGCATAGTAAATAGAATCTAAAAATGTGGAAGAAACTTTACTCCCTTCAAAAAATATGCAAAAATGCTTATTTGTGGGATTGCAATATCACTAGGGTCTTGTTTGGGTGACTGGTAGTTCCAATGGTACTATATGGATGTGAAATTTGAGCTAGTGGTATGTCAAGCATAAAGTAGAGATAGATGGAGAGAATTTAGAAGCATTTAAATAAAATTACCTTCAATATTAAAGGTTCATCATATTATATAATCCTAATAGAAACAACAAATTGCTCCAATAGAAGCTACAACCATGATACTTCTCTCTATGATTATATTTTATCTCATAATCCTTCAACATTTGACTGGAGATGGAAATTGGTTGCTCTGATGCTTCATTATTTTGTTGAGTCAAAACTATAACAACCCTGGCCTCAGTTCCATATGCATAAAGGTTAAAATCATTTGAATATTCAATATTGATAAGTGTGGGAGACTAAGTAATTTCTTGCTTGAGTAGTGAATCTTTATTTTCCTTTTTTGGTCCATTTAAAAGCTACATTATTTTTAAGAATTAGAGTGATGGGCTTAACCAAACCTACAAAATTAGGAATAAAATTCCTGAAAAAGTTTATCTTTCCCATGAAAGACTACAATTCCTTCTTGTGAGTTGGAAATGAGATGGAAAGAATATTAGAGATTCTTTCAAGTTCAATAGAAATATCATCCTTAGAAACAATGTAATCCAATAGCTTTGCTTGTGGGACTGCAAAAATACACTTCTTGGGGCTAGGAGATACCCTAAAATCCTTACATCTTTTAAATATTTTCTCAAGGTGATTGATATGATCTTTACTCTTCTGATAGAAAACCATGATCTCATCCAAGTAGATGAGGATGAAATCATTTATGTATCCTTTATAAGTAATGTCCATTTCTTTTTAAAAAGTGGCACCCACATTTCATAGACCAAAGGGAATTTTCTCATATTCATATGTTTCCCACTTAGTTATAAATGTGATCTTATATTGATCCTCTTTTCTAAATTTAATCTGATTAAAACCTGAGTAGCCATCAAGCATAGAAAATATTTCATCTCCTACTATTGTCTTAAAAAAAATTCTATAGAGGGTAGAGGATAATGATCATTTAATGAGGCTTTGTTTAAGTCCCTAAAATCCATGCATAGTCTGATTTCTCCATTCTTATTCATAACATGAACCAAATTATCCACCCAAGAGGAATATTCAATGGGGAATATGATTTTTACCTTAATAAATTTGGATAACTCGTTTCTCATGAGGGTTTTAATTCTTGGATTGACATGAATTTGCTTATATTTGGTTAGCTTGGCACTAGGATCAAGATCTATGGTGTCCTTAGAAATGTTGGGGTCAAAACCCTTAAGATATTAATAATTCCATGAGAATACATCATTATATTTCTGACATAAGGAGATAAAATATTTCTTTTCAAATTTATTAGATACCTTTATAAGAAATAGTTCCTTGTCTTGTGTAATAGTGACTGGGTGGAAATCCTCTTGTTTTGTTTTTATATCCTTTTCTTGTCATCTAAACTCATCATTAGGACAGAAAATGTGTTTAAGAGTGACCAACCCTTTGGGAATTTTTTTTTGTTTTTAGCTGAATGATATGATCACCAAAACCATCATGCAAATCATATTTCAATCTTGAGGAGAACTCAAATTCTGTAGAAAAAAATACTGTGCACTTGGGTACATTCCTAGGTCCTAAAGCATACTAGTGGTTGACAACTCATTTTGGGTGTTTTTATTTATCTCTTACACTTTTAATGACCTTATATGACCGATTTATCTATTATGTCCTCAAAAACTAACATCCAATTAGGAAAGAAATGCCCAGGTGCTTTTGTCCCTTCTGGGAGCCCTTGTCCTTCTTTATCCTCTTCTTACTCTTTTGGGTATCTTTTACTTCTTGGGCACCTTTTAGTACTTTGGGTCTACCTTTCAATTGTCAATTATGAAATTAAAACAAGGGAATCATATATATATACTTAGTTACTTTTTCTAAATTGGGTGCCAAACAATGTAAGCATTATATCATCACCTAATCTTACACAAAGGCACAAGATCATTTCAAAGCATACATCTAGCACACTAATATAAGGGAAAAGGGTTGCATTTATCTACATACTCAACTTAGGAGGGGAATTTCATTTTATTCCATCACACACATCTTGCATGTACTTAGAGCAATATTGATCTATCATGCTATCATAGTGCAACTTACACAATAGAAACCTAGGGCATCATTACATACACATACACAAATAACTACATGGATTATGAGATGTAGTGGAGCACTCGGTCATAATTTCACTCATTGGGTGACTATTGGGATCATTCTGACTCCCCATTATGTATCTTCTATAATATATTTGATATGGTTTGTAGGCATGTGCAACTAGTTATCTATATTACAGGTTATAGGTATGGCCGATAACATTAGAGTGAAACAAAATTGATAAAATAAGACCAACAATGAAGCTCCTACAACCCAAAAAATAATAGAACCTAAGTATCTAAATAGACACAATAACCCAGATTAGTCATTAGCACCCAAACGCTCCTATCCTCCCATGAGCACTTCTTTCCTATGCAGTTATGAGTTCCAAAACCCTCGGTGAGCCTTGATGGCTCTATTTTCTACCTATTCCAGTAGTTACTCTATCTAGATCACTCCCATGATGCACAAAATCAGCTAAGTCACCTTCTCTCTTTCATTTACTTAGGGTTTCACATTGTTATATGTTTATTTCCTGGACAGTATTATAGTTTATTACATTTATATCATTAGTTACAGTAGTTACTCTAAAATTAGATTTAATTCAATTTAGATTCAATCATTTGGTGAACTCATTCACTTAAACCCTATCTTCCTTCAAGGCTTTCTTTTTATTCTTGTCACCTGTAGTGTTCATTTTTTTTCCTTACTCACATTGAGCTTCCTCCATTTGTTCGTAAGTTCTGTAACATTCCCATTTTAAGACTTTAAAAATAAGGGATTTTTTTTTTTGAAACATAATGTTCTCTATTCTAAATAAAACATCATTTAGAACACACATTCCATGTCCATCAACCTCATAATAGATAACCATATGTAGCTATAATGACTCGGTATACTACCGATCTCTCATTCCATGACTCAGTTACTAACCAATCTCTCATGTTAACTTAAAGTATAGAATAATTTATGTATGCTACGTATACTTGATTCTCCTACCCTATTCCAGATACTGAGTGATTTGTTTAAAGAACCTATCTGAATATTTGTTACCAATATTCATCTGACATCACGTTGCTTTAAACTAGGTGACATAGGACAACACAACCAGTAGCTTGCGATACTTTGGCCAAAGATTTCCAATGTACTATTTATGTTGTTATTCCTAGACGACATACTCGTCATTCCAGAATATGTCCTTCACCTAACTCTTTCGTTATATTGAATGGTCTTTACTGACTATCGTCAGTCCACTTGCCCAAGGTTTGACCCTAGCCTGGGTGAGAAACATAATTTATTATAAGAAGATGCTCACGAAGACTTAGGGTATATGGGCATACTCAGTTGACCTAAGTCAACCGGATGTGTTGAGGTACCCTGAGTCATTGAAAGATACTACCTATCCTAAACATGCTACTAACTTGTCTTAGAGAGAAACTAAGTTAAAGTCCAGATGTGTGTAAATCTAGATGAATAAATACAGAAGGATGTTGCCACATGTCAACTACAACACTGTATCCTCGAGAAGTCCCAAGACTTCCCGAGGGTACAATGCTGCCGTTGGCATGTGCCAACATCTGTTAGAGCTCATTCATAGAGATGTACATACCCCTTAGTGGTCATTAATTAGAATTAAATTAGATTAAGATTCAGATTACAGCAACCATGCCTAACCCTAGTTCCATCATTCATTAATTTCTTTACCCATACTTAACCTGATTAGATATGGAGAACTACATTAATTCAAGTTTGCATTGTTGTTTATTAACATGGCATAACAAGTAGTTATCCCAAAAACAGGACAACAAACATCAACGTTTTATTCCTAATGTAACCTAGCTGTCCAAATCAAGTGAGACATCCACCTAGATTCAGCTAGTGTTTACTTTATAGATGAAGCTGTAAGATTAAGGATCATAACCACTATTCATTTTATCTTTCGTTCTTTGGGAGAGGAAAAGTCTTCCTCTACATGGTTAGATGATAGGTTTTAACACAACCTTTTTATCATTCTTTACACATATAGTTTAATTGTATGCCCCATGCATATTTCATTATTAAACTATAGTTGTGAGTTAGAAAACAACATCTTTTGCAAATTAACAAGTTCATTATAATGAGGGAGATTATATTATCTCCTTAATCCAACTCATTATCTGATAACAACAATAGTATACAAACATATATAAAGAATACCGCCAAGATATCCCTATTATTTCCGGCATACCCTATAAGAGATTTCATAAAACAAATTGGAGTCAAATACGAAACCTTTCAATTCATGATTTTAAATATACATTTACAAGACTTATGCAATTCAGACATTCTACATGTCAATCATAATTAAGATCTTAAAAGAACAACACTTTTCTTTTCCAATACAACTCAAGAATGATTCGAAACTTTTTACATAAGATCTAGAATTAAATAAGCCAATACATCATGAAAGTTCTTACCTAATTTTATCACTTACGATGTCCATCTACAAAAATTACTAGCACGGGTCAGTTCAATGAATTGAACATGATAAGCACTAAGCATTAAAGTAAAGTGTATTCCACTAATTGTTCCATCAAACAACTTTGCTTTAATGAAACAATTAACATATCATACTAGTAATCATAAGTAATATCATCCAGAAAAGAATTTAAATTTAAAGACTCTGAATTCACTTTTAAGAAAGGAGCATAATATAATCTACCACACCTACATTATATCATATGGTTTCATTTATCCTATCAATTACTTTAAAAAAATCAACTGGGCTTTTCATCCAATTGTTTCATAATTTCATAAGAATAAAAATACACATTTATCTTTTCACAGTAGAAAAAGAAGTGAATTTCAGCATAGCTCATATTAGTATGTTTCATCTTTCCATATAAACAAAATAATAGAATCAATACATACTTATTCCCCATATGCAAATCATCTGAAGGATAGAATCAAGTTTAGAACACACAACACTACCTCCGTCCAAAGATAACAATATAAGGAATCCATAAATAAAGAGACAACATCTAAACAAGAATCCCAATTCAATCCAGGAAGATTAGGAAAAAAAACAGTCTAACTGAAAGTATTACTAACCCCTATATGTAAGTAGATATAATTCAAAGGTCTAAAATCAGACTGTCCACAAATCCAAGCTAGAATCAACAAAATAAATCTCTTAGCCAATCCATCAAAGAAGTTTCCATATCATAAGAGAATCAATTAAAGAGAAGCTTAGTCAATAAACTTATACAATCAATAGAAAAAAGATCTCAAATAGAAAATGATCCAATCTATAATTCATTTCATTTAAACTATGAAATGAATTCCCTTATCTAATTCCAAATTAGAAATTATTTAACTATTTCCCAAAAGAGAACACAAAACCGAACGCACAGTCAAAGAATGCACACTACAAAATTTCTATTACAAAACTTACAAACTAGTTTCTTATTTCCATTCACCAAGCTCAAGTTCAAATTCAAATCTTATAACAAAGCACACAGTACCATCCCTAATAGTATACTGTCCCTAAGAGATCATATTCATTTCTCTTTCTAAAACCTGGAGATTTATTCAATGAACCCAACAAGGAATAGAAATATGCAAACAATGTAAGATATACAAGGGTCAATACAACTCATGAAATCAAAGGAATAAATTCCCATTACAAAGCATCAACAACTTAATGCAAATGAGTAAGTAGTTTGTGATCACAAATAAGAACAAAATTACAAAGAATTTTGAACAGTGATACAATATCCTTTCATAAAACACTCAGTATACTAGGTTTTAGATTCAACATTCTATTAAAACCCAAGAATCAAATAAAAGATCAGAAGAGAGTAAGAAAACTAAATAATACGTTTAAGACAAGTACTATCCCAAACTTACTTCCAACTTGACTGAAACATAATCACCACAAGCCTCTCGAGTTCTAATTAAAAGCTTATGATAGGGAAGTATTTGTTTCAACCTCAATAAAAAGGAGAGTAAATACTACATTGTTAGAAGCTTCTATAAAAACTTTTAACAACTTACTTCAAATGAACCACAAAAATCAAACAAACCCAAAACAAGACATAGTTCCAACCGATTAATCCTAAGAGAAAACTGTCAAACTTCAACAAGACACGGGTTCACTCAGGGCAGAGAAGGAAAGATAAACTTCACATTCACTTGCCCTATCTAGTTCAAAAGGTGGTACAATCTCCAAAACAGAAGTACCACAATCATTCCAACACAAAGCTACAAGGAGAACATCTCAAAGAGATTACCAGATCTACTTCTAAACAAAACAAATCTCTCAAGACCCTTTTGAACATACAGCTCTTAAATGAGATTAAAGCTTTTCAAATCCTTAATACCAACGAAACTCCATCTCAGAATACAAGCACCGAATCAGACACGTCGATTCCAACTTAAGTTCAAAATAACCATCTATGGAATACTAGAATAGTATTAAACACGAGCTTTAAACAAAAGTTCATAATAACACCAAGTTTCAACTTAGTCTAGAAAAAACACGAAGTCCCATTTAAATCTCATAACAAATCACGAAGCTTCAACACAAGCTTAGAACAACCATGAATCTCCACTTCAAGCTCAATGAACACAAGAATAAAATAAAGATTCAGAACCATACAAGCAATGAGGTCAGTTCAGTCAACATTAGTCTCGAATACAAGTTACAGAGCTTCAAATATAAGTTTGCATGAATATCACCATTAAACTAGCATAGAGAAAGTTCCCCAAAAACTATCATTACCAGCAATGGATTTACATTCCAAAAAATGTAGAGATTTCATAAAACATGCAAGTAAATAACCAGACACATCATGCAAAAATATATCTCAAGTGAGCAAAATTATTTTAATGAATCATTTAGAAGAAATCAAGAAATCTTAATGGGTAGAGCCTATCATGCTTGATAGTGCCTCTGTCAATTCGAAGGAGACTTCCAGCCGAGATTCCAACTCTTTTTCTTCTCCACGATAGATCAAAAACCATAATTTTTTTCTTCCAATGCCTCTTATACATTCCCTTGATGAAAAATAGACCAGAGAAACCAAAAATAGCCAATAAGAAGAAGAAGTCAAAATGTTGGTTCAAAGAACTAGATAGCTCCATGCAGAGAAAAATTCGCGAGGCATGCAAAAACAAAAAACCTCTCACAAACATTCCTCTCATGTTTCTAAGATGGTTTGCATAGAAAAAATGAGATTCATTAATGTTATAACTCCTAATCCTCCCACTTATCTCTCCTTTCCACCGCCTCCCAAAACTAGCGAGTACCAATTCCAAATCGACATGCAATTCCATACTTAGCGAAGCCTCGACATAAGCCCCACTAAAGTTTAACTAGCCCTTGCCAAACTAGCAGTACCTCCATGTATTTAAATCCAATCAAATCAAATAAAAGCCATTAGAACCGTCGCCATAGTTACATGTAACCTTAGGCCCCTTTCAAATAGTTTAGGCTAGATTTCCCCAAAACTTAGGTTAGTCCAACAATTAATCACCTTAGGTCTTAAAACATTGCCTTAGGTAGTTTCCACCTTAGGTTAGATTAAATTCACCTCCATAAAGTATTAGGCATTAGGTTAACATAGCCAAGAATTATTATAGTACTCTCCCCTTCACATATTCACTTAGCACACAAGAGCTTAGGTTAGGTCACCCCCCCAACACAATAGAATAAGAAGCTTAGGTTAGGTTATAACCCAATTAAGTAGACGTAGCTAGGAAGTAGGTGTTCTTACTTAGCTTAAGATACCATTAGGATTATCCTTAAGTTTTTAGGATCATGATCCCCTTCATAGTCATAAGATGACTATATTTTGTTTACGCCAATAATGTCCTGTGGAGATCAATCCCAGAGACTGAAGCACAAACATACAGTTGAATGAAGGAATTTTCACACAAGACCATAAAATTTGCAAAAACACAAAAGTTTAGTTTGATATCCCTTTCAAACTATTGAGTGTCAATTTACCATTTAGTTTGTTAAGAATATTTAAAAATTCCTTGGATCATTGAAATTGATCCAAGGATGAGTCAGTCAAAAGAGATAAGTTTGCAACTCGAAAAATCCAATTGTAGCTTATCAAAAAGAAGTGAAAATGGATTCTTGCAAGCCATAACATTTCATTCCAATGAATCTAATAGTAGAAATGATTTATCCATAACAAGCATGATTTTCAACAATCAAGGAAACACACCTCATTCAAGAAAATCACATGCCAACGCTTGTAATACAAAGAGAAATATAAAAGTTTGTTCAAGGTGTTACATACTTCCCTCCTAAAAAGAATCATCATGTCGATGATTATCTCATTTTAATCATTGCATTCAGGATAATCAATTTATTTAGTTTCTTAATATATGTTTGCAACAATATCCAAATTTAAATTTCCAGAAATCAGCATTCACATAGTTGTTTATTCAAAAATAAATAGTTGTCTGTCCATAACTAACAGACTTATTGTCATATAAAGATAAAATCACAAATTTTTATTAGTCATCATAGTCAATTTTGATCGAAAAAATATGGAGAAGCAGTTTTCATATCGTCCAGTTTTTCCCAGATTAAACTTTCTTCATTAAATTGGTCCCACTTGACCTTAAATTGACTTATCTCACGATTTCTTAAATGCAACTGGTGAGTTTCCAACACTCTTATGGGTTTAACCATGATTATTCCTGGGTCTTGGACCTGCAAGGAATTCCAATTTAACACATGTGATAAATCTAAAATGTATTTCTTAAGAAAAGAAATATGGAAAACATCATGCATTCATGACAAAGCAGGAGGTAATGCTAAACGGTAAGCTACAGGGTTGATTACTTCAACTATCTCAAAAGGTCCCACATAACGAGGTGATAACTTGGCAGCCTTGCCAAAAGTTATAGAGCTCTTTTTCGGTTTAACCCGAAGAAAGAATTTCTCACCAAGTTCAAATTTCCTGTCAACCCACTTTAAATCAGCATAACTCTTTTTCCTATCTTCTTATTCTTTCAAGCACTCATGAATAATTTTAACTTGCTGTTCCATTTCAGTAAGAATTTCAGGTCCAATTACCTCTCTATCCTCAATGTTGTCCCAACTAGAAAAGGTTCTGCATTTTCTTCCATATAATGCCTCGAAAGGTGCCATCTTAAGAGAGACATGATATGAGTTATTATATGCAAACTCCACCAGTGGAAGGTACTCTTCCCACTTATATTGTTGGTCCATACAATACATTCATAATATATCCTCTAAAACTTGATTAACTCTTTCAGTCTGTCCATTTGTTTCCAGATGATATGCAGAACTGAAATTCAGCTTAGTTCCTAGAGCTGCATTAAGCATTTGCCAAAACCTTGACGTCATTCTAGGATCTCTATCCGATATGATTAATTCAGGTACTCCATGTAATCTGAAAATTTTTGTGTACAAATCTTTTAGCCAATACAAGAGAATCATCCTTCAGATTACCAGCAATAAAATGTGTTACCTTCATTAGTTTATCAACAACTACTAAAATAACATCATGTTTATTTCTTGACATAGGCAACCCTTGTACAAATTCCATGCTTATCACTTGCCACTTGTACTGCGGTATGCTATGAGGATACAATAAACTGGCTGGGTGCATATGTTCCACTTTAACATGTTGACATTCAAGGAAATGTGTCACAAAATCAATAACATCCTTTTTCATTCCTTTCCAGAAATATTGTTGTTTTATATCAGCAAGCATCTTTGTAATACCAGGGTGTCAGAAAAAGGTGAATTGTGAAATTCTGCTAACAATTTCTTTCTTAAATCATTTAGCGAAGGTATGTATACCCTGTTTTCAAATCTTAAGATTCCTTCGTTATCAAAGTGAAAACCTTTATACCTCAAATCATTTGGATTTGCAACAAGCATTGTCTTTACTTGCTGAAATTAAGAATCAGATTCCATAACACTTTTTACTTCATCCTTAAATTAAGTTCTTAATGTTATAAGAGCATAAATGTGCTTCCTACGACTTAGAGCGTTAGCCACTCTATTTTCCTTACCCTTGATATAATTGATGTCAAAATCATATTGAGACAAAAACTCTAACCATCTTCATTGTCTTGCATTTAGATTTGGCTGAGTGAAAATATACTTCAGCCCAAGATGATCAGTTTTCAATTCAAAAGGTTTACCAAGCAGGTAATGCCTCCAAACTTGTAGTGCATGAACAATGGTAGCAAGCTCTAAATCATGTGGAGCATAATTCAACTCATGTAACTTTAGTTTTCTACTTTCATAAGCTATGACATGATCATTTTGTAACAAAATACCTCCTAGACCTTCACCAGATGCATCAGTTACCACCATAAAGTCTCCATTAGGATCTGGTACTGCTAGAATAGGTGCTAAAGTTAACTTTTCCTTCAAATTTTTGAATGCAATTTCACATTTCTCACTCCAAACAAAATTCTTATCTTTCTTTTGTAAAGAAGTTATTGGTGCAACCACCTTAGAAAAATATTTTACAAATTTTCTATAGTAACCAGCAAGCCCCATGAAGCTTCTAACTTCATGTACATTCTTTGGTGCAGGCCACTCAGTTATAGCTACAATTTTAGAAGGATCTACAGTAATTCCATTCTTACTTATTACATGTCCCAAATAGTGCACTTCTGTGTCATAGAAAGAACATTTAGATAGCTTACCATATAACCGTCTCTTTCTCAAAATTTCTAAAACTATCTTCAAATGCTCATGGTGTTCCTCAATACTTTTAGAATATATGAGAATGTCATCCAAGAATACGAGCACAAATTTTTCCAAGTATTCTTGAAATATATTATTCATTAAATTCATAAATGTTGCAGGTGCATTTGTTAATCCAAAAGGTAAAACCGTGAACTCATAATGTCCATACCTTGTTCTGAAAGTTGTTTTATGAATGTCCTCATCCTTAATCTGCAATTGATGATATCCAGATCAAAGATCTATCTTAGAATATACTGATGCTCCATGCATCTGATCAAATAGATCATCAATTCTAGGGAGTGGGTATCTATTCTTGATTGTTGCTTTGTTTAACATCCTGTAATCAATGCACAATCTAAGTGTTCCATCCTTCTTTTTCACAAAAATTACTGGTGCTCCCCAAGGTGAAACACTTGGTCTAATCAAACCTTTAGACAAAATTTCTTGCAACTGAGCCTTAAGCTCTACTAATTCTATAGTAGTCATTCGATATGGTGCCTTAGAAATAGGCTCGGTTCCAGGCTTGATCTCAATTGTGAAATCAAACTCCCTTTTGGGTGGAAGACCTGGTAATTCTTTCAGAAATACATCACTGAAGTTTCGTAACAGCGGATATTGTTCCATGACATTGTTGTTCTCTTAAGTTGTTTCTATAATTTTTACTGCATATAAGGTACAACCTTTATTTTTGGCCTTTTTAAGTTGCATAGCTGACAGTTTTCTAACAAAAATCTCACATTTCACACCTTGAATCTTTGTTGTTTTCTGCAGGTCATCTAAACAACTAATGTGTTTTTCAAAACAGTCCACTTTAGCCTTATGTTCTGCTAACCAATTAACACCTATGATTACATCATAAGACCCCAAAGGTGCAACATAAAGATCAAATTTAGTGGAAAAGTTAGGTAAGTCAAGGACTGCTCCAAAAAGACACATACTAACTGTATGAACACATTGTTTCCATAATGTACAGTCCATATTTTATCCATGTTTCCAGCTTTTATTTTTATTTTTGATGCTAATTTACTAGAAATAAAACATTCAGTAGCTCTGGTGTCAAAAATAATAGTTATAGGTAAACCAAATAACTTACCCAGAACTTCTATAGGTGTGGCCTATTTCTCAGCCTACTTGTTAGCTACTACAACATGTATCTTGTGTTTTTGATTATGATCATCCTTTTTCAAAGGGCATTGATTTACATAATGATCTTTTCCACAGTTATAACAGCCTCCTATAGGTCCCTTTCTAGGCTCAGGTTTGTTTCCAGCCTTAGAGTTATCGTTCTGACCTCCATAGGACTTTTGTCTGTTATTATTGTTCTTGACAAAGTTGTTCCATGCATTACCAACAAACTTGTTTGTTGCTACTTTCTTATTAGTATCAGATGAAAACTTACTTTTCATTCTAAATTTCTTCCATGGTCCTTTCTTAGGTGCAAGAGATGATGAAGAGGAGTTGGGGGTTTTCTTCCTTACTTCCTCCTTATGAGCAGAAATTGCCTTCAATTTCTGTTCCTGCCTTATGGCCTTTTCAACAACCCCTTCCATCATGGTTGGGCTATGAACATCCACCTCTCCTCCTATAACAGGATTCAATCCCATGATGAATTTTCGTATCCTGAACTTCTCATCAGTTTGGTACTGAGGTACATACTTAAGGAGTTTAGTAAACCACTCCCAATACTCAGTTACAGTTAGCTTTCCTTGAGCTAAGTTCTAGAATTCAGTCATTTTCTTATCATAGTAAAGTTGTGGCAGCTAATATTACCTAAAGTAGCCTTTAAATTGATCCCATATGAAGTTATTTTCATTAATGTTTAACTCAGCCTTACAACTATCCCACCAAGAAGATGCCTCATGGGAAAGCTGATAAGATCCCCATATCACCTTTGTTTCTTCTAAGAAATTCTTTATTACAAATTATTTCTCCATCTCGCTGAGCCAATTCTCCACCCCATCTCCTAATGTGGTGCCATCAAACTTGGGTGGACTTATCCTTTTTATATCATTAGTGAGTTTAGCTGCCAGCCTAGCCTTTTTGTTCTCAGGTTGATCAGGTATGTTCACATTGTTATTATCAACACCTACATTGGTGTTGTCCTTAGGAGGTGGCTGATTATTGTTATCATCATCTTCTTCCTCCTCATTACCCATTACTTGTTGTTCAAGTACAACCAAATGATCTCTTGTGTCCAATAGGGTAGCAAGGATCTCATCGAGTTTTTGGGTAGTTGTTACTCCTTCCTCAGGTGGAGGATTATTTGCAACATTTCCTCTTATTCTAACCATTTTCTGTTAACAAGAAAATTTAAGTTTCATCTAATTATGGACATAATAGGTCCAAGAGCTGCAACCTTCAGCTCTGATACCAAGATGTAACATTCCCATTTTAAGACTTCAAAAATAAGGGATTTTTTTTTGAAACATAATGTTCTCTGTTCTAAATAAAACATCATTTAGAACACACATTCCATGTCAATCAATCTCATAACATATAACCATATGCAGTTGTAATGACTCGGTATACTAATCATCTCTCATTCCATGACTTGGTTACCAACCTATCTCTCATGTTAACTTAAAGTATAGAATACTTTATGTATACTACATATACTTGGTTCTCCTACCCTATTCTAGGTACTGATTGATCTGTTTAAAGAACCTATCTAATATTTGTTACCAATATTCATCTGACATCACGTTGCTTTAAACTAGGTGACATAGGACAACGTAACCAGTAGCTTGCGATACTTTGGCCAAATATTTTCAACATACTGTTCATGTTACTATTCCTAGACGACATACTCATCATTCTGGAATACGTCCTTCACCTCACTCTTTCGTTATCTTTAATGGTCTTTACTGACTACCGTCAGTCCACTTACCTAAGGCTTGACCCTAGCCCGGGTTAGAAACATAACTTATTATAGGAAGAGGATCACGATGACTTAGGGTATATGGGCATACTCGGTTGACCTAAGTTAACTGGATGTGCCGAGGTACCCTAAGTCATTGAAAGATACTACCTATCCTAAACATGCTACTAACTTGACCTAGAGAGAAACTAAGTTCAAGTCCAGATGTGTGTAAATCTAGATGAACAAATATAGAAGGGTGTTGCCACATGTCAACTGCAACACTGTATCCTTGAGAATTCCCAGGACTTCTCGAGGGTACAGTCCTGCAGTTGGCATGTGCCAACATCCGTTAGAACTGATTCATAGAGATGTACATACCCCCCTAGTGGTCATTAATCATAATTAAATTGGATTAAGATTTAGATTACAGCAACCATGCTTAACCCAATTCCATCATTAATTAAGTTACTTACCCATACTTATCCTGATTAGATATGGAGAACTACATTAATTCAAATTTGTATTGTTGTTTATTAACATGGCGTAACAAGCAGTTATCCCAAAAATAGGACAACAAACATCAACGTTTTATTCCTAATGTAACCTAGCTATCCAAATCAAGTGAGACATCCACCTAGATTCAACTAGTGTTTACTTTATAAACTTAGTATAAAGATTAAGGATAGTAACCACTATTCATTTTATCTTTCATTCTTTGGGAGAGGAAGAGTCTTCCTCTACATGGTTAAATGTTAGGTTTTCACATAACCTTTTTATCATTCATTAAGCATATAGTTTAATTGTATGTCCCGTGCATATTTCATTATTAAACTATAGTTGTGCAGTTAGAGAATGACATATTTTGCAATTTAACAAGTTCATTATAATAAGGGAGATTATATTATCTCCTTAATCCAACTCATTATCTGATAACAACAATAGTATACAAACAGATATAAATGAATACCGCCAAGATATCACTATTATTTCTGGCATACAAGTACAAAAGGTTTCACATCACAAATTGGAGTCCATCACAAAACCTTTCAATTCATGATTTTAAATATACATTTACAAGACTATGCATTTCAGACATTCTGCATGTCAATCATAATTAAGATCTTAAAAGAACAACACTTTTCTTTTCCAATACAACTCAAGAATGATTTGAAATTTTTTACACAAGATCCAAAAATTAAATAAGCCAATACACCATGAAAGTTCTTGCCTTCTTTTATCACTTACGATGTCCATCTGTAAAAATTGCTAGCACGGGTCAGTTCAATGAACTGAGCATGATAAGCACTAAGCATTAAAGTGAAGTGCATTCCACTAATTGTTCCATTAAACAACTCTGCTTTAATGAAACAATTAATATATATCATACAAACAATCATAAGTAATAACACCCAGGAAAGAAGCACAATTAAAGAGTCTGAATTCACTATTAAGAAAAGAGCATAATATAATCTGCAACACCTGCATTTATATCATATGGTTTAATTGATCCTATCAATTACTTTAAAATAGTCAATAAGTCTTGTCATCCAATTATTTCATAATTCCATAAGAATAGAAATACACATTTATCTTTTCTAAGAAGTAAAATAAGTTAGTTACAACATAGCTCATATTAGTATGCTTCATCTTTCCATATAAACAAATGAAGAGAACTAATACATACTTATTCCCCATACACAAATCATCTGAAGGATAGAATCAGGTTTAGAACACACAACACTACCTCAGTCCAAAGATAACAATATAAGGAATCCATAAATAAAGAGACAACATCTAAACAAGAATCCCAATTCAATCCAAGAAGATTAGGAAACAAAATAGTCTAACTGAAAGTCTTACTAACTTCTATATGTTAGTAGATATAATTCAAAGGTCTGAAACCAGACTTTCCACAAATCCAAGCTATACTCAAACAAAATAAATCTCTTATCCAATCCATCCAAGAAGTTTCCATCTCAGAAGAGAATCAATTAAAGAGAAGCTCAGTCAATTAACTTATACAATCAATAGAAAAAGGATCTCAAATAGAAAAGGACCCAATCCATAATTCATTTCATTTATACTATGAAATGAATTCCCTTATCTAATTCAACTTAGAAATTATTTAACTAGTTCCCAAAAGAGAACACAAAACCAAACGCACAGTCAAAGAATGCACACTACAAACTTTCCATTACAAAACTTACAAACTAGTTTCCTATTTCCATTCACCAAGCTCAAGTTCAAATTCAAATCTCAAAATGAAGTACATAGTGTCGTCCCTAACAGGATACTGTCCCCAAGAGATCATATTCATTTCTCTTTCTAAAAACCAGAGATTTCTTCAATGAACCCAACAAGGAATAGAAATCCATAAATAATGTAAGATATACAAGGGTCAATACAACTCACGAACTCAAAGGACTGAATTCCCATTACAAGGCATCAACAACTTAATGCAAATGAGTAAGTAGTTCATGATCCCAAATAAGAACAATATTACAAAGAATTCTGAATAGTGATACTGTATCCTTTCATACAACACTCACTATACTAGGTTTTAGATTCAACATTCTATTAAAACCCAAGAATCAAATAAAAGATCAGAAGAGAGTAAGAAAACTAAATAATACATTTAAGACATGTACTATTGTCCCAAACTTACTTCCAACTCGACTGAAACAGAATCACCACAATACTCTCGAGTTCCAATTAAAAGCTTATGATAGGGAAGTATTTGTTTCAACCTCAATAACAAGAAGGAAAGTAAATAATTGCATTTCTAGAAGCTTCTATAAAAACTTCTAATGACTTATTCCAAACAAACCACAAAAATCAACCAAACCCACAACAAGACATAGTTCCAGTCAATTAATCCTATGAAAAAAATAGTCAAACTTCAACAGGACACGGGTTCGCTCAGGGCAGAGAAGGAAAGATAAGCTTCGCATTCACTTGCCCTGTCAAGTTCAAAAAGGAACACAGTGCTCTAAAAGAAGAAGTAATATACACCATTCCAACAAGAAGCTACAAGGAGAATATCTCAAAGAGATTACCAGATCTACTTCTAAACAAAACAAATATCTCAAGACTCTTTTGAACAAATGGTCCTTAAATGAGATTAAAGCTTCTCAAATCCTTAAAACCAACAAAACTCCAGCTCAACCTAATACAAACATAAGTTCAAATCAAGCATAATGTCGATTCCAACTTAAGTTTAGAAATAACCATTTATGGAATACTAGAATAATATCAATTCAAATATAGAGCTTCGAACAAAATTTCAGAACTTCATAAGAATACAGGAAAACACAAATACAAGCCTATAATGAAACCCCCAAATCCCTAAACACAAGATCAAAACAAAACACCAATGCTCTATTATGAGTTCAAGCATTTTTCAAATACTTCAAGAAGAATAAAACTCCATCTCAGAGAGTAAGTACAGAACAAAACTCAACAACTCGACTATAAGTTCAACATTCGCAAGAACTAAATATGAGTATAGTGTTGAATATGAAGATTCAACCAAAATTTCAGAACTACACCAAGTTCCAACTTAGTCTAGAACAAACATGAAGTCTCATTAAAAGCCATAACAAATCATGAAGCTTCAACATAATCTTAGAACAACCGTGAAGCTTCACTATAATCTCAAAAAAACACAAGACTAAAACAAAGATTTAGAATGAAACATTCAGTCAAACATTAGTCTTGAATACAAGTTACAAATCTTCAAATACAAGTTCACATGAATATCACCATTAAACTAGCACAGAGAAAGTTCCCCAAAAACTGTCATTACCAGAAATGGATTTACATTCCAAAAATGTAGAGATTTCATAAAACATGCAAGTAAATAACTAGACACAACATGGAAAAATATATCTTAAGTGAGCATAATTGTTTTAATGAATCATTTAGAAGAAAGAAAGAATTCTTAATGGGTAGAGCCTATCATGCCGGATAGTGCCTCTACTAATTCGAAGGATAATTCCAACCGAGATTCCAAATCTTTTTCTTCTCCACGACAGATCAACAACCAAAATTTTTTTATTCCAATGCCTCTTATACATTCCCTTGATTGAAAATAGACCAGAGAAACCAAAAAATAGCCAAAAGAAGAAGAAGTTGAACTGTTGGTTCAAAGAACCAGATAGCTCCATGTAGAGAAAAATTTGTGAGGCATGTAAAACCAAACAACCTCTCACAAACCCACCTCTCATGTTTCCAAGACAGTTTGCACACAAAAACTGAGATTCATTAATGCCATAACTCCTAATTCTCCCACTTATCTCTCCTTTCCACCACCTCCCAAAATTGGCGAGTACCAATTCCAAATCAACATGCAATTCCATACTTAGCGAAGCCTCCACGTAAGCCCCACTAAAATTTAACTAGCCCTTGCCAAAATGGCAGTACCTCCATGTATTTAAATCCAATCAAATCAAATAAAATCCATTGGAACCATCACCATAGTGACATGCAACCTTAGGCCCCTTTCAAATAGTTTAGGCTAGATTTCCCAAAACTTAGGTTAGTCCATCAATTAATCACCTTAGGTCTTAAAACATTTCCTTAGGTAGTTTCCACCTTAGGTTAGATTGAGTTCACCTCCATAAAGTATTAGGCATTAGGTTAACATAGAAAATAATTACTATAGTACTCCCCCCCTTCCTATATTCATTTAGCACAAGATCTTAGGTTAGGTAACACCCCAACACAATAGAATAAGAAACTTAGGTTAGATTATAACCTAATTAAATAGACGTAGGGAGTAGGTGTTCTTACTTAGTCTAGGATACCGTTAGGATAGTCATTTTTAGGATTTTGATCCCTTTTCTAGTCTTAAGAAGACGATATTTTATTTATGCCAATAATGTCCTACGGAGATCAATCCCAGAGACCAAGCACAAAATACAACCAAATGAAGACACTTTCACTCAAGTCCAAAGAATTTGTAAAATACAAAAGTTCATTCCGTTATGCCTCTCAAACTATTGAATGTCAATTTTCCATTCAGTCCGTTAAGAAGATTTAAAACATTCCTTGGATCACTGAAATTGATCCAAGGATGAGTCAGTAACAAAGAGAGATAAGTTTGCAACTCTAAAAATAGATTGTAGCTTATCAATAAGAAGTGAAAAATGGATTCTTGCAAGCCATAACATTTCAGTCCAATGAATCCAAGAGAAGAAATGTTTTATCCATAACAAGCATGATTTTCAACAATCAAGGAAACACACCTCATTCAAGAAAATCACATGCCAACGCCTGTAATGCAAAGAGAAATATAACAGTTTGTTCAAGGTGTCTTGCTACTAAAAATTCTTGAGATGTTTCCTCTCTCCCTCTTGTGGGTTCCTCCTCAGCTGCCATGGCCTCCACCCCACCCTCCACCATTTCTATTTTTATTGCTACATCCACCTCTCCCCTCATTCCTCCTAATACTTATCATACACAACATGGCTCCTCTTCAAGAACTCATAAGCTAGATTCTTTATACCATGACTTACAATCCCAAATTCACCAATTATAGCAGGTTATCTCACATTCCTCTCCATATATATTCCTCACTCCTCCTCCTTCATATCCATTTTACAACCACCATATCCTCTTATCCACTACCTCCTAACTTCATTGCACCTAATTTTCCCACCTTCAATGGCCATGGAGACCCTAAGGAACACCTTTGATCCTTTTACATTGCATTTCTTTACTATGTTGATGAGCTTACACTATTGATAAAATTATTTCCTTGAAGTTTATAGTACTATGTTATGCGATGGTTTTATGATATACCTTTCCATTCCGTAACCTTTTTCACATCCTTAGATGATGCTTTCCTTGCTCATTTTTATATGAATATCGATACTGAGATATCCTATGCACAATTAGCTAAAATAAAATAAGGATCCAATGAACACCTCATAGACTATCTTGTGTTATAAAAACAATCTTGCTAAAATGAAAAATGTTTCAACTGACTTAGAATTTCAAGATCTTTTCATTCAAAGTCTTTTCCTCCACTCCAAAAGAGTTTCATTTTTTAAACATCTCCCTCCTTTGATCAGTTATGCCACACACTCATATTACACAAAAGAAAATTATTATCTATGGGAAAATTTAAGTACTATGATACTTCCTCTTCCAACATGTTTCAAGCTAAATCCACATAAAAACCATCTACTAAGCTTACTGAAGCTAAAGCCACTATCAACATTATTTCTACACCTTCCACTCTTCAATTACAATCCTTAAGGCACAAATTTACTAGACTACCTTACGTACCTCAGTTCCTATTACCGTAACTCATTGAAATAAATCTAATTACTCTTCCTCCACCACTTAATTTTGATCCTTCTCCACCACATGGCTGTAATTATGATGAAACCACATGTTGTGAATATACCCAATGAAATTTGCATTCTAATGATTGTTGCTTTAAGCTTAAACATCTCATTCAAGATCTTATTGATAAAAATGCAATTGAGCTCCTTGATCCATCTACTTCTAATCCAGTCAATGATAATCAAAAGCTTAAAATCTTCAATGACCAATTGCCTAAACACAACAAGCCAATTACTGATTCATTTTCAAACTACACATATTATGTTGTGCCTCCTCCTTCATCAGGACCACTTGATTTTTTTATTGATAGTGTTGATATGCCACCACCAGTTATCACTTTCTTGGATCATGATTTCCATGCTACATTTTCCTATGATTTGCTTCATATTAATGCTTATATTGTAATCATATAGTCAACACTACTTTGGTCCATCCATCGGTCCTTTCCAATGCATTATTTTTAGAACTCCTATTAGCTATGAAATTTCCAACCTCCAAAATCACATTCCCATTCCTTAAGTCTTACAGTCATGTCATTATTCCCATTACAATAGGGCCCCTTACCATGCCTACATCATTCCTTATTCCATCTAAAATCAAAGGTTGTGACATGGTCCTAGGTCTTCCTTAGATCCAAGCTACCTAGGCCATCTTTTCCATGATTCACTTATGTATTAAGTTCATCTATAAAAATAAAGTTATTACCATCAAAGGCATTCCATCACATACACCATTACCTCGGCCCACTCTTGCTTCTATCTTAGCACCATTCATGGCATCTAGGCCTCCTGCACCTCTCAAATCTAAATCTATCCCTCCACATAGGTATCCCATTTGTACACGGCCTACATCATGACCCTATCTCATCCCCACCAGTTCATTAGTCCACCCCTTTGGCAAAATTCTCCTACTCATGTAGGAATTTCCTATAGGTTTTCTCCACCTCCTTTACCACATCATCTCATTCACGTGCACATAGTCACTTTCCTACACCACTGATCTTAGACCATGGTCACATGCCTTTATCTCCTTAGATACCATGTGGGGGGCCCTCGCTCTTCACTATCGTTGGATAGCCTTCTATATCTCACACACTTGGGGGCATCACAATTTCCCCCCATAACTATCAACTATCTCTAGTTTCTACTTACAACTTCTTTAGTACACTTCATGCTATATTCTTCATGTATACCTTTCTAAGCACTCTTACATATTTGCTACACACATTGTACCATCATTAGCTGATGACCCACTCTAGTTCCACAATTAATACTTGATTGTTAAGGAGGAAATTATTAAATGAACCTCACATTATGTGTTATTATTCTATGCTTCACGATCAACATTTATATGCACTTACACATCTTTGGTACACCCATGGAACCATCATTACCTGATAATACACTTTAGTTCCATAGTTCATACTTGACTATTGAGGAGAATTCCTAAATTAATCTTGTCATCACTCACATATGTTTGGGGGAAACACAGATCTACCCCTCATCTACACATCTTGCATATTGTGGCATGCCATTATGTTCACACATCATCAATACATCTTAGTTACATTCACTCTTGTTATTTTATACTAGCTACATGTTGCACTTTGTTTCCTATGTTAGTTAGATACTTAGTATGTCATTTTTTTTCTATACATACATGTGCATTCACATGGTATCTTGAGGTGAATGTATAACTTTAACATATTCTCACATTATGTAAGGTATTTGACATTTCTCTTTACCAGTCCCTTTGAGGCTCCAAGGGCATTTACCTTTACTACTCTCATACTCTACACATCACATGTCCTATCATTTCAATATTTACTACTTCTGGTCGTAGTCTCTTACTTATTTCTTATATATACATGTTTCGACATGATAATTATCTTTTTAACATGCTAACGGGTGCTCCATTTGAAGCATTTTCTTTGCAGAATTCTATACGACATGGTTGTCTGTCATTTCTTGCTTACTATTGATTACTATTGGTTTTGAGCTATGTCATATGCCATGCTTGATCATTGTTTGTTTATGAAAATTTTGGCCTTGATTCTCTTGTGACATTGTGAGCTATGTCCCATGTATACAGCCTGATTTTCATGATTTATATCTTATCTTCATAGTTTCTTGTTACATTGTACTCTATTACATGCTACCTCTTTTTCATTCACACTTGTTACTAGACTATCTTGTTTGCATGTTCCTTGGTTTTCACCATGCACATCATCTACCCCTAAAATTATCCACTCGCATATATGTATATCAATATTAGGTCCTCTTATATGGGCCACATTCTCCTACAATCATCACATACACCCCAAATGAGGGGGCATCTATTGGGTGAACAAATCACCCTTCCAGCAACACATAGTTACAGAACGGATCAAAACATCACAAAATTAGAAAAGGCACACAGTTACAAAATTGGTATAGAATCAAACTTAAATCACAAACACAAAGAAGACACTAGCACCCAGTATCAGAAAGTAATGTTAGTTGTTTGTGTGCCACCTGGGCACTTATGTCCTGGGGAAAAAACATACAGTTTCTCATTTTAACATAGTTTCTAGCAGTTTCAATATAGAACTCTAATATTAGACACTTATCTCCAGTTACAAAATTTATTCAATCCGTTACAATTCAGTAAAAATTTAGTTACAAATGGATACATCGGTTATAAATCAGGGTTGTGTCATCTACACTGGTGCTTATTTGAGAAGCTTTATGGAAGGAGAGAAAAACAAACCTATCTCCCCAACACTCTTCTCTTGGCATGAGATCACCAAAAAAACTCACTCTTAGTATGTGATCAACTAAAAACCTCATCCTTAGTGGTAGGATGCTCAAACCCTCAACATCACCAAATAAATAGGATAGCTATCTATCCTTTTCTCTCTCATACATCATGTGCACTCTTTCCTTTTACACACATTTTCACTTACTTATATATACATTACTCTAATTTTTCATATACGGTACTTTGACTACTCTCTTGATATTATTTTTCAGGTCTGTCATTATACGTAATAAGAAGCAACTCACATCAACGAGCACAAGTTCCAACATCACACTATTACGCATACAATTCACCCCTAGGTTCTACCTCCCTTTCTTAGCTTCCACGTTTCACATTACAATCACTTAATGCTTCACTTGTCCACGTGGCACGCAATCGGCTACACTCTTTTCTATAGGATTATAAGGTATGCATATTTTATCTACTTTATGCTATTGAGTATTCACTCAAAAACATAAAGTAGGGGAAAATTTAGACACAAAATCTATGCACTTGGGTACATTTCTAGGTTCTAAAGCATGTTAATTTATACATGATTCCTAACCAAGAAAATTAGTGGTTAACAACTCATTTTGGGTCTTTTTCTTTATCTCTTACACTTTTATTGACCTTACATAATTTATAGCCTTGCAGGTACTTGACTTATTTATCTTTTATGGCCTTAGACACTAGCGACTAGTTAGGAAAAAAATTCCCAGGAACTCATGCCTCTTATGGGTGCTCATATCCTTCTTTATCCTCTTCTTACTATTTTGGGTCTCTTTTACTTCTTGGGCACCTTTTAGTTCTCAATTACAAAATTCTATTAATGGAATCATATATATACTTAGTTACGTCTTCTAAATCAGGGTCCAAGAACTATAAGCATTATCTATCATCACCTAAGATTTCACAAAGTCACAAGAGCATTTACAAGCATAAATCTAGCACACTCACACAAGGAAAGGGCTCCATTGATCTACGTACACAACATAGGAGGGGAATTTCATTTTATTCCGTTACACACATTTCATAATTAGAGAAATCTAGATATAGCTCTTTATCATAGTGCAACTTGCACAAGGGAAACCTAGGGCATCATTACACACACATAAAAAAATAATGACATGGAGTCTGAGATGTAGTGCAACACTTGCTCATAAGTTCACTCTTTGGGTGACTATTCGGGTCATTCTGACTCCCCATTCTACATCTTCTTTATTAGATTTGATGTGGTTTGTGGAAATTTGTAGCTATTTATGTATCTTCCAGGTTATAAGTAGGAATGGTGACATTTGAGAAAAACTAGTGCGATAAAATAAGACCAAAAATGAAGCTCCTCAATCCTAGAAAAGACCAGAATATGAGTATCTAAGAAGACATAAGTGACCAGTTCACTCACTAGTTCTCAGGTGTTCCTTTCCTCTCGTGGGAACTTTTCTTGTCCAATTATGAGTTCCAGAGCCCTCGGTGAGCCTTGAAGACAATGTTTACCACCTATTCCATCATTTACTCAATCCAAATCACTCCTAGGTTCCACAGTATCAACTAAGTCACATTCATTATTTCATTTACTTAAGGTTTCACATTATTACATGTTTATTACTTGGGCATATTTGAAATTATATTTAATTCAAATTAGATTAAATCAACTTCATTTTGGATAAATTGAATAATTTTTTCATCACTATTAAATATCTTCTAGTTGACCTCATTATATGGAATTGATGGTATTGCAACCATCTTAACATATTTTTTACTGCCTTGGATGAGATTTTTAGCTAGTGAAAATTGTGATCCAATAGCCGTCATTTGGTCTTCTTCTTTGTACAACTTCTGTGAAACCACCTAAAGGTTGATAGCCTCAAAATACTCAAAAATATCCTAGACTCTACATATATAAGATTTCAAAAGATTATTATTGATGGCACATTTCCCTCTAACTTGGTGGATGACCAATTTTATGTCCCTAAAAATATACAAGGCCTTGATTTTTTATCTTTTCCACAATGATCATACCATTAACCAATGCCTCATATTTCATTGCATTGTTTAAACACGCAAAATATAACCTATGTGTAAAAAAGAACTACTCATCCATTGGATAAACAAGAAATACACCCGCCCCATCTCCATTTCTACTTATAAAACCATCAAAGAGCATTTTCCATAGTAAAAAATTATCCTTTTTTAACTTGTGTGGTATGGGAATAGTGAAATCATCTTCATGAATGTAGTAGGTTCATATCCCAGATTCATCATTTGTATCATACGGTTTGAATTCATAATGTTCCTTAGCCCATTCATCTAATAAGAGATTAGGAACTAAAATAAGAGGATTGGGTTTCTCTATTGAAAATGATTCATATTATTCATCTTCATGTATCACACAATTATATTAGATAAGAGTAGGGTCATAAGACTCAACGTGATAAGAAAATGTTGGCTCAGCTTTGATTGTAAATATGGTACCATATATAGTTATCAAGAGCGTATGAGACCAGTTTGAAGACAAATGACCACCCACCTTGGTTGTGAAATCTCTAGATAAATAAATGACAAACAAAGGAGGTAGGTTAATAACTAAGACATCTTGAATTATGGTTAGATTTAGAAAAGCATGAAGGGTCAATTCAAGATCTTTGATCACTCCTAAAATGTTGAAAATTGAGCCTTCAAGTTTTAGGACACCTTTAAAAACTGGATTATACTCAAATCCTAGGATATCAACAATTTTCTTAGGCATTACAGAGGTGTTATCACATGAGTCAATCATACAATTATAAACCAAATGTTTTCCTAAAATTAGAGACAGTTAAAAGGGTGGGATTTTCTTAGTCTTTCATATGTGTTCTTCCTTCTGTTGGCACAAGTTGATTATGTAATATGTTCTTTTCACAACTCATTCAGATTAGGGAAGCTCTTTCTGAGCTTCATGTTTAAGATCCCTTTAAATTGGAATGAATAGGGCATCTCACATAGTCACATTTAAGTTTTTCTTTTTCTTTTTCTTGATAATGTTGAAGGGGGAACCCACAGATTTTTGCATTAGGGGTGTGACATTATCCTTTCTAACATGTTTCACTTGTCAAGGCTCTTTGATTAGAAGACTTTGTATATTCCATGGAGATATAGTTTTCAACAGAGTTTTTTTTTCTTGCAGCTAGTGATTAATCTACGGCTGACTGGAGAAGACTGAACTTTGACTTAAGTCAATGGATTGACTCTCTCTAGGATGTAGTTTTGGAAATGAAGGGGGGTGGAACATCCATCTCAATCTTCCTTCTCTTTGACCTCGTGTAATCCTCCATATGTAGTTGTGTCTTGTTTAATTTATCCACAACTTGGTTAACCACATAGAAGTTATCTAACCCAAAAAATTTAAGATTAGGATTAGGGAAAACTTCTTGTATCTCTTTTGTACTCATTTCTAAAGGATCCATGGAATTATCTTACTAATAGAATGTATTTTACACCATAATAAACTCATCCCACAATGAATGCATTCCAAATTCACATGCATATTGATTGTGGGGTTTTTCACAAGGATAGTACCACTCAAAAATTTGGGCCATGTTGTTCTAAACCAAAATGATGGATTTTCTTAAGCTAATTGTAGGAAGTGGTTGTGTAGAAATAATTGTTTGAAGAGGTAAATTTGGATTGTGGCCTTGGAATCTAAGTGTTTGATGATTTTGGCTATATCTCTTATTTGGAGATTAAGTTTTATGTAGCTAATATCCTTGATTAAAATTTTGGCCTTGATTTTTTCCTTAGTAAAAACTTGGGTAGCCTTTGTAGGATTGAGTTTGTTGCCTCTTTGGTGATACAACTTTAATGGGAAAATTCCTAACCGGGGCGTTAAGCTCGTCATCATAATTTTTTGAGAAGGATAGGAATTAGAGGTAGTGGATGGGGTGTTTTCCTCAAGAATGGGAAAAATAGAAGGTTGAGAAGGTTTAGGTAATTGAGGAAACATGGGCATAGATAATCTAGAGGCTATTTATCCATCTCGTATAAAAAACATCAGCCCTAATGGTCATCACGTATGTATCAAGTAATTAGATAACACCCATATATTGTATCATTAAAACTATATAAAAATTCAAAGCTCTTAATAAAAAAAGGAAATAACCTTGAGCATTTGGTCTCAAGAGAACTAGAATTACGTCCCATGTTTTATGAAATCTAAAGTTGAAATCTATCGTAAGTTCATTTGGGGCCCTTTTCATAGTTATTAAATAGTATAATAGGGATATGTTTTTTGATTTCTCATTAAATAGTTGAAAAATTTGTGTCAAGCTTATCCCAATTGTGAATGGACAAAAATCTTAAACTCCTGCACCATTGAATTTCCTTACATTTTAATGAAGAGGCAAGAAGCCTAACTTTAACATCATATTTGGTGATCAAATGAACTAAACACGCATTAACAACATCATGGATATGATCTATAGGGGTAGGTTTTCACTAGTGAAGAAAGGAATACTTTTCAGAGTATACATTGGTATATCATTTTGGGCATTTAGAGCTAAAGGACTACCACCATTAATGTTGAAAAAGGGTAAATTTATTCGATGTGCCATGAAGGGAATATGCCTTATATTTATGATGGGAAAAGAGAAAGATCTACTAGGTGAAGGAGTGGAAATAATTTTGTGTGAAGATGATGGTGATCTTTGAAATGATCTACCTCTTCTTCTTCTCCTTGGTGACAATTGTAAGTAGTCAAAAGGCTCTCTGTGTGCTATTCTTTTTCTTGTTTGTACTCTTCTCATGAAGTTGAGACACTTAACTGTTAAAACTAGTAGATATGTTGGTAGTTACCATATGTGTTATTTTTAAGCCTTCAAAGGATGGATATCACTAAGAGACACACCAATCCTAGTGAAATGATATAAAGTTCGCAACTTTTGTCCCACCGGGTGTGCCAAAACTATTGGAGTTGAAATACACACCCTATTGAAACTGGATTCAGAAATTTCAGTGCAACATTGTTAGAACATGAGTCTATGGGTAACTCATTCTTTTTCTCCAGATGAAATTCCTAGTTCCCTTTGTTCCACTTCATTGTAACTAATCCTATATGAGATTCCTACTCTAAACTATCTAACCTAAGCTAAAAAAATCCAAGGAGATAGGGTCAGGAGGAGATGAAACCTAGGAAATAAAGGGGAAGTGATACACCAAACTGAAATGTGATTCAAATCTGACCTGCAGAGACATAAATTTAAGAACACATGTAAGAATCCAAGAGAAACACAAGGTTTTTTACAAGATATAGATGAATAGATCAAAAGAAAGAAACATGGTCAAGATTCACATTAAACACATTACATTTAAAAATAAAAAACCACAATTTCATGTCACTGAAAGCATATTCATTACATTTACAAAGAATATGTTTAAAAAACTTACAAATATGTAGTTATAGAGGTCTAAAGTTGTGGAAAATGAAAAACTCCAAACGAGAGCTCCAAATCCTACAGATAAGAACCCCATTTTCCGTGCAAAGAACTTACATATAGAGAGAATTTGAAAGGAAGAGGGAAAGGAGGAAAATGTGAATTCAACTGAGAAATGAATGAAATTAATCAACCAAGGTCCATGAGCCATCATTTTTTAGTATAAATCATGTGCATCCTTTCTTCCTTAAATTTGCACATCATCAGAGTTACAAGACAAGTTATGGGCACTATTAAACATTAATTTTTAGTTGGTGATGTGGTTAGACATATGAATTATGATTTTTCCTTATTGAACCCATGTTTGCAATGTTATCCCTAAAAAATAAAATAAAAATCATGTTTTCAGATGCCAAAATGAACTCCTTGGCGATACGGTTAGAACGTTGTTAATTTTATCAAATTTAGATCCCCATAGTGAAGGTTATGGTCAAAAAACATTATCACTTTATCCCGTGGCTTTACTATGTTTTTTCTTTGCTTTAAAGAAAACCCCGGGTAACACGTAATTTTAATAATTTATTTCTTCCATGGCCTCCATTTGAACTCAAAATTGACAGAAAATTTTCTTCTTGTTGCATGGGTTTAAATATTAATTTCTTGTCCTATAGATTTGTTTGTTTACTGAAGTCAATAGAATTATATTTTCTCGTTTCATTAGGAGAACCCTTGGAACATTGATCCATGGAAAATCCACAAAACACTTAGTTAGTGTTTCATGGATTCAAAATTTGGCCTCCTATAACTTTTTTCTTTTCCCCTGCATCCCTCTGAGGCTAGTTATCGATGCATCATGACTTTTGCTGAGTAAAACCCATGTCTCACTTTTTTCTGTGAAGCACTCAATAGTTTTCCCAATGTCATAGAAGGCCAAGACTTTGAATCCTTTGTTTTGCGGAATTGGCCAAATCTGAGGAATACTAAATTTCACCAAATACATGTAACACTCTTTTTTCCTAGCCGTGAAGCACTAACCTCCTCAAATATCTTGTTGGGGTTAGCACACCGATTGTATAGACACTATATCAGATCTAAGCATACATGCAAATAAAAGTAGATATTCTACCAGAAGAAATATACAAAATAAGAGACATAAATCAACACTAGATTTAACGTTGTTCACCCAGTGTGGGATACGTCTACCAAGAAACAAGTCAATCTATTATCCAAAGCTTTGACAAGATATACAATGAAGATTTACAATCTTCCACACCTCTTAGATTTTCAGTACTTTCTTTCCTTCAAGCTTTTACTTCATCACCAAGAATTCTCTCTCACCAACCTTTTTCAAGTTCTTTCAAGTTCTTGTTAATTCTCTTACTTCTAAACACTAGATTTTATGATTATATAGTCGTTAATAGACTTAGGCCACTTAGCCATGTAATTACAATTAATAGAAATACTTTAATGCTAAAAATAGATCTAATTCCTGAGAGTTAATTAAAACATCCTCACACAAGTAATCGACGCCGGTTAGACCTAACTGCTACTGGTTCCTCCTTTACCTGACTGATACCATTCATACCTGATTGATGCCAGTCCTAGGTGAACAATGCTAGTTCCCCATTGACTGATGCCAGTTACTGTATTTTCCAGCAAGTTTCCATTGCATGCTAAACTAAAGTAATTGAGCTCCATAACTCAACAATCTCCCACTTGGAGATTAATTACTGCACCATACCTGTACAACGTCATTGTTGGATCCTTCCTTAGATTTGTTTCTTCCTCTTCAAGTCTCAAACTTGAACACCAATAGAAGTGGAGTGTAGCTCCAACTTCTGCTTTGTTAGTGGTTTCGTTAGCATATCCATGGGGTTATTTCTCGTATGAATATTTTCCAGATTCAAATTTCCATCCTCCAATACCTGTCATATGAAGTGATACCTCAAATGAATGTGTTTCATTCTTGAATGAAACGCTGAGTTCTTTTCCAAATGAATTGCACTCTGACTGTCATTGAACAGTTTACAATCACTTTGCTTCTTTCCCAACTCTTTCATGAACCTACTCATCCATATCATCTCCTTGCTATCCTCTGTAGCTGCAACATACTCTGCCTTTGTAGTAGACAAATCCATAACCTTCTGCAATCTTTAAATCTAGCTAACTATCGTCCCACCTACTGTGAAAATATATCTAGTAGTGCTCCTCCTACCATCTAGATATCCAGCCATATCCGAATCAACATATCCACGTAATGAAATATCCAAACCTCCATAGCATAACTACATGCTAGATGTCCCTTTCAAATACCTAAATGTACATTGGACTTCTTTCCAATGCTCTTTACCTGGATTAGCCATATATCTAATCACAACTCCCACTTCCTATGCAATGTCTGGTCTGGTACAAACCATATCATTTATGAGACTCTTAATTGCTGAATCATATGGTACTTATGTCATGTATTTGACCTCCTCATGTGATGAAGGACACTAAACATTGCTCAATTTGAAGGTTTAGCCATAAGTGTGCTAACAGGTTTTGCATTCTACATGTTGAACCTTTCTAACACCTTGTAGATATAGTCCTCCTGAGACATACAATTTCTTATTTTTCATGTCTCTATGTATTTACATGCCAAGGATTCTTTTTACAACTCCTAAATCCTTCATTACAAATGTGTGAGCTAGCTTTCCCTTAAGCTCACCAATGTCCTGCATACTAGATCCTGCAATAAGCATATCATCCACATATAATAACAAAATAATATAGCTCCCATTTTCAAGCTTCTTGAAATAAACACAATGGTCAAATTCACATCTCAAGTAACCATGCTCTTGCATAAAACTATCATACCCATATACCATTACCTTGGAGCTTGCTTGAGCCCATATAAGCTCTTTTTCAACTTGGACACTAATTTCTCCTTACCCTTAACTTCATACCCAAGCATCTGCTACATATAAATCTCTTCATCCAAATCACCATGAAGGAAAGTCGTCTTCACATCAAGTTGATCTAAATGCAAATATTCTATTGTAATTAAACTCAATACAATACGAATTAGCATCTTAACGACAAGAGAAAATATTTCACCAAAGTCAATACATGTTTCTGTGTAAATCCCTTTACTTCAAGCCTTGCCTTATACCTTTTTTGTCCACCCTCTTCTTCCTTGATCCTATAAACCCACTTGTTCTGAAATGTTCTCTTACTTGCTGGCAACTTAACCAAGTCCCAAGTCTGGTTCTATTACAAGGAGTCCATCTCCTCATCCATGCCATGCTCCCACTAAACATGAGTCTTATCCTGCATTCCTTCTTCAAAGCTCTCTAGTTCACCACTATCAATTAATAATAAATAAAATAGAGAAGGTGTAAATCTTTCTGGAAGTTTACTTACCCTTTCTGACCTTCTCATAGGAGTTTGGGGTATCGGAGACTCAATCTGGGCCTCCTGGACATTTCTATCCAAATCTGACAGTGACCAACGTTGGTCACCTCTAACCGATGTCGGTTCTACTAACCGATGCTAGTTTGGATCCTCTATAACCGTCATTGGTTCATCTAACCGATGTCGATCAGGGACTAACTGATCACAGTTGCTATGTATTTCTGTAGGAGTTTCATTAAAATCTCAGAGTTCATTTTCATCAATAAACGTCTCAATTTTCTCATCCTTGGGTACCAAAATTTGATCCCTGTACATTCATTTTTCAATAAATTCAATATCACGACTCCTAATAATTTTAGAATTCTCTAAGTCCCAAAAACGGAAACTGAAATCACCAGATCCATAACCAATGAAAGTGCATCTTTTGTATTTTGCATCCAATTTTTTTCTATTTTCCTTATCAACGTGCACAAAAGTTCTAAACCAAAAGCTTTAAGAAAAGAAAGATCTACCTCTTTTCCAGTCCAAGCTTCCTCTGGTATTCCTCCATCTAGTGAACTTGAAGGCCCACGATTAATCAAATAAACCGTTGTATCAATTTTTTCTACCAAAAATTGCAAGGGCAATCCAGAATGTATCCTCATACTTCTAGCACATTCCATGATTGTCCTGTTCATTCTTTCTGTAACACCATTCTCCTGTGGTGTTCTTGGAACCATTATTTCTCTACATATCCCATTCACTAAACACTAATAATTGAAAGTCTTGCTATAATATTCACCACCATTTCCAGATCTAAGACACTTTAACTTAGAATTTGATTCATTCTTAACAAGGGCTTTCCATCTTTTAAAAGTCTCAAAAATATCAGATTTACGTTTAATACGATAAACCCATACCTTTCATGTAGCATCATCAATGAAATTAACATAATACTGGGATCCTTCATGAGAATCTACCTAAGCTGGTCACCACAAATATGAGTTTACAAGCTCCAATTTCTGCTCCTTCTTAGTTTCCCAAACTTTGAGAAATATCACTCTCTTTTTCTTTCCAAAGATACAATGCTCACAGAAATCAAGATCTAAATATTTCAAATCTAATATCTTACCATTAGCCTTTAAGATCTGCCTTCCTTTTTGACTCATATGACCCAACCGATTATGCCACATGCATGCATCTGAATCTGAAGTAGATAATGTAGAAAATGAATTAGTAATATAGGTAGAAAAATATAAATTTCCTACCTTCTTACCTCTTGCCACAACAAAATCACCCTTGGTGACTTTCCAATAGTCTCCTGTAAAAGTAACCATGCAAACAGATTCACCTAGTTTCCCTGCAGAAATAAGATTCCTTCTGAGGCTTGGTACATGCCTCACATCTTTTAATACCCATGTATTTCCATTCCACAATTTTAGATGAACTTCCCCTTTACTAGTAATATTGCAAGGTTCATCATCACCCAAATAAACATACCCAAAATTACCCTATACATAATTTCTAAAATAACCCTTATTAGGGGTTGCATGGAAAGAATCTCCTGAATCTAAAACCCATGATTCAATTCCACTATCTAAAGAAAGAATAAAAGCATCTTACATTACCTCTGATGCAGCAAGATTTACTTCTTTACCTTTATCTGGTTGTTGGTTCTCTTTATCCTTTGACTAACAATCTTTCTTTTCATGTCCTTTCTTTCCACATTTCCAACAAGTAATTCCCTTACTTCTTGATTTAGATCCGATATCCCTTGACTTTGATTTCCCATTACTCTGACTCTTGGATCTCTCCTTCTGCTTTCCCCTACTTTCTACATTCAAAGCATTTCCAGATGATGATTCCTCTGTACTCTTCCTGTGAATTTCTTCATTCAATAATATATTAACCACATCATCAAAATTCAAAATATTATTAGCAGATGATGTATTACTAACAACCATTACCAAGTTGTCCCAACTATCAAGAAAAGAACATAAGAATAAAAGTACTTTTAATTCATCATCAAATGGTATGGCAGCTGATTTTAACTGATTTACAATAGATCAGAAATCATTCAAATGACTAGAGGTAGATTCACCTTCATGCATCTTAGAACTAAATAGTTTCTTCATCAAATAAACTTTATTTGAAGCACTAGGTTTTTCATATAAATTATCAAAAGATTTCATTAACTCTACCGTAGAAGCCACTTCTATAATATTGGAAGCCACAGATGTTGTCAGGCTCAATCTTATAGATTCCAAATCCTTTATGTCAAGAATCTTCAATTCTTCATCAGTTATCTTCGTAGATCTAGACTTATCATCCAACGGTAAGTACAAATTTCTTTCATATAGATAATCCTCCATCTGCACCTTCCATAATTGATAATTTCGAGTGTCAAACTTCTCTACCTTGTATTTATTTTCTTTTGCCATTGTTGTAGCTCCCACTCAATCAGAAAACCCTCTATGAGTAAATCTATCAACACACATAACCCTCAAACAAAGCTCTGGTACCAGTTGTTGGGGTTAACACACTTGTTGTACAGACAATATATCAGTTATAAGCATACATACAAATAAAAGTGGATATTCTACAAGAAGAAATATACAAAACAAGAGACATAAATCAACAACAAATTTAATGTGGTTCACCTAGTGTGGGCTACATCCACCTAGAAACAAGCCAATCTATTATCCAAAGCTTTGACAAGATATAGAATGAAGATTTACAATCTTCCACACCTCTCAGATGTTCAGTACTTTATTTCCTTCAAGATTTTTCTTCATCACCAAGAATTCTCTCTCACCAACCTTTTTCAAGTTCTTTCTAATTCTTGTTAATTCTCTTACTTCTAAACCATAGCTTTTATGCTTATATAGTTGTTAATAGACTTAGGGCACTTAGCCATGCAATTACAATCAATAGAAATACTTTAATGCTAAAAATAGATCTAATTCCCGAGAGTTAATTAAAACATATTTGCACAAGTAACCTATTGGTACCTAGATTTAATCTCTACTTCACAACTTGAGTAACATCGTGGATTTTACAAGACACTCAGAGGAAGATAAATGATTTATATGTCATTTTGTAGCTGGGGAAGCAATTTATCTGACTTGTTAGCACTCAAGCTTTAAAGAAGTGGGTAGCACCTTGAAAGAATTTTTATCTAATCCTCACTATTTTAGGTTGTGCCTTTCAACCAAGGTAAGAGAACCTATATTGCAGCCTTTGTTTTGTGAAGGAGGTGGAGATATCCTTATATTGTGCATATTGTATGGAGATGGCCTTGGAAAAACATGATCAATTTTCCATTATTCAAACTCAACAGAGTTGTCACTACTAAATGATGGAAATTATTTCAAAACAAGGTTGAGGCTGCTAGAGACATGGTATGATCCTTATTTGCTTTGTGCATTTTTGTAGATGGGTTAGATTCTTTTGTTGACACACAATGCAATGCAGGGGTAGTATGGGTAGGATTAGTTATTCAGATGATTTTTTGGTGGGGTATTGACAAGACAAACTTAGATATATGAAATCTTTGACAACCTCTACAATACTTGAACAACTATCAAATAAAATGCTTCAAATAATTAGGTGTTCTTTCAACCAGAAGATGCATAAATGGAAGCCCAGGTTGCACTCTTCACACAATCTTTGAGAACTCACCACAAAATCTTAAAGTAAAGAACTCAATTAAACACAAAAATTCTTGATCAAACCACCCCTAAGGTACCTGTTATCAAAATTTCACCCCCCCTGGGTAAATTTCGATAACATGCATCAGATTCTCAGGTCCTAGGCAAATTGATTTATTCGGGGCCAAAATTCATGTTTCCAGGGTCCCCTCAGATTTTTTCTAACTCCCCTGGTTGAAGTTGGAAGGAGAAAGCTCTGAGAAAGTGCGGAAAAGGTTGCAGAAAGCAAGTAGTTTGGGCCAGATAAAATTGTGAAAATTGGCCAAGTCCTAGTCCAGCACAAGGTAGGATGTTTGGGACAAAAAGGAGCGAACCGGCCGATTCAGCCGAAAAGAGTCAAGTCAGTCCGAAGCAAAGTGAGACAAGCGGGCCAAAAATGCCCGAACCGGCCGAATCGGCCGAAATGAGTCCAGAGGGTCCAAAATCAAATGGGACATCTGGGACAAATGGATGTGAAATGCCCGAATCGGCCGAAATGAGTCCAAAGGGGCCAAAATCAAATGGGACATCTGGGACAAATGGATGCAAAATGCCCGAATCGGCCGAAATGAGTCCAAAGGGGCCAAAATCAAATGGGACATCTGGGACAAATTGACGCGAAATGCCCGAACCGGCCGAAATGAGCATAAAGGGCCCAAAATCAAATGGGACATCCCGGACAAATGGAGGTGAAGTACGCGAAGGATCCAAAGGAGCTGAGGACCAATCAGAAACTGCCACGTGTCCTCACAGGAGAAAAAGTCAAAAGGTCAAAGGGGCGAGTTATCGAGCGCTGAACCGAACCAATGAAATGGCGCCACGTGTCCAAGTTTAAGGGGCCCACAAGTAATTTCAAAAGGAAAGCCCGCGAAAGATGGAGGACAGAGAATTGCTCGTCCAATCAGCACGTGCCACGTGTCATCAAGACGGTGAAGAGTGGGAAAACATTTTAAAATCCGTTTTGGTTTGCTTCGTGCCCTAAATCTTCAGATCGCCATATCTTTTGATCCAGAGCTCGGATTTCCACGTTCTTTATATCAACGGAAAGCTCATGAAATTCTCTACATGATTCTGGGGTTAATCTTGAGTTTTGGTGTAGTTTGGAGAGAGAAAATCAAGAAACAGCTCTGACGCGTGATACAGCAGAAGTGACGCTTCAACAACCAGCTTTAATGCAGCAGACAACCCGCCGTTTTGCCAGGATCCGCCGCTTCTACCATAATGAGATGATTTAAAATACGACCTGGAGGTGGTTAGAGTAGATCTGACTTTCCTCTTTCTCCCTTCTCTCATTCTTCCTATATATTGTAAGGAGTGGCAAATAAAAAAAAAGAGGTTGTTCATTCTTTCTGCTCTGCTCTCCCTTCTTTTCTTCTCTAGGGTTGAAAATGGAGTTCGAGCCTCCTCCCTGCTCTGTAATGGTGTTTTTGCCTTTTACTAATGGAATGATGTTCTATGCAAACTTCTGGAGCAACAAAACGTGTTCTGTGATGCATCTGTCAATCCTCTCTCGTTTTTGCTTGTTCTCTCCTTGCCTCTCTTCATTTGCAGGTATCTGTGCATGTCTAAATGTTCATTGCAGGTTTGGAGCTGTGTTCATGGAGTTTTGGGACATTTTCTAAGTGAAATCTATCCTTGGGCCTGTGATGCATCTGTCCATCCTTCCCATTGCTCACCTCTCTTTGTCCCATGGCAGTTTTGATAGATGTTCAACATCCTCCTTCTCTGGTGTATCACTGTTTTAGTGTAGGCTTTTGTTGTTTTTTCCTTCTCTCTCTCTCTTCAAAAGTCTCCTTGGCATGGTTAGATTAGGATTAGATTAGCTTTCCTACACTGGAATAGCTTGTGGCAGGTAGTTTAGGAGCAGGAACCAGCCTTCTCTAGAGATTCCTCTCTCAGTTTCACAAGTCCCCACGCTTGGAGAGAGGTTTCCATGTTGTGCAATCACACTGGATGTTAGTATGATCAACCTAGAAATCTAATCAACATCCAGGGGTGCTGTGATTTTGCATCAACAGTTTTGGCACGCCCGGTGGGAGCTTAGAGGTCTTTCACTTCATCTTTTGCAGGTTGATGTGTTCCTGTGAAGATTTCAGCCTTTGGAGGCACTTGCAAACACATCTGGCGACTCCATCTGGTCAACAACCCATCTCTGAAGTTGCAGAACTTCCTTTCCATTCATTTTCATTCATTTTCCATTCATCCTTCTTTCCATCTCTTTCATTCTTTCTCATTCCATGAGGTTGTGCAATCATGACTTCATTTCCATCATGGATTTCACATCAACAACAACAATATATTCCACCTCCAACACGTTTTACAAATCCTCCAAATCAGCATTTTGAGCAGATTCAAGATCATTATGCATACCCATATGAACAACAGTGCCAAAGTCAGTTTGGCTATGGAGCTTTCCAAGAGCAAGAGTATGCATACAATGAAGACAATCAGATCCAAGATGCTAGTCTGTTGGAGAAAATCCAAAAGATGGAGGTGGGGATGGTGCAGTCCAGGGCTCAAGCACAAATGAAAGCTTTTGGAATCGGTTATGAAGCACCCTGTCCATGGGTGGGACCTTTCCCAAGGCATTACAGCCCTCAGGAGAAGCTTGACTTCATGATTGCAATGCTGCCTTTGCTTGCACAATGGACAGCAGAAATAGAGGCCTACAGACTTGTTGTTGAACAACCTTGTCAATGGGTAAGTTCTACACCATCATCTGGTTTTTCTCTTTCCATTACTCAAGTAGCATCATCTCATTTAAACTCCTCATCTGCTGTCCCATGTATTGAATCCATCCCTCCATCCCCTAGTCTTCCACCCCATCTCGATTCTTCTTTTCTTTTCCCTTCCAAACAGTCATCCCCTCCATAAGAGCTAACAGAAATACCCCCTCCTCCAAAGAAACAAGAAGTTTCACTGCCTCCACCACCACAAAAAATTGTCAAATCAGTTGAGTTTCAACCTATCCCTCCTCTTGCATTCCCAATTCCATGTGGGAAAGAAGAAATTGAAAAAATCAGTCATCAAGGACAACAAGAGGAAGAGCCAAAAAGAAAAGAAGTGACAGACAGTCTGAAGAGTTGGGCTCTTAGATTTGGGATGACAAAGATCCCCTTGATGGTTAAGCCTGCAGAAGAGGTTGAGGTTGAACAAGTGGTGGTGAGGACTGATTTTGTTGGAGAAGAAGATCTTGCAGTCCCAACTTGTCCTCTAGAGAAACAAATTGAAGAGTTTGACTTGACAAACTTCATGCTGGAGGAGGAGTTCAATCAAGAGCAAGATTCTCTTCAAACATTGGAGGAAGGAGAAGATGCTCCAAATCCAAAAGAAGAGGAGCACAATCTAGCTGTGGAGGAGAAAGTTGTAGATCCAAGAGCTCTGAGCACAAAGCAGGCTACAGGAGAACCTTCAGTTCTTCTTTCCACTTCATCTTTCTCAAGTTCTAGTACTGAAAAGGAGTTTGATCTCTCAAACTCGATATTGGAGAGTAAAGGAAACCATGGTGGTCAAGTTGCAGATCAAGAAGACACCATGGAGGAAGTTGAACACGAGCAGCAGGACAACGATGAGGTAGTTTACCTGTCAGATTTGGAGGACTGATTTGATGGAGAAGAGCTGGTTGAGTTTTCACCATTCTCTTTTTCATCATCCACATTCCAAACACAAGAGCCTGCTGCCATGAAGGAGAACTTTCATTTACAGCAACTTGCATCTTATAGCAGCCCTTTGGAATCAAAATTGGAAGATTCTAATCTTCCCTGTTCTTCATTGGAGGAAGAGAAAGGACAGAAGAATTCCACCATTTCTTCCACATCATCCATTCAGGTGGGTCTACAAGAAGACTCCATTCTTGGAGTTAAAAATCACAGCTATGGGCATATCAAACTGATCAGACCTTGCCCAATCAAATATTTGGCTTCATTGGAGCCAAAGGAGAAGCCACAACCAGTCATGCTTGCTTCTGAGCATGAGGATGAGCTAAAAAGTACCAAGGATCAGCTGCCATACCTCTCCAATCCAAATGCAGAGCAACTAAAAGAGGTATTGGAATTTTCAGTTGATACCTTGATGATTTGGATAGAAGACCAGCTTCTTGCTGATTTTCCATCCATCCAAACAGCCATGATCAGTGCCAAATCAATTGCATGGCTGCCAATTTTGAAGAAAGGAAGCTATTTATCACAACCAGTTGCAGGGTTTGTTTAGCTTGCCTTTGCTTCCAGTTAGAGTAGAGTAGCTAGGTTTGCTTTCAGTAGAAGAAGTGCTTGTGCACACTCTGCATGTTCCATTTGGGGCATGTATGATTTTCAGTTTTGTACATAGTTTTGGTGTTGCTGGTTCTGCTCTTGCATAGTTCATTTCAGTGGCATCTTGGTGAGAACACTCCAGGTTCAATGGGTTTCTTAGTGGCTCAGAAGGGAGATTTTCAAATTTCAGATCAGTTGCAGGTTACAACTCATGACTCCATGCCCAATGGATTGCTTTAGGCTACTGATCATTCATCTAGCAGGTAGATGACCCCGCTGAGTCGCCAAAACTGTTATCAAAATTTCACCCCCCTGGGTAAATTTCGATAACATGCATTAGATTCTCAGGTCCGAGGCAAATTGATTGATTCGGGGCCAAAATTCATGTTTCCAGGGTCCCCTCAGATTTTTTCTAACTCCCCTGGTCCAAGTTGGAAGGAGAAAGCTCTGAGAAAGTGTGAAAAAGGTTGCAGAAAGCAAGTAGTTTGGGCCAGATAAAATTGTGAAAATCGGCCAAGTCCTAGTCCAGCACAAGGTAGGACGTTTGGGACAAAAAGGAGCGAACCGGCCGATCCGGCCGAAAAGAGTCAAGTCAGTCCGAAGCAAAGTGAGACAAGCGGGCCAAAAATACCCGAACCGGCCGAATCGGCCGAAATGAGTCCAGAGGGTCCAAAATCAAATGGGACATCTGGGACAAATGGATGCGAAATGCCCGAATCGGCCAAAATGAGTCCAAAGGGGCCAAAATCAAATGGGACATCTAGGACAAATGGATGCGAAATGCCCGAATCGGCCGAAATGAGCACAAAGGGCCCAAAATCAAATGGGACATCCGGGACAAATGGAGGCGAAGTACGTGAAGGAGCCGAGGACCAATCAAAAACTGCCACGTGTCCTCACAGGAGAAAAAGTCAAAAGGTCAAAGGGGCGAGTTATCGAGCGCTGAACCGAACCAATGAAATGGTGCCACGTGTCTAAGTTTAAGGGGCCCACAAGTAATGTCAAAAGGAAAGCCTGCGAAAGACGGAGGACAGAGAATTGCTCATCCAATCAGCACGTGCCACGTGTCGTCAAGACGGTGAAGAGCGGGAAAACATTTTAAAATCTGTTTTGGTCTGCTCCGTGCCCTAAATCTTCAGATCGCCATATCTTTTGATCCAGAGCTCAGATTTCCATGTTCTTTATATCAACGGAAAGCTCATGAAATTCTCTACATGATTCTGGGGTTAATCTCAAGTTTTGGTGTAGTTTGGAGAGAGAAAATCAAGAAACGGATCTGACGCGTGATACAGCAGAAGTGACGCTTCAACAACCAGCTTTAATGCAGCAGACAGCCCGCCGTTTTGCCAGGATCCGCCGCTTCTACCATAATGAGATGATTTAAAATACGACCTAGAGGTGGTTAGAGTAGATCTGACTTTCCTCTTTCTCCCTTCTCTCATTCTTCCTATATATTGTAAGGAGTGGCAAATAAAAAAAAAGAGGTTGTTCATTCTTTCTGCTCTGCTCTCCCGTTCTTTTCTTCTCTAGGGTTGAAAATGGAGTTCGAGCCTCCTCCCTACTCTGTAATGACATTTTTTGCCTTTTACTAATGGAATGATGTTCTGTGCAAACTTCTGGAGCAACAAAACGTGTTCTGTGATGCATCTGTCCATCCTCTCTCGTTTTTGCTTGTTCTCTCCTTGCCTCTCTTCATTTGTAGGTATCTGTGCATGTCTAAATGTTCATTGCAGGTTTGGAGCTGTGTTCATGGAGTTTTGGGACATTTTCTGTGTGAAATCTATCCTTGGGCCTGTGATGCATCTGTCCATCCTTCCCATTGCTCACCTCTCTTTGTCCCATGGCAGTTTTGATAGATGTTCAACATCCTCCTTCTCTGGTGTATCACCGTTTTAGTGTAGGCTTTTGCTGTTTTTCCCTTCTCTCTCTCTCTTTGTCTCCTTGGCATGGTTAGATTAGGATTAGATTAGCTTGCTTGCACTAGAATAGCTTGTGGCAGGTAGTTTAGGAGCAGGAACCAGCCTTCTCTGGAGATTCCTCTCTCAGTTTCACAAGTCCCCACACTTGGAGAGAGGTTTCCATGTTGTGCAATCACACTGGATGTTAGTATGATCAACCTAGAAATCTAATCAACATCCAGGGGTGCTGTGATTTTGCATCAACAATACCCCCAAAGGCTTACAAGTAATATCAATCAACAAATGAAGGTGGAGTGATTTTAAACTGCTTATTTTCAATGCCAGATGAAAGCTCTTCTGACAAACAAAACTGCAAGTGCCACTAAACTATCAATAAGGATGATATTCTATGTGATTTCTAAATAATTTCAATGCAATATTGCAATAAGAACAATGAAAACTATTTGCAAGTATTTAAAATGATGACAGACATCATATTGCCTAGAAAAACACAAATTAACTCAAAAGCTTGTTAGATTCATCAGCAGGGGAGATTTTCATGAACAATCTCAAAGTTATGTGATGGCTATACACTTGTAACCAACTCACATACATGAAGATCCAACACAGAAGAAATTAACTTGGTTCTTTGGTGGGTTTCTCAGAAAATGAACTTTCTCTCAGAATTTGCTTGTGATTTTCAAATTCCTGACTGTTTGCATTTATCCAAAATGCATTTTATACCTCTTGCCACATTGGATCCTTATTTCCCAAGAAAAGCATATTCCAAGGGATCAAGTTTGTTACAACAATTTCTCATGATTCACTGAAAATGACATTTAACAAATTTGCAACGAGAGTTGTCAGGTGTTTAAAAAGATTGAATCATTACAAATATTTAGATCATTATCCTTCCTAGAGGCACAGTTTTCATCATCAAGGCATGTAGATGCCTTTCCTCTCATCATTTCACCTTTTAAAACTACCTCTGCAACTTTCAAATTTGACATTTCACGTGTTTGGATGGATTAGGGAAAAACTTTGTTTCAAAAACACCTCAAATCTGCAAATTGATCCCTAAAACCACTTGCATTGATCTTTGTAGGCACAAAGGACATGAATTCATCAAAAAATTGATTAAAAATGATGTAAAATTCGCATCTCCAAGCTTCCTGGAGTAAAAATGGCAGCCAAAAATGAAAATGTACAATTTCCCTTGATCTACTCTTTTTCCTTCAATCTAGGCCCTCCACGTGTCAAAATATGATTGGGAATCAATTCAGGCTCACCTTTTGACCTTTTGACATTTTTGAAAAAATGGAAAAACTTGACTTTTTTCTCCACACCTCTGCCCTTGAATTTTGGTGATGACATGTGGCACATGGTGGGTCCCATTGGGATCGCGCTTCAATTCCACGCATTTTGACCTTTTTTTGAAAATTGAAATTTTTTCACCTTTTTCCCCGCAGGCTTGCACACCCAAATTCTCCCTTGCCACATGTCACTCAATGATTTGTCACAGGACCACGCCTCGAATTTTCCATTCCAAGTATTTTTGCAAAAGGGAAAAATTCCCATTTTGCCTCCACCGCCCCGCCAACCCGCTTTGGCTTCGCCACGTATCTCCCTATGGCTCATTCATGGGCTAGCCGCTCAATTTTTTGCTTTAGCACCTTTTGCTAAAAAGAGAAAAAATTCCCTTTTTCCTCCGCAGCCCGTACTTCCCTACTCTGCCACCACGCTGCCACGTGTCCACCTGTGATTGGCCACAGGGCCGTGCTCCAAAATTTTACCTTAACCTTTTCTACCTCCAAAGACAAAAAACTTCAAAAACCTCCGCCATCTGCATCCCCTATGCGCCCGCCATGTGTCCATTCCTTGCTTCATTGCAGACCCGCGGCCTTTGCTCCAACTTTTCTACCTTTGCCAAAATGGTAAAAAAATCCTAAGTTCCCCACCCGCCTTCCATTCCACCCTGGCACAAGAACATGACACGTGTCCCTCCTCTGGGACCTGCAGGGTTGCGGGGGAAAATTACGAAATTTTCCAAAGGCCAAAACACATTAAGTTTTATATAAAAACTGTTGATCCTTGTCCAACCAGAAGCAGCCACGTAGGAGGAGAATTTTGAGCTTAATTTTGACGGGAAAATGACACTCGTATGACTGTCAAAAAGCACAAAATTTACCAGAGATGCCCGAATTCAATTTTTTCTTCGTGGGTGAGGGATTTTTTGCTCAAAAAATAAGGGGAAATTGATTTTATGAAAGTTTCAACCATGGGGATAGATATTTGAGGGAAAATATGCATGAAACGAACAAATTCGATCTCCATAGGCTGAAAAAAATGGAAAAAACGACCAAGACCCATGGATTTGGAAAAATTAGGGCACATAATATGGCAAACTTGGGTGTTTCTTCACAAATGAGGCATGAAAAATGATTTTCAAATGCACTAAGGCATGGGAACAGAGGAAACAACTTCATTTCACCCATTAAAACTATAGAAAATGTTTAAGGAAATGCATAGTGAAAGGAAAATAAGGGTAAAATAATAGAGGATCTGTTGGTGCAATTTCCGGGTTTGCACACTTTTCTTTGATTTTCCATGCTTCACTTTTGCTCAAAAACATTTTATTGGCTCGAGCTAGTGATTTGCAACTCATTTTTTTAGTTGGATGCTTTCAAATCCCCTCATTGTTGTTATTCTACCCTAAATTGAAGTAAAATCCAAGTTCCCTCCCCCATTTGTGCCCTGATTTATTCATTTTCACAGGTTGTACCGTTTTCTCCTTTGCCAAATCATGAAAGAGCTCGAAATTGATCAAATCCTGAATTCTTGCAAGTGTTTCCCCAATCCCAAGGTTGCAAATGATGTCAAGAGATGATTCAGTTGGTTTAAAATGAAGAATTCTGCCTTCCCTGTCAAAAATTTGGTTTCTAGGGCATTCCCTGAATTTTTCATGTTTTTGACGTGCTCTCAGGCCATGAAATTTATCATTGTAAATTCTATGCTGACATGGCAGGCTCTCATTGGCCGGGTGCGGTCGGAAAAAATGTTGTAACTAGTCAAATTTTCAATTTTTGGTGAAGGGAGAATTTGCTCCGCGGCCCCACATTTTCCTAGTGTGCCTACGTGGCATGATTTGATTGGACAGATGGAGCAACGAGTGGCAAAGGTCACTTAAAAATTATTGCTTTCATTTTTTACAAATTTCTCAAAATCAAATTTTTTCCCAAAGGCCCGCGCCCAATGGGAGGGTGACACGTGGCATAGGGAGATCAAATAGACAGTGTGGGAGTTGGGAAAATTTTATTGTTGTAGACTCAAAAATGTCGAAAGAAAATTTTTCCCCGTGGCCCCGCGGTGCTACAGAGATGTGCTTACGTGCCCTGATGTGATTGGTCGAGGATTGGCGGGTGGCGAAAGTAACTTAGGAATTTTTTCTTCCATTTTGGAAAAATTTCTCAAAATTAAATTTTTGCCTGAAGGCCCGCAGCGAATGGCATGATGACACGTGTCCAGGAGGGCTAGGCAGATGGTCAAGGACTTGGAAAATTTTGGTGTTTTTTGGCTCGGGGTGTCAGGGGAAAAATTTGGCCCGTGAGCCCACAACCATTGGAAAGGTAACACGTGTCCAGGGAGATCAACTGAAATAGTGGGAACTTAGAAGAATTTGAAAGTTTTTGGTTTCAAAATGCAAAAGAAAAATATTTTCCTGGGGATCTGCACCTAATACGAAGTAGGCACGTGGCAAAGAATGGTCAAGCCGGTGGCGGGGGGTAACTTAAATTTTTTTTCTTCATTTTTGAAAAAGTCCTCAATGTTGAATTTTGACCGGAAGGCCCGCGCCCAATGGAAGGATGACACATGTCCATGGGAGCAAGGGAAAAGTGGGGTGATGCGTGTTTTTTGGATTTTTGCCTTTAGAGGCAAAATTTTAAAGTAACATTTTGAGCTAGATCTCCGCATGAATCACAGTGTGACACGTAAGCACAGGGATGAGAAGTGGAGAATGGGAGGCTTGGAGGAAACTTTGAAGACTTTTTACCCTTGGTGTAAAGGGTAAAAATGGGAAAATAATGGATTCCTAAGGTGGTTACACGACCAATTGAACGAACAGAACACGTGTCTTAAATTTGATAAGAAGATTGGAGTTGCAGGAAAGGATGGAAAATGTTTGCAATTTTGGCGAAAATTATTCAAGGGAAAAACGAAACCCACAGAAAATATTGGAGATTCATATCCCACACCGAATCACAGGGGTGACATAGTGGCATTTTTCAAAAGTAAAAATAGAAGTTAGGGCCCGCATGAATGTTTTGATGCTTGCGGAGGTTTGAAGGCAAATTTGGAGGAAATCGGCTCTGACATCCAATGGGATGGAGACACATGGCAGAAGAAGCAGCGGGTGTTTGGGGGCATCTGAGGAGATTTTGAGAAAATTTTCCTTTTGATCAAAAAAGTGAAAATCATCATTCTTGGCCTGCGGTTTTTGTGAGGGCCCACAGAGAGGACACGTGGCACATCCAGGGGGCTTGCGGGGAAAATTTTCAAATTTTTCCCGAAATCAAAAAGGTTCAAAATGCATTTTTCTCCAAGGATTGGGGGCCCACCCCAATCATATTTGGACATGTGTCCCACCCCATCCAAAGACAAAGAGTAAGAATATTCAAAGAGGATATCATCTTCCACGTGGAGGGCTGGCATTTAAAGTTGATTTTAATCAACTTAGAAGCAGCTGTGCATTTTCATTTTTTGGGTGCCATTGGAGCTCCAAGAAGTGTGGAATCATCATTTTTGCACCAAAACACATGAAATTTTATATGAATCTGCATCCCTTCAGCCTTCTGAACACAATGGCATCATTTATTTGAGCTGATTTGGTGCCCTATAGTGTTTTTCGTGAGATATTTTTCTCAGCCCATGAAAAACATGTGAAAGGTAAAAAATGAAAAGTTGCAGAGTTAAAAATGATGAGGGAAAAAGGTGAAAAATGATTGCAAATGCATGCTGGCATGGTGGAATGCCAAAAACGTGACCCTGGGATGGATAAGGATCTGAGTTCATGCAATATTTTAAAATATTTGTGCATCTCTGGCATTTGGCGAGTTGTTTCATAGTTTTATATCATTTTTCATCAAATGGATAGGGTTTTGTAACAAATTTGATCCCTTTGGCATATTCTTTTCTTGGGATGCAAGGATCCAAGTTGGCGTAGGGTATATGATGTAGTTTTGGAAAACATTTTTGAGGGAATCTTTTGAGAATTTTGGGAGAAAGAGAGAAGAAATTTCACAGGAAAAAAACTGGAAGAAGTCCATTTCCTTTTTGAGAAACTACCTGAGAGCCATTTTGATTCCAGTTTGCATCAAATGTTCATCATGTTGAGTTGGTTTCAGCTGTAAAGCCATCAAAAATCTTTGAGATTGTCTAAATAACATTCCCTTGCTGATATATTTGATCAAATTCTTGGATTAACTGGTTTTATCTCTTGGCAAAGCTTGCATACACTTATATTTCAGTATGTTTTTAATTTTTGTTTCATGCTCATGTTCTAATCTTGTGTTTGGGATCTTTATTGGTCATACATGGTTTCATTTCTTATAGAGGGTTTGAAGGCATCTGCAATCTTCCATTTAGAAGAGTATTCATTTGAGGGGAGATAAACAAATTTAAATTCATCTTACCTTCCTTGTAAATTGAGGGTGTTTATAAACCTTTGGGTGTACCTTAGGACATGATCTAACAAGGGGTTCTGAATGCTTTATTGATATTTTGCTTCAAGCCTTTGTGGTAGGCTATCAAAGTTTGTATGGAATAGTGCAATTTGGGCATCCATATGTGCACACATCCTAGTTGAAAGAGCACTTCAAATTCATTGAAATATCTCTTGTTGTTTAGGTGTTGTAATTATTTTTCAAGGTTTCCCAAAGAAGGTGATGAATCCTAACTACTCTTGTCCCAATATCTCTCATCATAATTTCATTTTAAACTAACTCATCCTACCTACAATACCCCTGCATCTGCATTGTGTGTCCACAAAAAGAATTCAATCCTTTCACAAAAATGCACAATGTTGATCAGGGTTTTATCATGTCTTTAGCAGCTCTAGCTTTGTTTTGAGAACATTTCCATCATTTAGTAGTGACAGCTCCTTTGAGTTTGGATAATGGATATTTGATCATGTTTTCACAAAGCCTCCTCCACATCATACACAAAATGCAAGGATATCTCCATCTCCTTACCATATAGGGGCTACAATACTAGGTTCTCTTTTACCTTGGTTGATAGGCACAATCTAAAATAGTGAGGGTTAGATCAAAACCCTTATGAAGGTGTTATCCACTCCCTCAAATCTTGAATGCAAACAAGTAGATAGGTGTGATCCTTGGCTACAAATGACATATAAAACATCTATCTATCCTTGAGTGTCTTGTGCAGATTCATGATGTTGTTCAAGTTGTTAAGGAGATTAAATCTAGATACCAACAGGAGTTAATTAAAACCAACATCCCGCATATGTAACCGATGTCGGTTCACCATAACTCGATGTCAGTTCCTCCCTTGCTTGAATGATGTCAGGTCTAGGGTGATAGATGTCATTTCCCCCTTAACCAATGTTGATTACTATATTTTCCAGAAAGTTTCACATTATATGCTAAAATGAAGTAATTGAGCTCCACAACTCAAAAATCTCCCACTTTGGAGATTAATTACCATACACAATACCTATACAATGTCATTCTTGGATCCTTCATTAGCTTGTGTTTCTTCCTCTTCAATTCTCAAACTCGAAGACCCAGCAGAAGTGGAGTGTAGCTCCAACTTCTCCTTTGTTAATGGCTTCGTTAGCATATCTGCATGGTTCTTTCTCGTATGAATCTTTTCCATATTCAACTTTCCATCCTCCAATACTTATCATATGAAGTGATACCTCAACTGAATGTGTTTCATTCTCGAATGAAACACTGAGTTCTTTACCAAATGAATTTCACTCTAACTATCATTGAATAGTTTACAATCATCTTGCTCCTTTCCCAAATCTTCCATGAACCTACTCATCCATATCATCTCCTTGCTAGCCTCTGTAGCTGCAACATACTCTACCTCTCTAGTAGACAAAGCCACAACCTTCTGTAATCTTGAAATCCAACTAACTTTCATCCCACCTACTGTGAAAATATATCCAATAGTGCTCCTCCTACCATCCAGATATCCAGCCATATCTGAATCAACATAGCCACATAATGAAATATCCAAACCTCCATAGCATAACTACATGCTAGATGTCCCTTTCAAATACCTGAGTATCCATTGGACTACTTTCCAATGCTCTTTACCTGGATTGGCCATATATCTACTCACAACTCCCACTTCATGTGTAATGTATGGTCTGGTACAAACCATAGCATACATGAGACTCCCAACTGCTGAAGCATATGGCACTCGTGTCATGTATTTGACCTCCTCATGTGATTATGGATACTAATCTTTGCTTAATTTGAAGTGTTCAACCATATGTGTACTAATAGGTTTTGTATTCTACATCTTGAACCTTTCTAACACCTTGTAGATATAATCCTCCTGAGACAAATACAATTTCTTATTTTTCCTATCTCTATGTATTTTCATACCAAGGATTCTTTTTGCAGCTCCTAAATCCTTCATAGCAAATGTGTGATCTAGCTTTCCCTTAAGCTCACCAATGTCTTGCATACTAGATCCTACAATAAGCATATCATTCACATACAGTAACAAAATAATATAGCTCCCATTTTCAAGCTTCTTGAAATAAACACAATGGTCAGATTCACATCTCAAGTAACCATGCTCAGGCATAAAACTATCAAACCTCATGTACCATTGCCTTAGAGCTTTCTTGAGCCCATATAGGCTCTTTTTCAACCTACACACTATTTTCTCCTTACCCTTGACTTCATACCCAAGTGGTTGTTGCATATAAATCTCTTCATCCAAATCACCATGAAGGAAAGCCATCTTCACATCTATTTTTTCTAAATGTAAATCCTCTACTGCAACTAAACTCAATACAGTACGAATAGAAGTCATCTTAACAACAGGAGAAAATATTTCACCAAAGTCAATACTTGATTTTTGTACAAATCCCTTTACTACAAGCCATGCCTTGTATCTTTTCTGTCCACCCTCTTCTTCCTTGATCCTGTAAACCCACTTGTTCTGTAATGTCCTCTTACCTGCTGGCAACTTAACCAAATCCCAAGTCTGGTTCTGTTCCAAGGAGTCCATCTCCTCATCCATGTCATGCTCCCACTAGACGTGGGTCTTATCCTGCATTACTTCTTCAAATATCTCTGGTTCACCATTATCAGTCAATAATAAATAAAATAGAGAAGGTGTAAATATTTCTAGAGGTTTACTTACCCTTTGTGACCTTCTCATAGGAGTTTGGGGTACCAGAGACTCAATCTGGACATCTTGGACATTTGTATCTAAATTTGATAGTGATTGATGTCTGTCATCTGTAACCAATGTTGGTTCCACTAATTGATGTCAGTTTGGTTCTTCTGTAACCTATACCAGTTCTACTGACTGATGTTGGTTAGGGGTAAACTGACATCGGTTACTGTGTAACCCTATAGGTAATACTTTTAAATCTGAGAGTTCATTTTCATTCACAAACTTCTCAACCGGTTCATCCTTGGGTACCAAAATTTGATCCCTGTACATTCTCTTTTCATTCCATTCAACATCATGACTCCTAATAATTTTAGAATTCTCTAAATCCAAAAAACAGAATCCGAAATCACCAGATCCATAACCAATGAAAGTGCATCTCTTGGATTTTGCATCCAACTTTTTTCTATTTTCCTTATCAACATGCACAAAAGCTTATGAACCAAAAAAATTAAGAAAAGAAAGATCTACCTCTTTTCTGGTCCAAGATTCCTTTGGTATTCCTCCATCTAGTGAACTTGAAGGCCCACAGTTAATCAAATAAACCGTTGTATCAACTGCTTCTGCCCAAAACTATAAAGGCAATCCATAATGTATCATCATACTTCTAGCAACTCACCAACATGTTCCATGATTGTCCTGTTCATTCTTTCTGCAACACCATTCTCCTATGGTGTTCTTGGAACCATTCTTTCTCTATGTATCCCATTCACTGAACAATAATCATTGAAAGCCTTGCTACAATATTCACCACCATTGTCAGATCTAAGGCACTTTAAATTTGAATTTGATTCATTCTCAACAAGGTCTTTCCATCTTTTAAAAGTCTCAAAAACATCATATTTACGTTTAATACAATAAACCCATACCTTTCTTATATCATCATCAATGAAAGTAACATAATACTGGGATCCTCCATGAGAAGCTACCTGAGCTGGTTCCCACACATCTGAGTGTACAAGCTCCAATTTCTACTCCTTCTTAGTTGCCCCAACTTTGAGAAATCTCACTCTCTTTTGCTTTCCAAAGACACAATGCTCACATAAATCAAGATCTAAATCTTTCAAATCTGATAACTTACCCTTAGCCTTTAATATTTGCATTCTTTTTTGACTCATATGGCCCAACCGGTTATGCCACATGCATGCATTTGAATCTGAAGTAGATAATGCAGAAAAGGAATCAATAACATAGGTAGATAAATATAATGTTCCTACCTTCTTACCTCTTACCACAACAAAAGCACCCTTGGTGACTTTCCAAGAGTCTCCTGTAAAAGTAACCATGCAGCCAGATTCACCTAGTTTCCCTACAGAAATAATATTCCTCCTGAGGCTTGGCACATGCCTGACATCTTTCAATACCATGTATTTCCATTCTATAATTTAGATGAACTTCCCCTTTACCAGTAATACTGCAAGGTTCATCATCACCCAAATAAACATGCCGAAAATTTCCCTGGACATAATTTCTTAAATAACCCTTATTAGGGGTTTCATGGAAAGAATCTCTTGAATCTAAAACCCATGATTCAATTCTATTATCTAAAGAAAGAATAAGAGCATATTGCATTACCTCTGATGTAGCAAGATTTGCTTCTTTACCTCTATCTGGTTGTTGGTTCTCTTTGTCCTTTGACCAACAATCTTTCTTTGCATGTCTTTTCTTTCCAAATTTCCAAAAAGTAATTCTCTTACTTCTAGATTTAGATATGTTATTCCTTGACTTTGATTTCCCATTACTCTTATTCTTGGATCTCTCCTTCTGCCTGCCCCGGTTTTCTACATTCAAATAATTCTCAGATGATGATTCCTCTGTACTCTTCCTGTGAATTTCTTCATTCAAGATTATACTAACCACATCATCAAACTTCAAAATATTATTAGCAGATGTTGTATTACTAACAGTCCATTACCAAGTTATCCCAACTATCAGGCAAAGAACATAGGAATAAAAGTTATTTCACTTCATCATCAAATGGAATATCAACCGATTTTAACTGATTTACAATAGATCTGAAATCATTCAAATGACTAGATGTAGATCCACCTTCATGCATCTTAGAACTAAATAGTTTCTTCATCAAATAAACTTTATTTGAAGCACTAGGTTTTTCATATAAATTAGCAAGAGATTTCATTAACCCTACCGTAGAAGTCGCTTCTATAATATTGGAAGCCACGGATGCTGTCAGGCTCAATCTTATAGATCCCAAAGCCTTTCTGTCAAGAATCTTCCATTCTTCATCAGTCATCTTCGTAGGTCTAGACTTCTCATCCAATGGTAAATACAAATCTCTTTGATACAGATAATCCTCAATCTGCATCTTCCATAATTGATAATTTCAGCCGTCAAATTTCTCTACCTTGTATTTGTTTTCTTTTGCCATTGTTATAGCTCCCACTCAATCAGAAAACCCTTTGTGCATAAATTTTTCAACACATAAAACCCTCAAACAAAGATCTGATACCAATTGTTGGGGTTAGCACACCGGTTGTACAAATAATATATCAAATCTAAGCATACATGCAAATGAAAGTGGATATTCTACCAGAAGAAATATATAAAACATGAGACATAAATCAACACCAGATTTAACGTGGTTCACCCAATATGGGATACGTCCACCAAGAAATAAGACAATCTATTATCCAAAGCTTTTGCAACTTAGGTGAGGATTTGCAATCCAAAGCTTTTAAGCTTGGGAGAGCATAAGAAAACTCAAATCCGTGTATTCATTTATCTTTCTCCTAAAAAAATTTCATCACCAATGGAGTGATTGTTTTTCACGTTATACGTGGTGATTGAAGATCTTTAGTATGCTTGTTGATTTCACGCCTATTTTGGTATGGCCTAGCATTCGTTATGCTTGACAAAGGAGTGTTAACATTGGACTCTATGTTGGAACTGTATCCAGTGAAGAGAACTCCACAATCCCTGAGTAGAAATCAGAAGATCTATTAATCCTATACAAAGGTCCTTTGTTTCTCTTTCAGACGTTAATTAAAATGACTTGCACTCCATAGATTTCATTGTTTGTTGAAGCTACATATTTCCATTTAGTTCAGCGTTCACGACCTCTTCTTCTTTTGACCAATGCTCGATATTAACCAATGATCTTTGACTTTGATTTCATACCGTTTTACATTGCATGTTAATCTGACAGTAATTAAGCTTCACAACTTAACAATCTACATTAGACACCTACAACATTAATTTCGGTGTTGTAGCAAATATTGCATCAAGATTTCTTTCCACATCCCACGGATTTCTTTAAAATATGTTTGCGTTAGAGTTCTTCAAAAAATACAAACAGAACTCAAGCCTTGGTACTTCTTACTCTACGGTGGCACATCTTTTACTCATACATTTCTCATTGCAATATCTAATCCATACCTCTTTACAAGTATACTAAAAAGGTTTACTCGTATATTTTTCACATTGAAGAATATCCAAATTCTGCCAGCCAACGTTTTAGAGTCATTTTCAAGACAAATCCGTGTACACTGGATAACCTTCAAGGATCCATGAGAACCTTTCAATCATGGAATGTGAATCTCATAAGTTGTTTTTGTTTAATGTAAATGTCTTATTCTTAGTCTCCTGTACCACCTTCTCACCGATGCAAAATCCTTATTTTAATGAAGAGGTACCTTCACAGGATTTCACCACCACTTTATCCAATGAATCCGGTGAATCACCTGCAATTCATAACTTAAATGAACAATATGAATCCTTCCATAGAATTGATTCCACAATGATATGTTTTTATCCACTCTATGCCTACTCTAACTAATGTTTAATCTGGATCGTCTACAACCAATTGTGAATCAAGTTATTCGCCTACATTTTCAAAATTGAAGCATTATGGAGAAGGGACTTTTTCTATATGTTTTGTGGCAAGTACACTATGCTTGGAGGACTACATCTAAGAGGAATGCTCCAAAAAGTGTTACTTCAATAGGGTTCCCACCACCTGCTATGATTCTAATCTTTCAAGAATTATTAGCCTTCTCTGTACCTCAATTGAATGTGCAGATCCAGTTTCTAAAAATTTGTAAATCATTACTAAATTCACAATGGTGTTCTTTTGCCCAAATTGTTCCAATTTGTAATTGCATATAGTTTCATTTTATTCATGTAACGTATCCTCGGTGATCAATCTTCATGAATTTTCCCAATTGTTTATTTGCGATCTATGGTAATTTTTGGAAGTGGTTAAATAATTTTACCTTCAAACGACTATGTTGAATATTGCACAACTATTGACCAGTACATGCTACCATCATGTGCATATGAACTATTAGACAAAATGTCATAGTATGCTACAAAACGGGTTGACAAATTTATTAATTGCTTATTCTTTAAGGCGAGGGAATTTTTTTTGTCATAAATCCAACCCATGTTTAACATTGTCAACCGTTTACATGTGTTTGTGTTTTTAATGGTAAATAATATCACTATCCTTTGATAACTTTAATATTTGTAAGCTTCTTGTTACTCAGTGACAAATGGTGTCTAAGAATATTTAGACATGGTCAAAATCAAGAGCCATTGAGACTATTTCACCAAATGCAACAAACATATATTCAACCCATCAGCTCATCTTTGTCAGCTTACTCGCAGGGCATGGAAAAATAAAGCTACTGTAGTAGGGTATGGACATTCATCATGACAAAATATGGACAACATCAAAGCATAACATGAAGTATATTTATGTTGGATTTTATAGTTGTACTCCCCATCACACAAACTAAAACCAATTTAAGATAACATACATTTCATGAAAAATTACAAATGGAACAAAGTTTACATTTTCATTCACTCTCTAGTGTAATTTCATAGATTCTTGTGCAATTGCTAGTGAAAAATTTCAAATAGCTTTCAATTTTCTACTTTTCCATATTGATTATATAGATATATATTATATAATAATATATATATATTTATTGAAAAAACCACCTTAGCGGGCTTCCCTTTCAACATTGATTATAATGTATCCGGAATATTTAAAATTAATTGATTACTTTTACATTCAAGTCTCAAATAAATTTTCCTTTAAGTGTTACTGGAATATATGTTACTTGGTATAAATATATTATTTCATAGTTTAAGAAAGGAGAGAAAATGGCTGACCTTCATATCCTACAAATTTGGGAAGCCTCCTATTGTCATGAATGTAAAAAAGGCACTACAAACAGTAAGATCTTGCATGCCTCATTACCTACACCACAGATGATCATCATAATGACTGTTTTTGGGAAAATTTGGTGGTCGAAAATGTATCGGGTAAAAACTCATCATGTATTGATTCTTGAGTATTGCCAGAAACAAGAAGCATATTCATTGATCTTGGATTGCATCATATTTTTCCTATATCTTTCTAGATGTTATCTAGGTGTAGACACAAAATCACACACTTGAGTACATTTCTAGGTCCTAAAAGACATGAAGCATTTAAATGATTCCTAGTAAGAAAACTAGAGGTTGGAAACTATCTTTGGCCTCTTTTATTTGTCTCTTATTTTCTATTTGGTCTTACACACCCTACACCCCAGTCAGAACTTTACTTTTCTATCCTTTATGGCTTCAATACCAGTACACCTTCCTATATCCACAAGCATTGTAATCCTAGGTTTTTGACCATTATTTACTCACTCTTTTTGGGTCTCTTTTATCTTTTGGGCATAAACACTTATGGTATCAAATATCTATTTGTCAATTACTAAATTCAAATAAGGGAATCATAAATACATAGTTATGTGTTCAAAATTTAGGACCAATCACTAAGAATTAAGTATCATCACCTAATCTTGCATTTTGAAAGGCACTAAATTACTCTCCTCCAAGGAATTTCAATGTTAAAAACATCTAGCATCCATTCAAGGGAAAATGGCTGCACTACTATTTGCATACATATAGGAAAGGGTAAGTACTGTTTTTCCATGAAGGTCATAAAGCATGTTAGCACATTGTTTACATTCTAGCTACACCATGAATGGCTAAGATTTCATTGTATTAACAATCATACAATTAGTGATTCCTAATAAATAATATTACATAAATTTGATATGTTTATACTCACTAGTTGAAAGTCAGAATTGATAGTCCGGAGATAATGATCACAAATATTTCTTCAGGATCGAGAAGGAAAACCATTCACTGCAAAAAACTGATTTTCGACAAAATAAAAAGTTATTTTTACCAGAGATAGAAAAACATAAAGTGATCTATATAGATCGAAATAATTTAATTACCTCATTTTCCTTAGATGCTTCGACAAAGTAGATCAAGTTTCCTCCCGCAACGAAGGCACCAAGCTATCAAATAAATGCCTCTATCCAACATTGGGTGTCCATGTTCGACATTATTCTTAGGTTATAGAATTCATAGTGACCAGTGATGACCCTGTTTACAATATGTTCATCAGTCGCACTTGCCTAGAACACTTCCTGTCCATTCCAAAATTAGTGAATTACTCTTATCTCTCTTCATTGTGTAGGGTTTCATACTTTACATATTAGTTTGCTTGTGTAAGTACTTTATTTCAGCATTTGTACCACATTTACTGTCAATGGAGGGAGGGCTACAATATTCTGATTTACATTAAGCATCACTTCTATCAACATAAATATTATTTCTATAGTTGTAGTTAAATCATAATTTTGGATTATATATAGTCTTATACGACAATGTGTTAGTCCTAGATGAGATTCATATATTTAGCTCTCTCATGATAAAAGGAAATCATCCTAAAAAAATATGTAAACTATAAATAAATATATAGTATGATCAGCAACAATGTCGGTGGATACGAATTCATGACAATTCAAACCCACTTTCTTGTAAGTTGGGGGTGGTCTCCAAGTCATTATGAACCCTTTCTATAGCCATCATGTCCTCGGTTTCAACCTAATTTTGGCTCATATGAACTTGATTATATTATGCGTTCAATGTGACAATTTTATACTTTAGAAATTGAAATCACAAACTAAGATGTATAAATAAATTTTTGCGTGTCAAGTTCATCATCATATCCAGGGCTGAATTAAGGTTTATGAGCGCCCTATACAATATTATAGTGAGCGCCCTAAGCAATACTAAAGCTAACTCCTATAAATAAATAAAATCTATAGTCGAAAAAATGATTAAATGTGACCAAATATTGTATTACTTGATATGCTATGCCTCTACCATCCGAGAAAAACTTCTTAATAATTTTATTTATAGATATTACTGCCTAAAAACTCCAGTTAATTCTCTAACATATAGTCTATTATAATCCTCATTTTCTCATATATTTCCCAACTATTTTTTCCCATATTTTTGACATATTCCCCTTTCTTGATCTCTCTTCCAAAAAAACTTCCAAGACTTCAAAACAATACAAAGTATGAAATTATGAATTAAATTTAAGAATCCTGGAACAAAGGCACTTGCATAAATATTTGAGGCCTCCTAAATATCACATTCTTAATACAATTATGTAATTTTAATTTTTTTTTGATGAAGTGAATTGAATTGGTATGTAAGTTTGGAAAACTACTAGTATATATGGAACTAATAAATTAATCTACTCTTTATAAAAACCATAGTAAAATAAAATAAATTAACAACCCCTAAATGTTAGCGCCCTAGGCAGTTGCCTAGTTTTCCTAGGTCATAATCCCCCTCTGGAAACGACTTTCTTTGGATGCCTAAAAAGGACCATTTCTTGCCATTTTGAAACTAGTAAACACCCTCTGGAATCCTACAAGGAAGATTTAAATCATTTTGGAGTTGTTGTGGAGAAAAATTAATTCATCCAAGGAATTTTAGGGAAAATTTGTGGAGTAAATCGATGTTAGGAATCAAGCAAGAAAGATCGAGTCATTTTAAGCACAACAAATGAAGGCTCCAATAATGAAAGCTAATTGATCTCGATGATTTTGGTAGTTCCCAAAGGACTTGGGAGGAAAATAAATAATCACCAGAAATATATTGGAACTCTCTACATCATGGATACATCACTTTTTCTCCAATATCTAAAAAACTTCTATGATAATCCATGACACTGCAACTACCCCTTTGAGTCAAGAATGGAATAGGCCCTAAAAACCAAATTGTAAGAAGTATTAGATTTTAATAGTGGATGGAATGATATCAAAAGTTTTTCTGGATTCAAAATCATAAAAGGTTTGACCACAAAACATTGTTTCACGCTCCCAAGGTAGAAAAAGTACTCTTAGTGTCCAGATTTGCACTCAGTGAGTGAAATCAACTTTCTAAAACCCCTTTGTCGCACTTTTTCACCCTTGACATCCCCATGGATTAGACCTAATTTTTAAATGGTACAAGGGCAATACAAAAGTGTGACCCCCATCATTTTTTAAGTTTCATCACTTAAGAACATCACTTTAGGTGTTAGGGTGAGAAAATGAGAGAGTTAAGTGACGAGACCTGCTTTTCATGACAATTGAACCCCACAAGTCACACTTTTTCACCCTTTGTGTCCCCTTGGATTTTCCCCAAGGTAAAAATGGGAAAATGGGAACATAAAAGTGTGACCTCCCATCATGGAAAACTTCTTGTAACTCACCTATCACTACTTTTACCCCTAGGTTTCATAAACTTATATTCTGCCTTGTCCCCCTTTCATGTACTTGAACCCAAGTCACACGTTTCCACCCTTTGTGTCCCCTTGGATTTTCCCCAAGGTAAAAATGGGAAAATGGGAACATAAAAGTGTGACCTCCCATCATGGAAAACTTCTTGTAACTCACCTATCACTACTTTTACCCCTAGGTTTCATAAACTTATATTCTGCCTTGTCCCCCTTTCATGTACTTGAACCCAAGTCACATGTTTCCACCCTTTCTGACCCTCTTGTACCAAAGTTAAAAAGGGGAAAAGGGGGTTAAGAAAGTGTGACCCCTATCTTTCCATTTAGCTTGCTATGCCCTTAACCTATTTCTTGTATTAGGATATGAGTAGCCAACGTGTGGCTTACCATATCATTTATACTTTCTCATGCTTAGTAGGTCAGCCTTGGTGTTGGCCATAACATATGAATAGTATATATAGGGGATTTTAGGTAGTAGTTCATCATCATTTGGAGCATTTGAGTCTTATTGTATGGTTTGGAGGTTGCCCCCTCGAAGTGGTGAAGCTATTATAATTTCATATTGAGATCATTATTATAGAATATTGTGTTATTTGGTGTTATATTTCTGCTCATGATATGAATTATACAAGTAATTTCATTAAAAGTGGTATCAGAGTTGCGATTTGGGCCAAAATTAGGGCAAAAACCCTAATTTTTTATTTCCACCATATATTGTGAACCAAAGTGAATTGGTGGGAGAAATTTTACTAGAGTTGAAAAACATTTCAAGGTTCCCTAAAAATTTTAGAATTTTTTGATTTATTTTACAAAAGTTATTACAAATTTAGGGTTTTTCATAAAATCACTCCCTAGGCTGCAAATTGTGGAATTTTTTCAAATTCGTTACATTTTTGGAAAGAAAGAAAAAATTATCTGGGGTTTGTTCTTTAAGTTTTTTTATATTTGGCCGAATTCATATTTAAATATGAAACCCTAAAATTTGACTGTGATCCCTACATCCTACTATTTTGGGGCATCATGGCGGGGCCTTCCACAAGAGGAAAAAAGAATCCCATCACTCCAGGTAAAACACCAGAAAAGGATGAGATAGTAGTTGAGGAGTTGGAGACATAAGATATAACTACATATTCCTTAGGGTTAGGGTTTACTTTGACAGACCACAAAGTAAGCCAACTTGAGTTTAACCTGAGAGACCTCGAATCTCAGGTGGCTAGCAAAGAAGATGTGGATAGGATTGGAAAAATATTGGAGGATTTCATGCAAAACTTTAGTACGTATATGATGGGTAATCATACTTATTTCAATCAAGGTGGGTCCTCAGGTCAACATAATAGACACATGAGCCAGACTGGATCTTCGAGTGTGCACAATCCAAATACAAGCACTCTGCAGGCCCGTACTATGTTTCCAAAAGTGGAGATGAATAAGTTTGATGGAAAGGATCCACTCAATTGGATCAACCAAATGGAGAATTTTTTTGAACTACATCACATTCCACCAGGACAAAAGGTGACCATGGCAGCTTTATATCTCAAACCTGAAAAATTCGGCTGGTATCGATGGTTATGTGCTCAAAGGCAGAAGAGTGGTCTCAATGTTACATGGACAATGTTCACTGAAGAATTGCAATTACACTATAGTTCTAGTGTGTCAGATAATTACTTCAGCCAATTAGCAAAATTGAGACAGATAGGATTTGTTAAGGATTACATTCATCACTTCCAAAACCTTTCTCTATGGGTAGAAAATATTATTGAAGAGAGTCTAAATGACCTATTTCTCGGGGGTCTTAAGGATCACATTGAGCATGAGGTGTGTATGTTTAATCCTCATAAGGTTTCTGATTCGATGATTATGGCAAGAAGGGAAGAGGAGAAATTTGTTTCAAGTAGGAGACAACATTTCACGTATACCAGAGATCGCAACACCTTGGCCCTAGCACTCCCTCGACCAGTTAGATTGACACCTCGACAAATTGAAGAAAAAAGAGAAAAAGGTTTATGTTTTAACTGTGACAGTAAATTGGACCAGGACATAAATGTGCTGAAAAGAAGTTGTTCTACATTGATGGGCCTAGTGAAGATGAAGAGAAGGATGAAGATTTAGAGTCAGAGGTCTTGGTTGAGCTAGAGGAGGAGTCAAGAGATCCTCAGCCAACAATCTCATGCCATGCAATTTCAGGTATTAGCACCCCCAAACCCTAAAGGTGGTTGGATTCCTAAAAAAATAGAGGGTCACAGTGTTGATTGATTCATGAAGTACTCACAACTTTATCAATCATAAGTTAGTAGTGCATCTAAACTACTTCATTTATCCAGTTCCTGAATGTCAAGTAATGATTTCTAATGGAGGTACTGTTACTTATTCTGGAAAATTCCATAGCATTAAGCTTGCCATGGGAGATTACATACTAAATAGTCCCATGTATGATATTTCTATGGGAGGAGCAGACATTGTGTTAGGGGTTCAATGGTTTACCACATTGGGAACCATTGAGATGAACTTCTAAGACTTGTTCATGAAATTTCACTCTAAAGGAAGGACTTTTGAGCTAAGAGGCTTAAGAGCAAAGTCTCCACAAATAGTAAGTTCTCATCATATGCACAAAATGCTAAAAAAGGGTGCAGAGGGATTTGTGGCACAACTATTTTCATTAGAGGCTCATCATTCTAAGGACATTATACCATCAGATATTCAAGCAATGTTGGATGCACACTCTGTTATATTTGAAAATATACCAAAGAGCTTACCTCCAAAGAGAGATCATGATCATGCTATTTAGTTATTACTAGGAAGTCAACCGCCTAACATCAGACCTTATAGGTACCCATATGTGCAAAAGAGTGAAATTGAAAAGATTGTACAAGAGATGTTGGAAGCAGGAATTATCCATCATAGTCAAAGTGCTTATTCTTCTCCAGTAGTGATGGTATGCAAGAAAGATGACATGTGGCACATGTGTCTTGATTATAGGGAACTTAATAAGTACACAATCAAAGATAAGTTTCCTATTCCTGTAATTGATGATTTGCTTGATGAGTTGCATGGTGCTATTTATTTTACAAAGCTTGATCTTCATTCAGGACACCACCAAATTAGAATCAAGGATGAGGATGTTCATAAAACTACCTTTCAGACACATGAAGGCCATTATGAATTCCTGGTAATGCCTTTTGGACTCACAAATGCACCTTCTACATTTCAAAGTTTGATGAATTCTATTTTTAAGTCATTCCTGCAGAAGTTTGTCTTAGTGTTTTTTGATGATATATTAATTTATAGCAAAACATGGGAGGAACATTTGCATCATGTAAATAAGGTTTTGGAAACCCTTGAGCAACATCAACTTTATGAAAAGCCTTCTAAGTGTTCTTTTATACTCAAGGAGGTTGAATATTTGGGTCACATTGTCTCTCATGAAGGGGTTAAAGTGTATCCTAATAAGATCAAATCCGTGATGGAGTGGAAGGTTCCAAAAACCCTAAAGAATCTACAAGGATTATTGGGGCTTACAGGTTATTACTGAAGATTCATAAGGCATTATGGAAGCATATCTGCACCTCTCACAGCTTTATTAAAGGACTTATTCCATTGGAGTGAGGATGCAACCAAAGAATTTGAGCAACTAAAGGAGGCCATGTGCACCACTCCAATCTTGGCTACTCCAGATTTTTCCAAAACATTCATTGTTGAATGTGATGCATCAGGGGTGGGTATGGGGGCAGTACTCATGCAAGAAGGCCATCCTATTGCCTTTTTGAGCCATCAATTCAAAGGTAAGAATCTTTCCAAGCCGACTTATGAGAAGGAAATACTAGCCATACTTCATGCAGTAAAGAAATGGAGATCATATCTCATAGGAAGACACTTTAAAGTGAAGATAGATCATGATAGTCTGAAATACTTCTTGGAGCAGCGTTTATCATCTAAAGAACAACAAAAATGGGTCTCCAAGATGTTGGGATATATGATTTTGAGATTATCTATAAGAAAGGGAAGGAGAATGTAGTTACGGATGCTCTGTCGTGGAAAGATGAATCAATTGCAGCCTTGTTATATGTCATATCCATATTACATGAAGATTGGATAGATGAGGCAAGGTCTAAATGGAGAAATGACCCAACCACACAAAACCTCATTCATCATCTCCAGAATGATCCAAGCATGTCTGAAAAAATTTTATTGAAAGGGGATGCTTTATGGTATAAAGATAGATTATACCTATGTAAGAACTCCACTCTTAAAAATAGGATTCTATCTGAGCTTCACTCTTCTCCAGTAGGGGGGCACTCTAGATTCTTGAAGACTTATCATCGAGTCAAACAAGATTTATTTTGGGAAGGTCTCAAAGGGGATGTCCAAAAATTTGTGGCAGAATGCATAGTTTGTCAGCAAAATAAGGGTGAAATAGTTCGATCCCCAGGTCTTCTACAACCTCTATCTATTCCTAGCCAGCGATGGGAAGAGGTTTCCATGGACTTTATCATAGGATTGCCTAAATCTGAAGGAAAAAATGTCATCATGGTTGTGGATAGACTCACCAAATATGCTCATTTTTGTGCCTTGGCACACCCATTTGCTGCAAGCATGGTAGCAATAGCCTTCATGGACATAGTTCAGAGGCTTCATGGGACACCGAAGATTATAGTAAGTGATCGAGACCCTATATTTACTAGTAATTTTTGGACTGATTTATTCTCATGTTTGGGTACTCACTTAGCTCATAGCTCTTCTTATCATCCCTAGTCTGATGGGCAAACAGAAGTTGTAAATAAGTGTTTGGAGGGATATCTTCATTGCTTTACGTTAGATAAACAAGCAAGATGGGTCCAATGGTTGCCACTTGCAGAATGGTGGTATAACACTTCCTTCCTTTTTTGGCCCTCTATGGATACCATCCACCATCCATCACATCATCATTGAGAGGACAATCACGGGTTAGAGTAGTAGAAGAACACATTCAGTATCAATAAGAGGTCCTCTCTAGTCTCAAGGAGAACTTGGTCATGGCACAAAACCGCATGAAGCAACTGGCTGATCAACATTGTACAAAAAGGCATTTTGAAGTCGACGATTGGGTTTTTGTGCGGTTTCAACCATATAAGCAAATGTCTTTGAAACAAAAACAAAAGGATAACAAACTTTCACCGAAGTATTATGGCCCCTATCAAGTATTGTAGAAGATTGGTACTGTAGCATACAAATTAGAAATTCCACAATCAACCAAAATACATCTAGTCTTTCATGTTTCTTGCCTAAAGAAAGTAATTGGACATAGAGTATCAGCCCAAACAGTGTTACCTGAGCTTGATGAGGAGGGGAGAGTCATCTTGGAACCTGAATGCATCCTTCAAACACACACTAAAAGATTGAGGACACGGGTTATTACTGAGTACCTGATCAAGTGGAAGAATATGGACAATGAAGATGCAACATGGGAAGATATGACATTCCTACAGCAGCACCCAGAGCTTCTCAACATTGGGGACAATGTTTCTTTGAAGGGGAAGGGCATGCTACGCCCTTAACCTATTGCTTGTATTAGGATATGAGTAGCCGACTTGTGGCTTACCATATCATTTATACTTTCTCATGCTTAGTAGGTCGGCCTTGGTGTTGGCCATAACGTATGAATAGTATATATAGGGGATTTTAGGTAGTATTTCATCATCATTTGGAGATTTTCAGTCTTATTATATGGTTTGGAGGTTTCCCCCTCGACGTGGCGAAGCTATTCTAATTGCATATTGAGATCATTATTCTAGAATATTGTGTTATTTGGTGTTATATTTCTCCTTATGATCTAAATTATACAAGTAATTTCATTACATAGCTCTTGGTTGTTGGGGTGTTAATATTAAGTGGGGACACCAGCTAGGTGGGCCACCACTTACACCCTTTGTTTGAGTTTAATTATAAACTTTATATTGTCGGGTCCCCTTTCAACTTAATGTGGATGTGTCAAATTAAGTCTTATAATTTAATTTATTTATAGTGAAATGGTGCACCCGTGTGCAACCGAATCACCGACCCTATTTAATAGGGTAACAAAGTGGGTAGTTAATGGGTGGTTAAAAAAGAAGAAAAAAATATAAAAGTACATTAAAAGCAAGTAAATTATAAGTTACTCAAGGTCTCCCAGAAAGAGACAACCTTCCATAGAAATAGGTTTTTGAATTCTCCTATTGGCCATGTAAACATTTATATTTTATTTTTAAAAAACTATGTCTAATTTGGTCCAGGTCATTTTTAAATTACTTAAATATAAACTATAGTATTAAATTTATACAATATGTTATTGTATTAAAATTATAAACTATAGTTCCTAACCTATAATATTAAAACCAAACACTATACTAAGTATAGTTTAAAACTATGTTATAAGTTTAAACTTGTTTATGTTATAAATAACTATAGTATAATATTTGCTATAGTATAGGGGTCACATTTTTTTTAGGTGGTGCACTTTAACATATGGCTCAACCGTTTTCTTGGTTAACACATTAAAAATATTATATGATTTGGAATTTGATTTTATTATATGACTTAATTTATTTAATGCATTGGATTAACATATATCTTAGGTAACACATTAATTTAATATAGGTTTTTAATAACCACTCCGTTGAACCAAGACAAAGGTGCTTAAACTTCAATTTGGATGAATAATATGCGTGTGGTGTGGACATCAATTGATTTGCATGGTCTTTGACCATTTTCCACTTTTTGTAATTACGCCCAAGGTGTTTTTGTAGTGGAGTTGAACCCTGACACACGTCAGAGAATAGAAGGTTGTGATTACCGCAGGGGAGATGCGTTGAAATCGGACGAGTATTAATATTAGGCTAATTTTTTAATTTCCACTTCCATTTGTTGTGCATGTTTGACAGTTGTCATTTTATGCTCTGGGTACAGATACTCCGAAATAGGTTATGGTCACTTTCACTTACAGGGAGGCACTTTACTTTTGGATTCAAGTCGTAGATGTGTTTTGCATCTGTCGCATGCAGTACAAGCCCTAATTTATCCGCAGGTTGTGTGTTTTGGATGCACTAGAGTGCCGCAAACATGGAAATGATGGTGTTTTTCCACGTCAATGAAGACATGAAAGATATCCCTGCCTCCGTCAAGCTCGTGACAAAACATGGTGAATGGTTATAGGATTTGATGCTTTAATGATGAACATAGCATTTGTCTCTTTGATGCCCCGCAGGCGTGGTTGAGGAAAGATTCAATTAGTTAGGCTTAGACTCCTAGGAACAATGGGTTTTGGAATCAACCTTGTCTCAAGCTCTGTGTAATGGGTCTTCTCTCCCCCCTCAAAATGAAAGAATCATGTCGTAGAATGTCCTCGATTGGGGGCGTTTAAATCCAGTTTGGCTTATTTTGCTTCCTCCGAGGCTTGTGACTATTGTTGCCACTTAACTCAGCCTCTCAGCATTCTCCAACTCGCCATGTCTCTTGGCTCGACAGTGTTCTTGTTTTCTTTGTGAGTTGTGGGTGTAATTTTTATACAAGGACTACCGATTTTTTTCTCCTTTCATATATTTTAGTTTGTGTTCTTAAATGTTTAGCAGGTTACGTGGCTAGCAACCATATACTGTCGTTTCCTTCCTCTCTGCTTTACTCACATGGGATTTAAATCTCTTATTTGGCTGCTTTAGTCATCGTGTCTGTTTATGTGACGTGAGTTTCTCTTGTATCTCTGTTAAGAAATGTTAATATATACACAAATATTTGGAATTTGTTTGAAGTAATTGTGTTATTCTGTACGCTGAGGACTGGTACCAATGCTTTATTACAAAAGCATTCAAATATAAAATTGTTTACCCTACATTTGACATTTGTTAATGCATGTTTCAAATGTCACAGGAGTTAATTACCCATAAAAATATTGTGAACAAAATGGTAATGGAATAGAATATGTTGGTTTCTATGTAAAAAGTCTTGTTGCTGTAAATTGTGAATGCCCATCTGTTCATTTCTAAAAGTAATTCCACTTCAAAATACTAAACTTGTTTGTTTAGTGAGGCACGTGCGATTTGATGATTTATTGTAAGATCCTTCAGGAAATGGGAAAATAGTGGTTTTGTATTCTTCTGCCCACTAGCGCCTCCATGAAGAGCATCTACCCCTATTCTATTAGAACTCTACACAAAGTTATTGGAGAATGGAGGCTTTGAGACCATATTTGTGTCTACAGATTAAAGATGACAGATCATTTGAAGAGTATCGCAAGACCATGCCATGACTTGCCTTGTCATTCTTGTATTCAAAGGCTAGAGGGAAATTTGATCAGGTTCCTTATCCTTTTGGTTCAGGAATGAAAAACAATTAAAGATAATGGTGTCGGCGTCTTGAAGATTATGGTGCTCACTGCCGAGGAATATATCCATTTAACAAAGAGAGGCTTGGTGAGCATAAAGTTGAGGTGAAAATAATTGGATTTCATAGTCCTTGAATTATTTTCTTGTGTATGCTGACAGAGATTTTTGTCTTTGGCAAGGGAATTTCCCTTTTCATTATCTTCGTTTAGGCGTCTGTTTTTGTTATGATATTTTTATGTTAAGATTATGATATTTACGTGGGCCTAATTTTTGTTATTATTTATGAATATTGATATGATACACATTTTTACCTGCAGAAAGTAGGAATCCAAGAATGTTATCTTATGAATGGATGAAAATTGATTAATTTAACTCGTTCTTCATGAATATAAACCTTGTGAATAGGTGCTTGTATGTGAGCTGGTGGAAAAGAGATTTTGCCTCTATTTCTTAGCTCACTAGTGCCCTCCTTGTAGAAGATTCACTCCAAACCTTAAAAAATTCTACAAGGATCTAAATAATAAAGGTGAGGACTTGGAGATCATGTTTATCTCTAGTGATCAAGATGAAGAGTCCTTCCGAGAATATTTTGGAACCATAGTATGGCTTTGTCTGCCTTACAGAGATCAAGAGGTGAAGATTCTGCCAACTATACTTTAAAATTGTAGGCATGTCATTAACAAATGTTTATAGAAAAATATGTTTCCAAGCACAAGTTTACTTTTACAAAGTCAATTGATGGCCATGGCCTTTATATTTCCTAACAGGTGGTGGTATCTGTACAGATACCCCATTGATTTCTTAAAGAGTTCCTTCTTCCTTTCAATTACATACCATGCCATAGCCAGATTTTTTGAACTTCAGTCTCTAGCATGTTAATGATGACACTATTGAGATATATCATGCACTATTATTTCACATTCGAATGGTTTACAGTTGACTTGGCTCCATGAATTATTCACCCAACTATAGCCATAAAGTCCAACAATAGTTTGTGAATATACTGAAAAAAAAAACATTACCAGTAATTAAAACTAATAGGAACATTGAAGAAAATTAAATGATTGAAAGAAAACCACTTAAAATACTAATTATACCCAGAATGGAAAATAACTAAATTCAAAGTCAACAGTGGAAATATTAGCTTCACCTCAAAATTTCAAATATAACTTTAGGTAATAAATCTACTCCAGCAACTCCTCAAATGGGGAATCTCCTATCCTTCATCTATTTCAACCTTAAAATACTACTAATGAGGTTATGTAGGATGTAAACAGATTGTTCTAAGCCACTCTAATGAACATACTAATTGCATGAACAAGGTAGAAGTGTAGAGGCGCGATTCATTGGTGACTTGGCTCGTCGCGCTACTCATAACTCAGTTGTTTTTTTTATCGCTGATCATTGTGCCTTTTGTTGGGGTTTCTCTATTTTTGTGCACATCTCAGTTTGTGTGTGTGTCTATGTGTGTGTGTTACTCTACCAGCTCACTTTATTGTTTATAATGGCTTGCCATTACATTCCTATGGCTTGCCATGGCTGTTTGAGAGTTGTTCGAGTTTTATAGCTTCGAAGGTCAAAAGGTTGCTCGCATATGCATCCCTGTAGCTCGCTGCAGGGTGGCCCGAGCACAACTTTGCAATGCTCAACTCTGTTAAGTGAGCTCGACACTGTTATTTTTGGTGCCTTAGTTTGGACTCATTCGTTGTAACTTCATCTCGGTGGGGCTCGATGTTAGACTCGCATCCTTAGTGTATAACTCAGCCATGCTTCCATTATAGCTGTGCTCAACTGAAGGTAAATTCTCTATTTTGAGTTTATTCACTAATTTTTTCTTAGATCTGCAACTTTTACTCTTAGGCCATGAGTTTACATGCATCAAAAGGTGTTGTGTTGTATACCTGTAGCCCAATTTTGTGAGCATTCTGTAGCTTTGTATTGTGGAATTTTAAAATTTCTTGTGCAATTTTTTATACCAAGATCTAAAAATCCTTGTAATGATTTTCCATTTTCTAAATTTTGTCTTTATATAAAATGCAAAAAAGGACCCCGATTTTTTAAAAAACACAAGTCCAGCTACTGAAAAGATGATGGAATAAACATTCTTGTTACAATGAGTGGTATATATGTGTGGACAATTATTTTGAGGATTTGTGGAGTACAGTCTCTCATATTCGAGTTTGTAGTTACAATAATAGTAATGCATATATATTGATTGGATTTCATTCTTGCTTATATGTTAATGCTAACCAGTACATTCTTGTTCGATTTTTAGTACTATGTTACAATTAGAAGCCCCGTGACTTGTGAAACAGAGGTTGGGGGATTGAGTCTGGTCCAATGTGTGGGACAAAATTCTTGTCATAAGACATAAATGAAGAGTATGTTTCTTTAGGTGAGCGTTGCAGACATGACAACATTGATCCATTTGCAGTCAAAGCAAGTGAAGGGAAAAAGTGGGATTGAGAGGTTTTGAAGATTTTGGAAAATTGTGTTATTAGGCCTTTCTCATTGAATGGACTAGAAGACGCATTTCATTTAATCTAGCAATATTGTCCGAAAGGATATATTTAAGAAATGTTTCTTTGTAAAATTAGGGTCCACAAAAAATATGTTCAAAGGAGACATGTTTTGTATGAAAATGTCCATTTTAGGCTTATAGATGGCTCCATCTTTTTGTAACTGCGATGTTATCAGCCTTATCACACAATCAGTGTGATACCTAATTTTGGAGGGTCAAACCCATATGTTTTTTATGGCACCACGTCACCTAAGAGTTGGCATTCTTATCTTTTCCTTGGGCTTTTCTGTTGTATTCGTGGTATTCCCATCTTTTCCTTGGGCTTTTTTTTTTTTCCTTATAACTTTTCCCCTTGGTCATCGACTTTTAATTTTTTATGGCCAGCCTTAAATTTTCTATTTTACAAAATGATATTATGTAGAATTTAGTTCCGTTTGATCCTGAATTAAGTGGTTATTATCATTTTATGTTTTCAAACTTATTAGAATTCAGATTTATTTTTGCATCTCAAATTTTTATATTTTAATGTGACCGTCTTTTTCATATAAATTTATAAGGATATTATATTAGTATATATAAATATACTATACAAATAATTAAATAAATATAGAATATTTGATAGAAATAAAATTGTTTTGTACTTTGAAAGGTATTATTATAAAATGAGTCACTCACAAATTGTTTGACAGGTATAGGTGGCCATCAAATTTTACTATGAACAATGGTAGCGACACAAAGACAGAGAAATGGAGCACAAAATCAATCAACAATTCCTTGGAGTTGTTGATATGTTTTCCCTTCCCTTGAACTTCTCTTTCCTCCAACGCTCCCTCCAATTTAAATTCAATACACATTCACTTCCATGGTTCCATCACACATTTCATGTGCATTACGTTGTAGTATTTCGACAACCATTTATCTACGAAGAACATGACATTTTAATCAGAGATTCTTTGGGAGGTGTCATTTCTTCGTTTCTCCCAAACGAACAAGTTAATAACCATGACTATAGGACCTCTTCATATAGCTAAAGAAGACATGGTGTAATGTTATTCTTAAGCTTGATACTCTCTTTGATTAAGTTACCTCATGTTACTCAATACTTATTTCATCATACCCGCACACCACCCACAAAATAATATTTACCTTTTTTTCTTGCGAAAATATTGGTCGATGGTGTCATGATAATCGCTTGTAAGGGCACCACTGGATTTGCAAATTCCCTCAAAAATCTAAATATAATGCATCAATTTACATTGCAAAAATCACTTTTTAACATTGTTTCAAAGCATGTTATTGTTACCAAGCTCATGTCAATGACACAATTTATGTACATGCTTTGGTCAAGGTTTTCATCGAGTATGCAGGAGGATTTGTTCAATAGAACATGGTTGGGGATTCTCATAATCTGGGTGTTGCCTAGGGTTTTGAAACAACAATTTTAGGAAACAATAATACCCATGCAAGGGGTATCCTCACTCCCATTTTTGGCACGAGGTTTTCTTAGTTAATTATTGACGTTAGCGTTGCTTTTCATTACATAAAATTGCATGCAATTCTTGTATGTATCTCACATGAGACACAACAAGTTCTTAGGTTAAATAAACAATTTCCAAAATTTAAGGATGTCCAACACGTCTAACATCACACGAGTGAGTGATGTGTAATACTCACCTTAATCAGCCATGCCCACAAGGACCTGCATATATTGCACTCGCATGACCCATGCTTTTGAATGAATGTGCTCATGTGATGCGATATACTTCTTCAATGGCTTTAATTTTTGCCCATGTAGGGAATCATCCCATAATCGTGAAGATGTCCTTTTAAAACATGTTTTGGTCATAAAAAGTGATGTCAAGGAGAAACCAAGTGGTCGTAGTTACCAACAGAGGGAGACCATGGTATTTTTCTAAATACTGAACAATCACAATGAAAAGAAAACTCTGAATATCTTATTCATTGTTTGAGCATTACATATATAGGAAGTTAGTTTCCACATAATATGGAATTTGATCATATCCCAATACTTATAAGATCTTCACAGATCACTCACAATCTTAGACCCATTCCAACGTGAGTTGTAAATGTTCACACTATAGTATATAATATTTCTAACAATCACCCCCTTAGTGTGAACATGGGGAAAATCTAGATCATGTACCTGCATCTACTTTCATGATACTGGTGATTTTCAAAGGACAAACCTAGAACGATGGTTTTACATATGGCTAACCAACAACCGAGAATGGTGGTTTTTACATATGGTTTACCACAAACCATGTATGAAGTTTTTACAGATGGTTTACCTACAACCACATCATGATATGCAGTACTATCATTGGCCCTCATCATTATTCACATAGAAGGAGATTATTACAAATATGAACAGGAATATCACTTCTGTTCTTATTATAGCAGAAAACAAACACACAACGGAAATAAAGAAGGTCACCAATACATTTGAAGCAGTATCTTGGTTGGTGACTAACAAGAGATGCTGATCAGCCTCCTCCTCCTTGTCTCTGGCCTTCGAGATCTTTATTTAGAATAGAAAGTCATCGGAATTGTAGTCAGGTTCTTCTGGTGCTGGTTCTTCTTCATATTTTGATTCTTCTTCCAAAACAACATTTTCTTCAATTGGTTTAAGACTTCCATTGAGTAGATCTTTAGCTCGAATTCTACAATATGTATATGTGTGTCCTTTTTTCTTGCAATAGAATCATTCATGGTCTTCTTTGTTTTTACGAAAATTCTTGTATCTCTTTTTAACAGACAAAGCAGTTTCTTATTTTACATCTTCTTTTGTTCTTTTCTCTTCACTTAGAAGTGCAAATATCATGTCTTCAAGTGATTGTGTGGGCATATGTCCGAGAGTGAACACAACATTACTGTACTTAGGTGGAAGACTGTTTAGAAGTATGGCTTTAGCATCTTTGTCTTCTATTACAGCTTTCACTTCTGCAAGTTTCCTTATGAGTGATCTTAATTCATTAATGTGGCTTGACATTGTCACATTTTCATCCATCTTGAGTTTGAATAGTTGTAGTTTTAGTGAAAATTTAGCGTTGACTGCATTTGAGCCAAAAGTTTTGCAGAGTAGTTCCCAAATTTTTTTGAGGATTTTTCCAAATCCACATTGTGTAGCTTAGTGTCAGATAGGGAAAGTCCTATTATTGCTTTTTCCTTATCATCCCTTGTTTCACACTCTATTAGTTTTGCAGCATCTATGGGTTTTAATTCATCTCCTGATACAATCCTCCATAGATTTTTATGCATTAATTGCATTTGGATTTTGACTCCAGGTGTGAAATTTCAATCCATTGAATTTGTCTAGTGGAATGTCCATAATACCTTAGAGCATCAGTTTCAACCGAAAATGCACTCTTAGGAGAGTCGGTTTCAACTGCTATTGCTCCCGATTTATAATATGTATTTAAAAAGTAATAAGAACAAATTACTTTTTTAAATTTTATATGGATATTTTGACAATATTCTATTCTAATTTCTAATATAGCCAAAGGCTATACATTAGAAATAAATACTTTATCTTTATTAAATAAAAATAAAGTAATTTAAAACAGACTAACAAAACATTAACGCAGTTTACCAAGGATCCACGTTTTTTTTATTAGTTGTTGATGCTCTTGTCAACAAAAATCCTTCACGCGCAGATCTATCAAACCTCCTCCCACGTGGGCCAATTGTAGGTTGCTGGTAATTCTCCACGCAGTAGAAGAGATAGAACTCCACACACAGGCAAGAGAATTTGTTGCTGGTTGAACCGATCTATATAAATGAAAAACTTGAAAAATTGAACTTTAACATGTGGTGAACTCGAAAACTACGCAAATTTCATGACATAATCTCATGTATCAGCGTGAGCAACTTGATATAAAATTTCTTTAAAAGACTCTCATGTTCGAATAACCTCATGCATCTCCAGACTGTAAGTTTGTCTTCACTGACGCTGTTAAAGACTCAAAGAATAGGGCGTATCAGATCCAAATCTTCTCTGATACCCGTGTTAAATACTGAACAATCACAATGAAAAGAAAACTCTGAATATCTTATTCATTGTTTGAGCATTACATATATAGGAATTCAATTTCCACATAATATGGAATTTGATCATATCCCAATACTTATAAGATCTTCACAGATCACTCACAATCTTAGACCCATTCCAACATGAGTTGTAAATGTTCACACTATAGTATATAAGATTTCTAACAAAATTGTGCTGAAAATATTGTGTTTTTGTTGCAGAAATATAAGTGTGGGGAAATACAAATGTCTTGTGGTTGTTGCAGGGTCGACTTCCACCTTGTTTCCCCATTCCATTTTCCCCACCCTCACACTTCTCCACCCTCAAACCATTTCCTCTTCACCCCTCTTTCTCTCCCATTATTTCCCCTCTTGAATTTGAATCCTTCAAAAGATTCCTTTCGGCGTTACCATCATACATTTCACGTGCGATTGCTAGTGTTTATCACCTCCTTAGGATTTTTTTCTTAGTCAAAGGACCTCAATGTTTTATTTTTTTATGATTTGAATGCCACGTTAATATTACGTGGGAATTGGGTCTTAGACCACTTAACTACTTGGTATATATAAATGCGTAGAGCTTGTGGTTGTAATGACACTTGGTAAGCTTTAAAAGCTCCATGTGGAGGTTTAATCCCAAATTGGAAATGGGAATGCAATGAAATTTGGGTGGCAAGCTCCATGTGGCCTAATTATCCAAAACATTATGCTATTGTTTTTGTTTTGTACTCGGCTTGAGTAAATTGGTTGCATTTATTTATATGACTTAAGTAAGCTCTCCCTCTTAATTATAACAGTTGTTAGTGTGTTAGTATTAAGTGGGGACACCATTTAGGTGGGCCACCACTTTACACCCTTTTTAAAAGTTTAATTATAAACTTTATATTGTCAGGACCATTTTCTACTTAATGTGGATGTGTTAAATTAAGTCTTATGATATAATTTATTTAGAGTGAAATGGTGTCATGTGCAACCAAATCAACCACCCTATTTAATAGGGTGATCTCTCTCAAAAGGTGAGATTGAGAAAAATTTATATTATTTGAATATTTTTATGCAAGTGATTGTGGGACCCAATGTCGATGGGTTAAATTAAGTCTTATGATATAATTTATTTAGAGTGAAATAGTGTCGTGTGCAACCAAATCAACCACCCTATTTAATAGGGTGATCTCTCCCGAAAGGTGAGATTGAGAAAAAATTATATTCTTTGAATATTGTTATGCAAGTGATTGTGGGACCCTTGGGTTAAATTAAGTCTTATGATATAATTTATTTAGAGTGAAACGGTGTCGTGTGCAACTGAATCAACCACCCTATTTAATAGGGATATCTCTCTGAAAGGTGAGATTGAGAAAAAAAAAATTATATTCTTTGAATATTGTTATGCAAGTGATTGTGGGACAATGTAAAGTTTATAATTAAACTTTAAACAAAGGGTGTAAAGTGGTGGCCCACCTAAATGGTGTATGAAAGATTAATTAAATCAAATTAGAAGATAATATATAATTCATATATGCTTTCTAAAAATTCTCTCTTCCTCAATGAAAAATTTAATATAACATCATCCATTGATAATTCTTGCATACATTAAGGTTAGGTTTTGTTCACAGAAGGTACTAAACACAGGATCAGGGAGTGGGAGTCTGGGGGCGAGAGCCCCTAACAGGGTTGAGGGGTAGCGCCCCTCATAGGGTCTGAGGGTAGTGCCTCTGACGGATTCCCTGTTGCGATATGGGGTGGGGAAATCATATATATCTTCCCACACAAAAATTCTTAAATAAAGGAAAATGCTTTTGTGGGTGTTTTTTACCTTTATGGTTTTCCACGCGTATAATCTTGTGTTGATGTTATTTTATTTCATTGCATTTGGTATAATGTTTTTTTGTAATATTTTCAATGTTATTTGATTAATATTAAATCTTACATGAATGGTTAAATATAATTAACCCCTCAGATCTGACACGGATCACCTGAAAACTCAAAAAAAAATTCCACCAGTGCTCATTCCCAGCTCCCTGAATCTCATCCACAAGGAACCAAAAGATGCCACTTGTCACTATCTAGTGCAAGTCACAATTTTATGTACCATGTGTCGCATTTTTACCTCTTGCATAGGTTCAACTCCCTTTCATCCATATCCCAACCACAATTAAGTTGTCAAATCAAAACATGAGTTAAAGTTTGTAAGAAAAATGACTAACTTTCATCACCTCTAAACTTAGTCATTTTTGAACTTTTGAAAAAATTTGTTCTTCTCTTTAAAACCTCCATTTCTACACACGTATGTTTTTGGTTTGTTATAGGCATCCATGCTCTTGAACTAAAAAATTCTCATATCTCTGAAACAGAGGACCTGATTTGCACCAAAATTTTCCAGTGCACTCCTTCCAAAATTTCCTTTAGGATGAAAGTAACAACACTACCATGGATGATTTATACAATTTACATAATTCATTTGAAATTTTCATCCCCTAAAGTTTCCTTCTTATATTTACGGAGTTCTGGAAAATGAAAAACATAAAGAATTGGACTAGAAGGTCCTGAAGTAAAACCTAAACTTTTGAGATGAATTTCCTTGCAATTAGACATCCAAAAGTTCTCTATCCAAGGCTTTACATGTCCAAATATATTAAGTTTCAAAAAATATAACATTCTCAGCACCCATGCACTCTAAACAAGAAAAAACCATTCAAAGGTGAAAATTATGAAAACTTACTAAAAATGGCCATCTTAGTTAGGACCTTCTAAAAATAGGAAGTCTTATAATCAGGCTTAGAAAACTTTCATCAACTCACATTCCACCTATCTCAGTTCTTTTTTCCATAATTTCATGGTTAGGAAGTTAATTCATGGTTCAAACAAGATATAAAGCCCTCAAAGGCTCCCAAAACATTAGTCTCGAGGTGAATCATGTATGACATACTTTGATGAAAGAGGTTGCATGATTCAAATCTTCCTAATTGTCACAGAAGGAAATCACCGTGGATGTATCATTCATGAAGGTGAATTATTAGGTTCAAAGGGGTCATCATGTTCAAAGTGATGTGGACCATGAAAGGAAAGTGATATAAAACAAGGTATGTAAAGGTGAGCCTCGGTTCTCAATCATCCCCTTAGAATTTGGCATTGGAATGTGTTTGATGAGTATGATGGTGAATGTGGAGTTTTTCCTTTCCTCATTTATTGAAAAAGACATTTTCAATGTGGAACATGTGAACAAGAAGGTACTTAGGTCTCTCGAGGTTTATTTCATGCAAGAAGAAGATATCTTTATCACTAAGGTGAAATGTGAAGTTCAAGGAAGTCACAAGGAAGAAGTTGATTATCACCATATGGAAACTCCAACCTTTTGTTCCATTCATTCTAAAAGGATGAACATCATATGAATCATGCCATGGTAAAGAAGAGGTCAGAATGAATTAGTGTGTGAGAAATATTTTCACTTAAACCATAGGATACCGAGTTACCAAGAACATCATGTTTGTAGGATCAAAAAGTCATCACAAGTCCATGTAACACAATGTCTCGTATAAGTGTTTATGAAAACTCATTAAATTCCTTAGAGCGTGCTTGTATCTCAGAAAGGAGGATATTGCAACCACAATTTTTATGTCTAATAGAAGGTCAGAGGTACAAAGTTTCATTGAGGGAGTAATTCTTGTATCTTTAAAATGACATATTTCGATGAGGATCAGATGAGAAAGAAGGTGTCCTACCATCATCAAGTTGATTCCATTAAGAAATAAGACACCTTTGTCACCACACTAAATTTTGAAGCCAAGGGGAGTAAGGTGATGATATCCATGTCCTAACTCCTATCTTATGATCAAATAATATCATCATGTTCCCATCTCAGTGCAAATCTCATAACAATGTTTTTGAACACTTATTTTATACTCTAGAACATGTTTATGTCTCACAGAAGAAAGAGTTTGCAATCTTGATGCTTCAATGAAAATATGGTAAAGGGAATGAAACTTCATTCATGGTTCATCAAAGCTAGTTCTTCATCGGAAAAGTATTCTTCTTCGTTAGATTGATCAACCCTCCTTCTTTGTCCATATTTTAATTTTTCGTTAAGAATGTAATTTTTCACTATTTTGTCTTATTTGCTTTAGTGACCTTCAACTTAATATTGCTAGAGTCCTTGTTCATTAATGAGAAAATGGTTCAATTTTATTCCCTAAGAATATGAAAGGTAACAAGTGATGAGAAAAGGTAAAAAGTTATGTGGGGTGAAATTAAAAGACATTTTTAATGTTATAAATTAGAATGAATTCTCCATTCCAAGGGGTTGGCAATTGTTGATTGTTGTTAGTTGTTGGGATTTGTATCACTACTACTACAAGAAATAAAGTCACATTTCTTATATTTCCTTTCATATGTATTTATAATCTCTCTTTCTCTACTTTCTAACTTTAAAGAATTGTAATATAGTATAACCAACAAATAACTTTGTCTTTCATTAATGATTTCATAGAACTTTGTGTCTCCAATTTGTTAGGCTTGCTGTTGATTGCATGGTTGAATTATTCTAACTGAATGTGGACCTACTCTAGCTAATGTATGTTATTTTGTAATTATACTCACAACATTAACCCCCTCTAACTATTTATCCTACTCCCCTTTACCTCTTTCCCAAGAAAATTCCTCCCTTGTACATTGTACAAGCACGTTGACACATGTTTAGTGGATTATTTCTTATGATCCCCAACCTAACGGAATCCCGATAGTTTTATTAAGTTTACATTAAATAATTGGATTCTCCTCATACCCAAGAAGGGCGGGATTATCCCCATGACCATTGGTGAAAACTAATACTATGTATCGTAGAAAATTATATCACCAACAATACAATCAGTTGAGAAATAGTGTAGTGGTTGGGGTGGTAAGGGACACTGATGAAGGGCTCATTTTTCTCATCCCCATTGTGACATATTGGAGATAATTGGAAATAACAAGATTATAGTTCCTTCATCAACATTATACTATCACTTGGAGTCTCGTTGGAACACTTCATAGCATAAATGTTGTTTTGACCCTACATTGGTTACTATTGTCATCTTCTTTGTAAAAAATGTGGATTGTAATCTTCTCAACAATATACAAGTGTTAATTGGAATGGGAGACATCAAGGAGCATATAGTGAGAGATGTAACTTGAATGGTGCAAAGGTAACTTTCTTATTATGGAAGTTTTGATTAATTTTTTGAGTGAGATTAAGAATAGTAATACATAAAATAGTGTGGTTGTAATGTTCATATTTGCCTCACTCATGAGATATTCATTATAAATCAGTATAACTCATATTTTGACTATATACATCTTGGTGAACAAATATGTTATATTGGAAGTGTATTTATAGTTTAAAATTGATAAATGTTTCTAATAAATTAAATGAATCTATATTATAGTTGACGAAAACTTGCTAAGATTATTGTTTTCTTATAGATTGTAACTTCTTGTAAACTAGAGAAATAAAAATAAGTGGTATTGAGCATAAGTTTTAGATACATTATTTAGTGTACTCCCATGTTATTTTAGTATCTAGTCATCTTATTTTCCAAATAAAATGTGAATTTTAAGTTGTAATTTTCCATGGGATTCATTGGATTATCTTGGGTTATGAATAAATTTGAGGTTTATTGAATGTGTTCTCTTGAAACAAAAATCTATGATCCTCTTTTAAATTTGAATAGTTACATATGACACCATCCTTTAGTTTCAAAAACACTATCCTATCGCCAATGATAATGGATAATTATGTGTTTGCATGAAGTAGTATATAAGTTTAGGTAAAAACCTTTAGTTTCATAAAAGATGTAAACAAGCTAATACATTTTAATTTTTAGTTCCATATGCTGAGATGTTGGATAAACTATTGGAAAAATTTAGTTCTAGATGCAACCAACACAAGGGAAAAAACAACCAAAACACAATAAAACACACCCAAATGTATTATATTCGATCTTTAAAAAATTATACAATTTTAGAGTTGTTGTTCTATTTTCTTTTTCTTACAAAAATTTCTCTCTTTCTTGAGTTGTTGCTCTATATTTATCCCTTTTTGTATTTTTCTTCTTCTCTTTCTATGTTTTGTTGCACATCTATTTTCCCTCTCTCTATCTTCTTTTTGTTGTTTCTCTTCCTCTATGTCTCCCTTAAAAAATATATTACACACACACACACGCGCGTGCGCGCGCGTGCACATTTAAAAATACCTGGACCCAAAATTTTATTGAATTAACGCATTCTAGATTGTTCATGTCCATGGGGAGAAAAAGATAGGAGGATTCACATAATTGAGCCATGTGGCAAGTCATTGGTGGGGGTTTAAAACTTAAATGGTCAAGGGAATTAAATTCCCATCGGTAAGGTGGTTGGGGAAGCGGGGATATTTTTTTTTCAACTTATGTGTGAAGCTCAAGTTTACCAGCAACATTTAATTATGAGACTCCCCCTTAAACTTGAGCTAAAAAAAAATCATACAAAACTGAATTTTAATTTCTAGAGTTGGCCAATCCATTTATGATGCCTAGATTTTATCTCAAATGCTCAAACCTTTCCCTTGACAGAGATTTGGTAAAAATGTAAGCTAGCTATTGCTATGACTTACAAAATTTAAGATCACTTTCTCATTTCTCACCCAACTCACGAATGAAGTGATATCTTATTGCAATATGCTTGCTTCTTCCATGAAAAACTAGATTTTAGATAATGCAGTTGATGACATATTGTCACAATAAATCACAGAACCTCCTTTTGCTCTTTGTGCTTATTTTTAGCCAAATTTCTTGAGAAGATGTTGAGTTGGTTGAAATATTAGTTTTGTGGTAGACAAAGAAACTACAAATTGTTTCCTTGAAGCCCATGAAAGGGCTCCTAATCCAACATTAAACACATATCCAAATTTGCTCTTTTTATCATCCAAGATAAGGGTAAGTGCACCAAGTTGGGGGATAATTAAGTGGACATCAAATCCTGAATTTTACATTAAAAACAGAAAAACATCAAATTTAGTCTCCCACGGACTTGAACCATGCCAAAAAGTAAAAACTATGTCATAAAAATGGTACCATTGCGTAGGGGAGACTATTAGCTTTGTAGAAATACTGATTTTAAAGTGAATAGAAGAGGATAAATATCATTTTATAATTTTTTACTAATAGTAGGTCTTTAAGACACTTTTTCCTTTGAATGTTTATGTCTATGTTTAAGATTGCAAATTTTTTTTCACTTATCAGAATGTGATAAAACTTATACCATCCCAACCGTGGTGAAATTATATACATGTTCAAAAAAAAAATTATTTGATTTCAATATTTTTTGATGAAGTTATGGCGGGCAAACGGAAAGTGCTCTGTTTTCTTTATGTTATCATACCACTTTCACGGAAAAAATCATAAAAAATAAAATATTACTCAAAAAAATACAAAATAAAATCCATCCCAAGATAGATAGTGGCATATAACTTCCCACCAAAGGAAAAAAATATATATCAATTTTTTTTCTTCCAAATTGTGGGCAAACAGACTATAATCTTATCTGCATTTTTAAAAACAAATACCAAGTCATTGAATTTTGAGTGTTTAATATAGCTAATCTTGTCCATTTTTTACAAAAATTAGTATTTTAGAAACTAGATTCCGGATGCTACAATTCATATTAATATAATTTTGTCTAATTTTGAGTGTATGTATTGCTAATAATCCCTACAAGTTGATATTATGTTGTTATTTGCAATATGATGTCCACGGATCACCCTATATTTGTCCATCAACTTCCTGCACTTACCCATAACTTCCCACTCATTATTTGTATAGCCAACTAATTTGAAATCATTATCAGAAACATATAAAATTCCATAATTTCTTGTTCCATTCACATACCTCAGAATACATTTTCCTTATTTCCAATGTGTCTCTTTTTGTGTTTCCATAAATATGGAAATTAGACTAACTACATACATAATGTCTAGTCTTGTAGCAATTAAGTACATTAATCTTCCTACCATGATTTTGTACCTTATAGGATCCACATAGTTGTTGAAATCATCTTTGGTTAATTTCATACTTAATTTAGTTGGTGTAGATGTTGGTTTGCAATCCAATATTCTGAATCCTTACAAGATTTATTTTGCATACTTTTTTTGACATATAAAAATGCCATGCTCTGTTTGCTTGACCTCAATGCCAAGAAAATACTTCAATAGTCCCAAATTAGTCATCTTAAATTCCTTCTTCATGGATGATTGAAATTCATCAATTGCTTTCTTACATTTCCAGTAATAATTAAAACATCTGCATACAAAAAAAATTAAAATCTCACCACTGTTTGCTTTGATGTAGAGTGTGGGCTTACTGTTACTTTTGTTAAATCCATTACTAATCAGATATGAATTTATTCTATTGTACCATTCCCTTGGTGTTTGTTTGAGTCCATAAAATTATCTCTTGGGCTTGAATATATTTCTCTCATGCCCTAGAATTTCATAAACAGGTGGTTGTCCCACATACACTTCTTCTTCTAGCAGTCCACTTAGAAAATCTTACTTTAAATTCATTTGTGATGAGAACCTATGGCAATAATTGTTCAAACTATTTCTAGCCTTTCTACTAGAGAAAATGTATCATTATAGTCACAACCTTGGTTTTGTTTATAGCCTTTGACAACTAATCTTTCCTTATGTCTTTCAATTTTTCCTTCTGGAGTAGTCTTGGTTTTATAAACCCACTTTACTCCAATTACTTCCTTTCCTTTAGGAATATCCAATAGCTCTCATGTTTGATTATTTTATATTGCATGCATTTATTCATCCATTGCTTCACACCATTTATCATCTTTAATTGCTTCTTCAAAATAAATAGGATAAAATTGTGAAAATAATGTAAAGTTAATAATTTAATCTTCATTTTCTTCATACCTTAACTAATCATATATATCTTGTACATTTCTCATCCTTCCTTACCGCTGCAATGAGTTAGATGATGATGAAGATGCTTCATTAGCTAGTCCTTGCATGATTTTGTTGTTGTTTCCATTTGAAGATTCACCCCTTTGTGAAATGGGTGTCCAACTTAGTACACTATTTACTCTTTCATCTATTACTTCAGGCACAATGATAGGTGCATTTACATTTGTTTATGTCTGCTCCACTACTTCTTGTGCATCTTCCCAAGATGCTTCCTCAATGAATTGAACATCTTAGCTAATTATCGGCTCTTTTGTAAATGGATTATATAATATGTAAGCTTTTGATTGCTCACTATATCCAATTAAAATACACTTATATCCTCTAACATCCCATTTTGATCTTCTTTGATTTGACACATATGCATATTCCACACATCCAAAAAATCTCAAGTGTTCAACACTTGGCTTTCTTCCACTCCATGCTTCTTGAGGTATCATGTTCCTCACACTCTTTATAGGGCCTCTATTTAGGAGATATATTGTTGTCCCAACTACTTCTGCCCATAATTCATTAAACAATCCTTTAGCTTTTAGCATGCTTCTTGTCATTTCCTAAAGGGTTATATTCTTCCTCTCAGTTACACCATTTTTCTGCAGTGTATACCTTGTTGTGAATTGTTTCTTGATCATGTACTCCTTACATAAGTTCAAAAACTTGTTTGATATATACTCTCCCCCTCTATCTATTCTCAATGTCTTTATATAATGGCCACTATGCTTCTTAACCATGGCCTTAAATTTTTTGAATACCTCAAATATTTCTAATTTATTTTTTTAGAAATAAATCCATGTCCTTCTGTTGAATTCATCAATGAAATTAAGAAAATACACATTTTTTAGATAAGGAGGGATTCTTCATGGGACCACACAAATCTAAATGTATCATCTTAAGAGGTGAGCTTGCTCTCCATGATTTACTTGAGGGAAAATCATTTCTATGTTCCTTCCCCAATATGAGTGCCTCACAAACCTTATTTAGTTATTCAATATGAGGAAATCATGTAACCATTTTATTTTTATAAAGAGAATTCAATCCACCAAAACTCAAGTTCCCATACTTGAGATGTCATAGAGCAGATTGATCAATGACTATTATTTTGAATGTTGTTGTTCCTGCATTCTTCATCCTCAATGGAAATAATTTTTTTGTGTCATCTGCACTATCGCAATTAGCTTGTTGCTTCCACCTTTGTCATATATACTGCATTCTCTATTTTAAAACCTCACCTTATATCCATTTTGGACAAGTTGTCCAATATTGAGAAGATTATACTTCAATCCTGGGACATAGAAAACATTATGAATGTGCTTCTTGTCTCCTTGCTTGGTGAGAATGGATACAATGCCTTTACCCATCACAGGAACCTTATCATTTGTTCCCATATTCACTTCAAATCTGATTTCTTCATCTATATTATTAAACATTTTTGTATTTCCACGCATGTGGTTGTTGCAAGCACGATCCAAATACCATACTTTCTTTCTTCCTTTCTTAGCTACATTACAAGTTAAAAAGAAATTTCCATTATTTTCATTCTTCTACGGTTTAGCTTCTTTTGCATTAGAGAATCTTTAATTTTGGTTATGTTTTCTCAAATCATATTCTTTATTTTTACATTCACTGACATAATGCCCAAAATTTTTGTAGTAATAACATTGCACATTGGATTTATCACACCTTTGTGTAGAACCACCTCTTCAAGTGCTTCTTCTCCTTCCTCTTCCTCTGGCTTGTGGCTCTTGATGGCTATGTCTTCTACCTTCTTGTTGATTACTAAATATTCCTCTTCCTTTGTTGTATGCTCCTCTCCCTCTACCTATAACATTTGTATTTATTTTGAAGGCTTGTTCATTAGAGGAGTTGGTTGATCTTATCATTCTTTGTTCATGGGTTTGCAAAGAACCCATCAACTCATCAAAACTCATGTTTTTAAGTCCTTATATTCTTATATGGCTACCATAACTGGGTCAAATCTAATTGGAAGGATTCTCAATACCTTCTCAATGATTCTATCCTTTTCTACCACATCACCATTTGTCCTCATCTGATTGAAAATGGTCATAGTCCTAGTAAAGAAGTCATTTACAGACTCTAAGTCTAAAATGATAAGAGTTTCAAACTCTCTCCTTAGCATCTGTAGTCTTAAATTTTTTACTTTATTAATAACTTGATATACATTCTATAGGGTATCGTAGGATTTATTTCAATTTGGAGTTACTGATATCCTTGGAGAAATGGAATCAGTGACAACATTCTAGATGTAGCTCAAATCATTTGCATCCTTTCTTCTATTTTCCTTTAAAGCATTCTTTTTGTCTTGTGTTAATGCATTGAATGCATCTTGGTCTACTACCTTTGTATATCCACCTTCAAGTAATTCCAATATCTCTTAAGAGGAAAACAAATTATTCATTTTAATACACCATATGTCATGATTTTTTCCATCAAATATTGGGGGTTGTTGCCATGATTTTCTGCTACTAGAAGCAATTACAACTCGACCTAGAAACTAAAAACTTAAACCCACGAGCTATTGAGCTTTTTGTTTTCTCTGATACCAAACTGTTGGTATAATTTAGTGCCAAATTCAACCATCACATGGGAAAACACAGCCAAAACATAACAAAACACACATAAATGTATTATATTTGATTTTTAAAAAAATTACGATTTCAAAGTTATTGCTTTGTTTTCTTTATCTTACAAAAAATTCTCTCTTTCATGAGTTGTTGCTCTATATTTATCCCTTTCGATATTTTTCTTCTTCTCTTTCTATGTGTTTTTGTACATCTATTTTCCCTTTCTCTATCTTATTTTTTCTAGTACTCTTCCTCTTTGTATATTTCTATGTTGTTGCATATAAATTTCTATTCTCCCTTAAAAAAATAGTGCACGCATATATATATATGCATTTAAAAATACCTGGACCCAAAATTTTATAGGAACCGACGCATTTTGGATGTTTCACGTCAGTGGGGAGAAAAAGGTAGGAGGATTCATGTAACTGAGCCATGTGGCGGTGATTGGTGGGGGTTTAAAACATAAATGGTCAAGGGAATTAAATTCCCACTAACAAGGTGGTTGGGGAAGCGAGAAGCAAATTTTTCAACTTATGAGTGTGGCTCAAATTTACCAGCAACATTTAATTCTAAGATAAACTAAATTAAAAAATCTATGTAAATGAATTTTTACCTAATCTATTGAATTTTCATGATATCATGTTTTTTACTTTGTCGTGACTTACTGTGTAATTGGTTACATAATATATGTAGCCTCAATGGAAATTGAAATAACCTTTATGTGATAGGCCAAAAACCCATTGTATCCTTGAAAGAAATTTGGCTTCTCTTTCTATGAGGATATTCTAACAAGTGAGAAAAGCATAATGTAGTTCTTATAAAAACAAATATTGTCTACGTGACAACTTCAAGCATGTTGTACTAGTAGCTTAAGCTAGATGACCATTTGATTCTATTGGATTATCAATAATACTTTTTTTCTTTGTGTTATCATATCATAATGATATTATGGCAACCTATGTCATCAATATAGTTTTCTTATAGATAATTGTGTTACAAATAAAAAAAACTATGTTTAAGGTTGTGGAAGTAAATGTAGTATTAACATTGAAAATAAAGTGAGTATATTGGTTCATGTCTACTATACATTTGGGTTCACTTATTACAAGTGTGAAAGGGTTAAATCCCACTATCCATAAATAAGATAATGTGCCTATCTCATCAATTATTAGTAACTTATAAGAAATATACAAATTTATTCCATTCTAATCTTTGATCATATTATGGAAATACCTACAAGATCTAAAATTTATGCTTGTAAATTCAATTTAATATTTTTCAACCTTATGTGATGCAAGAACATCTGAGTTGACGAACAATCTTGCACCACCCAAAAAATACTTAGAATAAACAAATAAATATTTTGCACAATACCTCACCACTCCTAAGTAATCTGAGCAAGGCACCTTTTCATTATACATTTTGCATAAAGACACAAAATCATGTTTAAGGTTCAAAATACTATGAATTTCACACAAGCTTACCTAATCCACAAAATACTAAATGGTGTGTAAGCCTATATAAAGTAGTGCAACACTATGGAAGCTATAAAATCATTTCTATAGTTATATAACAATACAAATGTCGCACAATCTTTCCCAATGCCATGACACAATACAAAATATGTTTAACACTAAGAACTCCATAGAATTTCAAATTCTTGTGATACCACTCCCATTCATTTCAATGATGATATATATATATATATATATATATATATATATATATATATATATATATATATATATATATATATATATATATATATATATATATAAGATAGAATCACTAGTCAACATCAATATAATTAATAACAATCACATGTGGTTCTTGTCAATCTACCTATTTCAGCTATAAACCAACATAATGATATAACTAAGCTTAATGCAATGGAGGGGAAATTTTGGATTTAATCAATGATTTTGAGAGGAAACCCATTGAATATTCTATAGAAGAAACTTTTCTTGATGAAGGCAAATTATTCTTACGCCAGAGCTTTGTGAATTCTATAAATAGAAGTGAGTTGGGAATGGGTAAATCACCTTTTAAGACCAAGAGAGGGGCCAAATTCTAAGTTAATGAATAGGGTGATTATCATTGAGAGTGTGAGCCAAGTATGATTCTATAGAAGCATCACAAGATCTGTAATTCAAGATAGGGTTCTAGGACTAGGATTTTTAAAAATATTCTTGTAGAGTCTTGTCATACACCTATAATTGGAGAGTTGTGAGATTGTTCCTAAGTATGAAATAATTCCTTACATTAATAGAGAATTTTTTTTATTTTCTTATTAATTTTTGTGTTTGATATCTTTCTTCAGTTAGGTGTAACTATGCTAAGTTTTAAGGTGTAAGGCATCCCTTCACTTGGGAACCTTGATCATAGTTGCATCATTTGCATTTTCATAGCCAAGATTTAGAAGACATGTTAAAGATATTTGTATAGACATCAATCTATATTATGTGAGTGATCTTGAAATTTATTCCTTCCATAGTAGGGGTGTGGGTAGAAAGTAGTTATAGACATCTCCAAAATTCTAGGTAAAAGATCTGATGTCTTAGGATCTTAACGGTTGTGAGGCTACAAGGAAAATATGACATGCAGAGTAATCTAATTTCCATGACTTACGGACTTGGCTAATGTGATTAGAGAAATGAAATGTCATTTGAACACTATAAAAACCACACAACATAGAGGTGTTATCATTAATGAAGATGTAAGCAATGATAAACATGAGGTGAGAGCACATATAGATCAAGAATTTGTAATAGAGTATGTAGATGAGAAAAATAATCAATATTTATGCACAATCACAAGGATTGAAGGAAATTTGAGAATAGAAGTTGTGTTATTCTGAGAACTTAGATCTAGAATAGGTTATCAAATGGATTTAGGAATGTGACAAATACTTTGCATATGAAAATATGGAAGATAACAAGGTGGTGAATTTTTTGAGTACCAAGATGAAGGGACATGCACCCTTATGGTGGGATCATGTACAATCGAATAGAGTTCAAAGAAGAAAATACAAGATTAAGTAGTGGATTCAAATGGTATAAAAGTTAAAGGCTATATTTATATCAGTGGATTATGAATCTCATTTGGTTAAGTAGTTGCAAAATTTTCATAGGAAGTATTAGTGCTCAATTTGATCTCGCCCTTTTATCCAATGCATGTCTTCAAAAATTTCCTTTGACTGGTTTGTTAATGTTTAAAAATGTATGCTTAAAATATGCATTCATGTTTAAAACAAACAAAATCATGTGTTCTAGTTGAAGATCTGATGTGAATCCTCCTTTTTGGTTGAGGAATATAATAACCATGTCATTTCTAAATGTAAGTGAAAACATCATCAAAAGATTGTGATTATCCTCGAAAATTCATGCTATATATTCTTTGTAATATTTAGTGCAAATTGCACTTAGTTATCTGACACCCGAGGATACGTGGTATAATATAATTGGTGGCGTGGTGATGGGATATGTTGGAAAAATTACATAATTCACATTATAATTACAAAGTGCAAGCTTAGCTCCGAAACTTGACAGAATATTCTAGGGAATATTCAAGTTACAAGTGTAAAGTGCAAAGAAGGTTTTGCCTCCCAAAAGGAATACGTATCTAAATATGGGTAGAGTGGGGAAGTGGATCATCAGTTCATTTTTACACCAAAGGCATCCTATAGTGCAAAATGTGAATACACCCATGAAACCCAATGGAGGACGTGTGTTAGTTTTTGAGGCAAAGTTAGCAGGCGGGTGCTCGGGTCAATTAAGCAGTTTTGCACCCAGTCGAGAGAATACTCAAAAATGTAAATAAGTCTCGACTCTATCACTCTTAATATTGGGACATGTGTCAGCATCTCAAAAAAAGTCAAGAAGTGGGGTTTCAAGTCAAATTTACAAATTTACATTTGTTTGAAAGGCAATGTAAATGTACAAAAAAACTCCTTGAGCCTGCAAAGCATCAATTTGATCCACGTGGATGGTCCAAATTCAAATGGAAAAAGTAGGATAGATGGCTAAGATATAATGCATTTATGGTTGCTTCCATTAATGCATTTTTGTATGAATTATTTGAAGCATTCAAAAACTTCAAGTATTTACTATTGCATACAAATATCTAGGTGTCATAGTTGTTGGAATTCACAAAGGAGTGGAGATCAATCAATTGAGAGGCATCGATATTGATCTAGAGAGAATTCAGAATCAAAGAAGCAGGGGATAATTACAATATTTGCATGAAAAATAGGTAATACTTGTACTGTGTTCATATTTTCATTGTTTGACTTACAATTTGCTAGAAATTAAAGGGTGAAATTAGGGTATAGAAAATTAAGCAGCTACAGTCAAGATTTCATGTAGGTTCCAACATTTCCAATAATTTAGAAAAGGTCATGGACACAAAATTATTAAATTTTGACTTAGAACATTTTGGGAGAAGGTTGTGTAATCCAAATAAAAGTAAGTGGATGACAACCATTGATGCTAGTGACATTTCCCTAGTAGCTTCTTTTCCACCATCCATACATGCTCCTAGGATTGTATGGTTGTGTAAGCTGAGAACTACAAACCAGAAATGAAATAAGTATTGGACATAAGTGGAGAAATGGTTCTAAAATTAACACCATGGGATTTTAGGGCATTTTTAGGGTTACCAAGTTTGGATAAATCAATAATTGCTACAATTGAGTCTGTACATATTGATTATGAGGAAAGGCATGATGAGTATGCTATAATGCTAAATGCCAAATGGTTGAAGGGAAAAAAACCATATGTGAAAAGGATCCCTAATAAATTAACCAGGGCCATGTTCGTTAAGGAAGTCAAAGACCTTATTGTATTACTAAGCAGAATGAAAAGGTCTGAAGGAGCTAGTGATTTTTACGAATGGATGTGCCCTTCTCTTATGGTCATCTTGGAGGAAGAAGGAAAATTTTGTTGGGAAATCTTCGTATTAATATCCATCCATGCTCAACATATAAAAATGGCTGTGAAGATTAGCACATGTAATCCGGTTGACATCAATTTCTATATGATGTATTATTTCATAAATAACATTGATTGCTTCAAATGATTTCCTAATCTCCCATTACAAACAAGTTTTGAAGATCATAGAGTGTACGATGTGTACCCATAATTGATGTTGGCTAATTGGAAAGGGAATGTCAGGTTGCTAAATGATGCTTTCATTACCCTTATGACATGTCTTTTCAAACCAGAATGGGAACAATATAGATTTTCTACTACATCTAGGGCTACAATTCTAGAATATGGTTACATATTTATACAATACAAATTCCTTACTTATTTTAGGGTTAGTGGATTTGAGGGATAACCCTATAAGCAACCTAGATATGTGGATGATCAGTGGGACTTGGTAGAAGTTTCAAGACAGTTGACTCCTATGCACAAAAAGATTGTAAAAAAGCACAAAACAAGTATCAAATTCCCTCTCCAAATTGGTAGATATTCCTGCTAAATCATAATAAAATCCAGATTGACGGAGGAAGAAATAGAAATATTTTAAACGGATAAGTTCACTCCAAAACTCAATCATGATATTTGATGGGTTGTTAGTACTGGATAACATGAGCCTCACTTTGAGGATTACTGGATGAATTGTCTAGATTAAGAATAAATGAAGTTATGAGACTTCTCTTGAATGACCTCAAGTCAGATTATTGATTTCAAAATTTTTGTAGTCCCATAAGGAATTGTATATGACAAGGATGTGGTGGGATAGTATTACCATGATCAAAAGCTTGAATAAAAAACAATCAACTCAATAGATTGAAAGCAAACAGAATCAGATAACCCTCATATGAGGATTTCAAATTTATTAAGGAGAACATTAACTTGGTTGACTTTAAAGGGGTTAGACCTATCTCTATAAAATACTAAGGTTTTAAAGGAGTTTGGAGACTTAAAATTTTTGGAAGGAGATCTCCCCCATTGAAGGAGGGAGAAGATAAAATGGATCCTTTAAATGGAAAAGCTCCTTAATTACTTAGTAAAAAGCCTACCATAGAGACTATTGATGAACAAACATCTGCAACCAGTAAGACTGCAAATTCAAAATCTATTTTGATTCAAAAGGCTGAAGCGATACTTTTGAAGGATATGCAAGATGCCCCCATCACTGAAGCAGTTCCAATCCAAGAAAAGGGAAAAAGATTAACTACAAAAAATATTCCTTCAAAAGTTTCATCAGGATCATCTAGCACTAGAAAGATGATGAGGGGAACCTTATCAAGTGCTGATGTCTAAACCAAATTGCATAGTACTAAGGAGAGAGAGGTGCTAGACCTCAAGCACTTTGAAATAGCTAAGAAGAAAGTTAAATTTGTACAACCTTTTTTGAGGGATATGGGTATTTACATGAAATAAAGTGGTCATTCATCAAGAAATCACAAACATAGAGATCATGAGGTAATTGATCCTCCTGCTCTGACTAAAGATCAAAAGAGTGTTGTTGCTTCATTAGCCCATCAAGTGTTGTCATTCCAGAATCCTGAGAGTATGCATTCTACTCTAAGTGTAATATTTCCCAGTGTAATTACATTTTCATCCCCTACTAAAACTATTCCAAGAACAATTGGAAGTTCTCACATGTTTATTCAATCAATTGGAGTTAAGTAAGAACAAGTGCAAAAAAAACCAGTGATTGAGCAACCTAAAAAGCAATAAAAAATAGCCGATGAGATAGTTGAATTGCTTAAAGAAATGCCTAAACTAGAAATGGTTAATGTAAACATTAAAACTCATGTTCCTGAACAATAAGTGCATGTTTAATATATTCATCGAGAATCAAGTGCAAGTGTGGGGGCTCAACCCCAAAATATTCAAAGTGAAGGTACAACCTATTTCATGAATGATGAAAAGATAGTTCAAACAAGTTTGAGTGAAACACCTGTAATAGTTGTTGTTCATACTAAAAATCAACCACCAAAGGATTCAAAGGAAGTCAAATAAGGTGAGGTATCTAAAGAGACAAGTATCATGAAAGGATTTGTAGCTAAAATATCAAAAGAAATAAACACAACTGTTGGGATTCATCTCGACAAAAGTACAAGTAAAGATCAAAACTCAAAACTAGAAGCTCAACCAACAAAGTATGAGGTAGTTGGAAAGCAACCTCAAGAAATTGTATACATTAAACAACCATTTGTAGGGGGGTGACGATATTTCAAAAGACAAGGAACCAGTTAAAGCCCTAAGTTTGGATGGAGATATTCCAAAAGAGAATATTAATGTGACAACTATTTCAACAAAGAATGTAGATACAAGTGCAGTGGCTACTCCTATTGATAAATAAAAAGAATTATCAAGTATTGTTTCTATAGACAATAAAGGTCAAGATGAAAAAATAGTGAGTGATAAGAAATTAGAAGATATCACCCAGCCACAGATACATGGACAATAAAAAGGGAAATAAGGGACTGTAACATTGAAGGGTTAGAAGAAAATGGTAAAGGTTGGAGAAACATCAAAAGAACTGGTATTATATTATGAGACACCACAGAAAGAAAATAGGGGGAATACCCCTATGGCTAGATGGTTAGGACGAATTCTTTAGTAAGGGATGAAGGAAGCCACTCAGAAGGAATCTTTAAGTATCACCAGTATTTCCATTCCAAATACCAAACAATCTTTGAAGAAGGCAATAATTATTACTATGAAATGAGTAGACCAGCATGGATTTAGAACCTTTGAGGTTGTAACTCCTCACTAAGGTAAGACAAAGTATGATATTATAGAAAGTGACTATTATATCAAACACATCCAGTTGGGAAGGCATATGAGGGAATCATTGAAGCAAGAATTTATGAAGGTAGTCGAACGCTCGCTGCAAAAGGTCCATGAGGATATAATATCTAAAAATAGATGAAAGAGAAAGTAAAAACATTAACTTCATGCTTGCATAAACTGGTAGGGCTTGCAGAAGAAGTTGTCACCACTGTGACCCCTAAAATGCTAGATAGGATTGAAAAAGCTAGTAAGAAAGTTGAAGCATTAGATAAGTGGATAGAGGACTTGTCTCAAAATAACAGGAAAGTCATTGAAAAATCAACATATATGTATGAATAAATTACCAAAATACTCATTGAAATCAATTAAATTATTGAGCATTCTGATAATAAATTATTTTCTTGAGAGGTGATATTTCCTAAACTTGAAAGAATAAACCAACTTGATGAGGATTTTCTAGAAAAAGAGGGAATAGTGCCACCTGGAGAAAAGGGTACCCAATATGTGATGGATGATTTAGTCAGAATCAGGGTGGAAACTATAAATAAAGTTAAGGATAAGTTGGTAGTTGAGAAGGATTGGGTAGAAAATACCATTGATAACATAGACAACATACTTAAGTAGATGGTGTTTGATAAGCATAAAATCACTTATGGGAATTGGGAAATTTATACCTTGACTCAATCCTTTCACAATAACATCAAGGAGGAACCATGTTCTCATCATGTTATCAAAAAAATTGTCTTAGTGGAGAACAAGATTTCTGAGTTGAATAAGAGGTTGAAGGAGTATAAACCAAGAATGTCCAAATGTAGTGATATACTAAACAAGCATCACTTGATATACAAGTATCACTCGAGACCTGATGAAGATGAGGCAATGCAATTGTTCCAAAGGTATGATAAATACATATAAAGTTATCCAAAAGACGAGGAAGATGATAAAGATGAAGATGAAGCCATGAGAGACTAGTGAGAAAGTTTAGACTTGTTTTTCTTAAAGAATTTTCATCTTATTATAGTTGGTAATCTTGTTTCATAAAAGTTAAATATTATTTTGAAATTTAAGATTTCAAACATGAATTTAATTTGATACATTACATTAGATTTTTTTATATTGCTTTAATAGAATCTTATAATGTATTATGAATCATGTGGATTTATGTAACCGTTTGAATTTTTTGTATTTTTGGAAAAGCAAAATGGGGTTCTATAGGGGCCCCAGCCCATGAAAAAGTTACATACATTTTGAGAATTACATCAAAAATGAAACTAGAAAAAGAGAAACCTAAACATCTTCCACCACAAAATCCTCACTAAAAGGAGGAATTTTGTCCAAAAGCATGTTCTTCCTTAGAATGAACTCCTCAGACCCAATAGCCATCTGTTTAAATAAAACCTCTCCTGCCAAATTATGAGACATTCTCATATCCATGAGTTTCTCAATCTCCATACTAGGGCCATCTAAGATACTCATCAATTCTCTCTTCTTCTGATAAGAAGATACCCAATCTAGAAGATTCAGGGCACCTCTGGGAAATTCCTTTCTCCCTTTCTCTTTATAAACGAAAGACTGGGTAGGAACAACTGATGTAGCTGGAAGTGCGAGAACAGTGGTTTTTGAAGTTGGCCGAGTAGGATCTTTGGAGCTGGATTCACCTTTCCCATTTTTCATAGCATGTGATGATACTTTAGGAAGTTGAGAAGGTGAAGATTCAATATGCCTTTTCTCTGATTCAGTAGGCCTTTTTTCCAAAGAGGAGACTCGTTGTTCCAATTCATTCACCTTGTGAAGAAGAGTGGGAATTGTGTCTATATAGAATCCTTCCCCAAGATCATAATATTGTGAAAGAATATCCATTATGATGAATTATTAATTATAGATAAAAGGACATATGTTTCCACTTACACCTTCCACAGAAGTTATGCTCTTGAGACAAATCTGTTTCAACACTTATGGATTTTTTTGGTGCTCTAACCCGAAGAGATGAAAATACATCATCTGGAAAGCAAAAAAAAACTGGATTGATCCTAATCAATCTTCGTATCAACCTAATTCAAAAATCCTAAGCTTTCAATGGTCCAGCGTAGTCTTCAAGATCTGCAATCTCAAATAGCATTCTCACGAATGCTTCGTCTGGGCCTGATAAATCAAAAATCAAGTGCAAGTATTCAAAAGTTGTCTTTTAAGCTAGATGCTAATGGTGTTCTTGCCATATTGCAGATAAAACATCACCAAGCCTCTTACACTAAGAAGAAAATATGTGAATTTATAAAGTAAATAATGTGCATTTATAGAAAATGCGAGGATGACAAGTTGAGTTGAGTGTAATCATGGTGAGATGATATTTAAGATTTGTATGAGATATCCACACGAAGGAAATAAACATGAATGATATTGACACCACTCAAAAGGGGAGTGATTGGCCTGATGTGACCTGGTCCATGAGTAAAAACTAAGCTCATAAAGATATGTTAACATGTGTGTGTGTTCTCGAGGCTGAGTGTCAAAAGGTGGGAATGATTAGACATAAAATCAAACACTTAGAGAAATCATTGAAAAGTATCTCGACTTACCTGAAAAGGAAATGATTAAACAACTAATGAAGGGATGACATGACATCCCATTCATTCTAAGAGAATGAAAATTTTAAATTACTTGTAATTCCTCCATCTAACAACATGAAAATAGAATATTTTCAAGCGAATAATAATGGATCAAATAGTAAGTTGTAAAAGGGAATATTATTTTGAAGATTCATACTTTTGAGGGGAAAAAGAGAAATATTAGAGGAAATGAATTATATATATACGAGAGGAATGTTCTTGTATGAAGGGGGTTAAAAATTTCTAAGGTTTTTAGAGAAAATAGATAAACCTACTATACTTTTCTTGAGAAACCTAGATTAAACCGAGAAACCATTGAGTTGTTTTAGTTTGTCTAAATATTCTCATGCTAAGATGATTGTGAATGTATAGTCATTGGAAAGCATTGAGGCCATAGGATTTATGGTCCCTTGCTGAGAAATTTTCATTTCTTAAAATCAATTGTGTGTTATCTCCTAAGCAATGTTGTCTTTGTTCTTAAGGTAGAATACTTTGAATCAGTTATTTGTCTTCGTTGTTGCAGTCTTAGATCGGTAGTTCCTTTCAATTACACTAGATCTTGTCTTGGCTTATGCCATCTTGGAAAATGCAATTAAATTATAAATAGAGCTTTATTTTTGTAATGTGATAAACAATTATAAATCCATGTTTCTATCATTCATTTGAGAATATTTTTGTAAGATTTTGAGTGTACCTTGAGTGTAGTTGAATTGGATCTGTAAATGTTTTGTTGAGGATTTAGCATGATCTTTTATGCTTAAATTTTCAAAGATTGTGTGAAATATTGTACTCCTGGGCCTCCATTAGTGCATACCTCATGGTTAAAGGGTTGATATTAGCTGTGTGACATGTTATTCTTGCCTTGAGGTAATTTTCAAGCATTTGTAAGGTTTTCTTGTGAAATATGTATAATCAACTTTATCCTGCTTTAACCTCCCATTCAATACACACAAATTACAGCCTACAATTGATAAATCCTTCTGAATTTTCTATGTTTTCCCCACTTCCAACCATTTTATAAGGTATTTTACCATTTCTATCCTCCCTTTCATAAATATGTAGAACCAAGTTAAGATCTGCGCTGTCTAGAGTGACCTGAAATCCTACTTTGAAAGATATCTAAATTATTTAGAGTGAAAACTCATGACAGTTAAATAGTGCTTGCATTGACCATGTCTTTCTAGGATGACATTTCATATTTTCAAAGAGAACGTTTAGAAACTGCAATTTCATCCATTATTCTCATAATTACAGGTCACAAATTGGGTCCTCTCACCTTGGTTAAAGGGAGAACCTAAAGTATTAGGGAAGGTCATCCCCTTTTGTGAGTGTAGCCTAATATTTTCCAAATTCAAGTTCTAAAGAGTTTGTTAGATATTTCCCCATCTTGAAAACGACCATATTTTTGCTTTGATTTACTCTAAGAATCTAATTCAGATATCAAATGCTACTTGGCTCTCAATTTGGTGTATATTTTGGCACCAACAAGAAGGAACTGAGGTGAAGAAGTACACCAAGGAGTTATATTGGTACAACATCAAAGTTGGACATGTGGAGGATGACACAGATCAGATATCAAGGTATGTTAATGGATTAAACAATTCCATTCAAGATTAAAGATTCAAGGTATGTTAATGGTTAGGTTGAGATATATGGAAGAATTCTATCAGTTTGTATTTAAGGAGGAGACATTGTCCCTAAACAATAGAGAAAAAAATTCATGCACACGAACAAGAAACAAGCACCTTGCATTAGCAAATTCAAGTGCAAAGAGGTGGAAGTAGATCATTGCTAAGAGGAAGAGGAAACTGAAGAGGAAGAGGATTCAACAGAAAATGTTTTTATATTGGAGTGTAGGAAATTTAGAAATACATACCTATTTCTATCATATTCTTGGAATATTGATATCCTATTTGCATCCCTTCGGACTTAACTAAGTTAATTCCATCCTGTTAGAATTAATTAAATTAATTCTATCCTACTAGAGTACATACCTTTAGAATTAATTAAATTAATTCTATCATTTAAATCATAACCCTTTCGAATTGACTAAGTTAAGTCAATCATACTTTTGGAATCAATTTAATTAATTTGTACACCCTTCAGCTAATTAAATTAATCGTTATTTAATTAAATTGTTAATTTATCTCTCACACTTCATAGCTAATTAAAGTTATTAAAAATATAAATAATTATGTTTTCTTATTCATCTTCCACTTGGACTCCACTTCACTATCCTAGTCACTCCACTCCACTTCACTTCTAGAATACTACAAAAGTGGGGGCAATAAAACTGCACACATAACCACCTTCTTGGATGCAAATTGATTAGAAACATAAATTCATTACTTATTCTTATGGATAATGAATTCATTTGAACTGTTGTAAATTCCTCATATCCTATTTTTATAATTTACATTCAAAACTCATTAACCAATTTACAAACACTCGTTAGCTTATCCTTCTATTATAAATAATAGGAAATACTCTTCACAACATTAATTGGATAATATTGGTGAATGGTTGAGAACCCCTTTTGAAATCCCTGGATGCTTTGTAACCAAACTCTTCCAAATTGCTATTTGATATCTGCATATTATCCTTCTATGTGTCTAAATTTTTCTTATTGCGTTTCCACTTCTTCATTTGGAGAATAGTTCAGAGTACTTACAATCCAATTTTTCAAAGATTCTACAAGTTTAAATATTTCCACAATCTTATCATCGAGGTTTGCACTAAAGCATATAAGAAAGGTTTGCTTTGTTCATATTGTTTATCTTTCACTTCTTCTTGTAGTTATTCACTACTCACATTTCTGGCACACCTGATGGGACATACCCACACTTCATTAATTTATATTTCATAAATTTTTATTATTTCTTAGTGCAGTTTTTAATATGATTTTTATCTAGTTAACATTTGATTTTTTTAAGTGTGTTTTTCTATTTTGGTGGTATTTGTGCAGGTTACAAGATTTGTACAGTTTGGAAGAATCTGAAGAGAGAAATCAAAGTTTAAAAAATTATAAATTTTTCTCTAATTAGAGGTTTTCCCTCTAAATGTAGAAGCATGCCTAGTTACAACTAAGTTTAGATGTATGTACCAAATATAGAGGAATATGAGCTCCATATCCCCTACCGAATTACATCCCCTGATTCACCTTTGACTACACTGAACCCTTATTGAGTTATAATTTTCACTTTCCCAACTTTCCTTGTCTCTAACTTAGCAAGCTCACATCCTACCTCGCTCACCCTTATTCCCTCCTCACCCTCTTGATCCCTACCTCTAACACACCTCATCATTAAAATCTCTACATCATTCAAAAATTTGATCTTATCTACAATCTGATTCCTAATCTCTCCTCTAACTTTTCTCCCCGCCGAACTTGAGATCTTATCTTTGAGCCTGTGTAAAGCTTCTCATAACCCTGCATTCACCCATTTAGGCATCCAAATCTTGTTGATTCAAACATGTTCCATCTAAACTCAACCTCCTAGCTCAACCTGGTCTCCCCCTGATCCCAATCTTGATGCATACAACCCTTCACATTTATCCAAAACCAAAGCCCTCTCACACTTTGAAACTCAACCCTTCAATCCCAAGATCGAGCCATTTGTTTTTCCCTTGCTAATCCTAAATTTGTAGGGTTTTTTCCTTTTTGAAGGCTAAAATTATATTTAAATGTAAACTTAGGATAAACCTAAAATTAGCTTAGGTTAAGTTTATTTTCTTTTATTCAAGGTGTTTATTTTATTTTTTCATTAAATTAATTAGATTTTTAGTTAATTAAGGCTTACTTAGCAATTATGTCCTAATTAACAAAAATTCAATAAAGTTATACTATTTAAACTAACCAAGAAACTTTTAATTACGGATGTCTGATATTTCTTTTCCATTAGCTCATTTTTGGAGGTTATTGCAAAAATTAAGATTTTTAAGGGGCTTTTTATCACATTTTGGGAGGTTATTTTTGTGAATCTAATCTCGATAAGCTCACATGTATGCTCTTTTCTCATACTTCTATAAGTGATAATCAAAATCAAAAACATGATTTTGTTTTTTATGTTTTCCCTCACGTGTTTATCTCAGGAAAAATTCTAACTAATTGTTTGTAGGACCATCTCTAAAAATATTGTTCTCAAAACTATTAAATGTAGGTTGCCTTTGTTCATGATGATAAAACAAACCTTTTTATCACCGTTTTCTTAAAATTTATAAATAATTTCTCTAATTACATTTCTTGAAGATGGATTTATTATCCCTCCAACTATAATTATGGGGCATACGTGGCTAGGTGCTAAAATTTTTTTATAGAGGAATACCACATGAATCCCAAAGTAGTTGGAACCTTTAGTGAACTAGCCAATGAATTGGTATCCCCATATATCTAAATAGTATACCTTTTGTGAGGATTAGAGTAAAATTTATCCATAGTGGTGGCCCCATCTTGATCCTCTAAGCGGAGTAAAATCTGGCTTATTTTATCAAGAGGGATATAGTAAAGCCGATGACTAGAAATTTCATGGTGTACCGCGCTCACTCAGTTAATTTTTGGCATTTAGGGAGGGAACCTTCCTTATAGGATTCCACTCCTTGACCAAGCCAATTTAATCTTAGAGGATTTCCTTACATAATCTTATCATCATCTATTTTTTTCAACATTATAACGTTTTTGTTCCACAATTTTCTCATACACATTTTATCTCCCCATCTTTTACATTTGCAATCAACGATCAAAGTCTAAGTCTTGATTTTTGGAAATTCATATCCTAACTTAAGCACAATCATTCCCAATCTATGTCTTAAAATCTTTATATTGGCTTCATCATGGTCAAGTAAAATCACGATCTTATTGATCTATCATTTTCCTAATTCTTTTTTTTTTTACATTCACATTGTTACACTCTAAGTACTCGACCATCCTACGTCTACAAATTTAACATTCACTTTGTTAAATTTTAGGAATCTTCCTTTCCACACCCCTCTCTTCTAAGAATTCACTTTTCTACAATATGATATAATTAATCAATTAACCCCTTTTTTCTTTTATCTTCACATTCACTTTATTTATATTTGGGCAATTGGTCATCATTTCTACACCTCTTATTTCAACATTCACTTTGTTGATATTTGAGTACTACCCTTCCATTTCTAAGTCTAATCTATCTTAACATTCACTTTGTTAATATTTGAGCACATCAATCATGTTTCACACCGTCTTCCATCTTAGCATTCACTTTGCTAAGGGATGAGTACTACAATTTTTATAAATTCTTTCATTTTAGCATTCACTTTGCTAAGGGTTGAGAAATAAAACCTTTCAATATATTCCATTTTATCATTCACTTTGCTAAGGGTTGAGCAATCAAACCTTTTAGTATCTTCCATATTAACATTCACTTTGTTAAGGGTTGAGAGATCAAACCTTTTATCCTCTTCCATCTTAGCATTCACTTTACTGAGGGTTGAGAAATCAAACCTTTTCACCTCTTCCATCTTAACATTTAATTTTCTAAGGGTCAATAAATCAAACATTTTAGCATCTTCCATCTTAGCATTCACTTTGCTAAGGCTTGAGTTAACTATCCTTTCATTTGCATCCTCTTCCATCTTATTATTCACTTTTCTAACGGTTGATTCAAATTTCCTCCTCACTCTAAGTCTTTATATTTATTATAATGGTGGGTTCACACAAGACATAAAACAAGAAGTTACTCAAAAAACTTCGTGGGATGCTCCAAACAGTTGATTTTTATGATTTTCCACCATATTCATAGAGTATGAAACAACCTCGAGGTGGGTGTTACAACATTGAAAAGATGAATGTCTAATTTTTGTAAATTGACAAATAAATGCACAACCCAATCTACATAAACCTAGTTTTATTACAAAAATTCATATTTATTCAAGATACACTAGTAATCATGAAAACATATGAATTGAAATGAATTTATAAATAAAAACTATACCAAATGAAAAATAAATATTTTCATTTGGTCCCAATGGGCATACCAAGAACTGTTAATACTCAAATTTTTACCATACAATGCACTTGTTACATGAGCACAATAATGGCAAGTTTTTGCATTAATAGGATAATTGATCCTCCTCTAGTGCTAATCTAGACAAATTGGGGTTGAAATGGATTTGAAATAAATAAAACAATAAAAAATAGAGGTGATACACCAAACTATATGTTGCTCCTCCACCCCTTTGGAGAGATGAAAGCAAAAAACAAGTCATGGAGACAATATCAAATATCTTAGAAATATTATAAATGTAAGAGGAAATAATCCTAACACATAAAACAAGTTATATTTCCAAACCTCATTAAAGGTATTAACAAAAACCACTTCCATATTATTATTACCTTATGTTTTTCATGTATGATGTTCCTTGTTTGAAGTATAGATGATCAAACACTTGTATGGTCTTCATGATTTTTGTGTGGTATGGTACTTGGAAAATGTTGGTTTCAATGTTTGATACCATGTTGAGTTTTATTAGAAACCCTTCAAGAATAATATTGTTACTTTTTTGAAAAAATATCTAGGCTCTTGAGATGATTGAATGTTATGGATTTTTGAAACTTATATATCCTCAATCACATTCAAGTCGAATATAATTTGAATATTCCTATGGAATATATGGTGCAAAATTATTCCCATTTATGATTTATATGTTTTTGAGGAAACAATTAATGACATACCTATGATAGATTCAATATATTTCATATCCCTATGTGGCTCCTCACTGTTGTGTGAGTGTATAGATGGCTTCTCATTGTTGTGTGAGTGTATAGATTACATTTTTGGGTCTTATAATATGTACAAATCATATTTAAAAAAGAATCAATTTTTTTCTTAGTATGATGCCATAAATAAGAAGTAATGAACAATGATGTCTTTATTTTCCAATGTCTTTGGATGTTATCTAGGTTCTTGATGCTTAGTTGGAATACAATCATAATTTTGGATTATATGTAGACTTATAAGGAAATGTGTTAGTCCTAGATTAGATTCATAAACCTAGCTCTCTCGCAATTCAAGGTTAATCCTCTTAGTACATGTTTTCATGCTAAATGTATAGAATGTAAAATTAATTTTTCTAGCCATGACAACTAAACCCACACTTCAAAATTTCCTCTCTGAATCATTGTGAACCCTTCCTCTAGCCAGGTTTTTCTTGGTTTAACCCTCATTCAATCTCATAGGAACCTACTACTAATATCTTCAAGTATGTTAAATGTGCAGGGATGTATGCATAAGTTGATTAAAGAAGTTACTGAGTTTTAAAAAGAAACAACTTTCTTTGGAGGCCTAGAAAGGGCCATTTTTGGCAATTTTGCAATGAGTAAACACCCTCCAAAAGCCTAGAAGGAAGAATAAAATCATTTAGGAGTTTTTTTGGAGAGAAATTAAGTCATCCAAGGAAATTTACGGAAAAATTGTGGAATAAATTTATGTTGGGAATCAAGTAAACGAGATGGGGTAATTTTGATCACAACAAATGAAGGCTCCAACTGTGAAAGATAACTTGTCTCGATGATTCTAGGAGTTGAGAAATGATTTGGGAAGAAAATAAATAATAACTAGAAATATATTGGAACTCTCTAAATCATGGATACATCATTTTTTCTCCAATATCTAATAAATATTCTGTGATAATCTAGGGCACTACAATTTACCCTTTGAGTCAATAATGGAATAGGGCCTAAAAACCAAATTATACTAAGAATTATATTATGATAATTCATTGAATGATCTAAAAAAATAGATTCAAAATCATATAAGGTTTGACCGTAAAACACTCTTCCATGCTCTTGCAGCAGAAAAAGTACTCTCAGTGTCCAAATTTGCACTCGACAATTAACATCAACATTCTAAAACCACTTTGCCACACTTTTTCACCCTCGGTGTCCCCTTGGATTTTCTCTTGGGTAAAAATGGGACAAATGGGACACCAAAGTGTGACCCCCATTGTTGGGCCCCTAAAATATTGGCTAAGTATAAGAGGCGTATAGGTGTGCAAGGATAAGGCACGCAGGGCAAGGTCTAAGGGTTAAAGGAAACCCATGGCGCGGGTGCACGGATAGAAAAAAGGTTTAGGACTTAGCTGTATTAGGTGTTTTGGGTAGAACACGTGAAAATAATGACCCGACTACACATGTGGAGTGGATAAGGTGCCAGCCTGGCGACGGGTTGGCCCAGGAAGGAGCATGCCTGCGGTAGAAGCTTCTAGAAGCACATCATGGTAAAAAGTGGAAAGCTCAGGCCTGAAGGAGCATGCTCACATGGAGGACCACATTCGTACACTTGGAATTAGATCTGAGGGCACTGGAGGATGAGTTGGTAGTCCAGAAAGGCTATATATACAAGCGCCTGTAGGAGAAAACATATAGAGAACTAGAGAGAGGGCGGAGCTCAGCAAAAATACTGCAAGAACTCTGTAGCTTGGGTATTTTTATATGGGAAAATATGTATCATGGGTATGGGGTTATACTAATTTTTCTTTTGATAGCCTAGTTACATTAGTCCAGTTATAATGCACGACTGCGGTCTTCTTCTCTATGACACTCTGTAATGGCTCCATGGATGTAATGAGGTTACCAGCTTATCTGAATATGAACATTGATGATTCTGATACATACATATTTCTCACAAGTTCTCTTTCATTTATATTTATGCTAAGTATGGATGCTTGTATAACTTTTTTTTTTTGGTACAAGTTATATAATCTGTTAAGTACTTTTTGTCTAGAATGACTATAAGGATCTAGAAGCCATTCTGAGCTCTATGGTGCTTGTATGTCTTAACTCCTTTTAAATATCTTAAGCACGAATCATAGATGATGTTTCCCACTACACTCACATAAAGAGAGAGTCGGAACCCGTGTGTGCTTCGGGTGATTGCCCATCATCCGCTGGGTGATAGGCCGACATGCATGGGGTTCCTTTCTTTTATGATGGGGTAAAAATGACTACATCTTGGTTCTATTGTTGGGACCTCTTTTTGAAGTTGTAGTGGGAAATGACATACATCATGATCTGTGTAGTGAGTAATGACAGAGTGGTTAACTTTGGAAAGTGTTGAATCATGGTTCAAGAGCACAAAGGATGAGTTTGCTCAGAGATTCAGCACTGGACCTGAGTTCAATGCACGTAGATGGGTAGAAGAGAACCTCTACCATGACCTGTATGAAATTTTTTTGTGCTACTTCCCAGTAGAATTGTATGAGTGGTTCTTAGCCTATGCTTCTAGATCAAGCTAGTGTTATGGATCATGTGTGTGGACCCAAGAAGAATACCAGAGGCTACAAGATGCAGATCTGACATGGACCCGTGTTGTGGATCACTGGTGGAAAGGAGTACTAGCTAGCTACACTATGGAGTACGCCATTTCCACATATTCTTATCTGAGGTTGCTGAGTTTGAGTTTCTACAGGAGCCTAGAGGATCATTTTTACATGTTATCCCTCTAGCAATGAAGATCTTGATGATTACCATGAGTTTAGAGGCATTTCCAATGGCCGGATAAACCATTCTGAGTGTTAGGTGAGGAAGCTAGGGTGGAGGAAGATGACAGATGTTGCGACGGAGAAATAAAGGGAGGAGAGATGACTCAACTATAGCAAAGTGCGTGAAAGGGAGATTGTTAGACAATGCGAGGTTGTAGGTGTGATGGATGTATGGTGGAAGATGTTGCGGGAGGGATTTGAGGTTCACGCAGAGGATGTGGAACTTGAGCAGTCTGTGTGACCCCATCTTAGCAAATGCGTAAGAGAGACCCCTTCAGATTCTGATGAGATTTTTTCGCGCAGAGAGAAGAAATGTTGGCACTTATTTGAGCCCACCTAGTGACCGAACCCTAGTGCTTGGTTTTCCAAATTACGGGGAAAATATTATTAGTCTAGTTGGTTATATTGGAAGTGATTGATCTACACCCAGGAGATATAATTTCTCGTTTGGGCCTTCTATGGCTGCAAACACCATTCTAGTGTTAGGAGGAATTTTTAGGAAAGGTATAGACACACAAGCTTTCGGTCTCACGTCAGGGAGTGGCACGGGGTATACTATTAGTAGTGGGGCATTATCACAGACCATCGGTGCACAGTTTAGTGAAACTGTGGGGACCCTTGGCATGACCACTACAGGATTTGGTGGATCTGGGGGGTCAAGAGGAATAGGACCTGGTGGACCCGGTGGATCTGGTGGTTCAGGAGGAATAGGAGCTAGTGGGTCCGGTAGATCTTGTGGTTCAAGAGGCACAGGACCTGGTGGACCTAATGGGTCAAACGGTGGAGGAAACACCGGGGGAAACCATGGCTCTGGCTCAGGAGGACACGGGCCCCAGCTACCCCCCCAAGTCTTCTTTGAAATGTCTTTACATTTTCCTGATTACAGAGGTATTAAGGATGTTGCAGAACATGTTCACAAGTGTGAACTGCTATGACACGCAAAGGGTATCACAACCTCAGAGTGGGAGGCTAGTTAGTTTGTAATGACGTTGCAAGGGAGCATGCATAGGTGGTATAGGAAATATGACCCTCATCAAACGGTGGTGGATTATACTGCTCTAAAGAATGCATTCTTGGTGGAATTCCACATCCCTGAGTTTAAACAGAAGAGCATAATTTCTTTGAAGGAGATTCAACAAGGAATGGCAGAGAGTGTGTGGGAGTATGATGTGCACTTTAAAACTCTCTTGTTTAAGTTATCATATGATATTCACCCTTTATAACATGCTCAGTGGCTTGTTGGAGGATTGATCACACCTTTTAGAAGGGCCTTATCTCATAAAACTTTCATAGACCTACGCGAGGCATTGGAAGCTGCTCTATGTGCCGAGGTTATTGGTAGTGTTGATACTTGTGTTAGCCCATTCCTGGAGGCTCAAATTGCTGCTATGGCTAAGTAGCTGGAGAAATTGTCTGTGAACTCAGCCCATGAGACTCGCAGTGGTTTATGGTGCTCAGATTGTGAAGTAGAAGGGCATGTCAAGGATAGTTTCCCCACAAGGACCGTATGTACCGTGAAAGTACATTATGAAATTTTTCATGGGGACCATGATGCAAGTAGATGCCCCTTGTTACAACACACAATTCAGAAGAATGTGTATTTTTACTGTAAGATCTGTACCTTTATAACCCATGATACTCAGGACTGTAGGATCATTGACTAGATCTATGAGGCCATTGATCATGGGGTGTGCCAGACCAGCATTGCCAATAGTTCTAAGGGTGATGATCATCGTTATGAGGAGCACACAAATGGAGGCGCGCGCAAAAGGGGTTTTTGTGGAGGATTTCATGGTCATGGTAACCATGGAGGAGGAAGGAGTGAGTTCTTGCATGGAACCTATTTTAATTGTGGGTCTATAGAGCATTACAAACGAGAGTGCCCAGACCTTCTGTAGTGGTCATGGTGCAGAAAGAAGCACAAATATGAGGAGTGCCTAGATTTTTTTGAGCACATGAATAAAAAACAATGGAAAGATAAGGGCGCTGTAATGGTCAGCATTAAAAAGGTAGACACACAATGGATGCCATGGGTAACACGGGATGTAGGTTTAGAGCCTGTTTTGGTAACAACAAGAGCAGAAGTCACGCTCACAAAAGAGATACCAAGGAAAAAGAACATGGTTTCAAGGGAGGAATTAGTCCATGGGAAGTACCTAGACCCTGTGCATCAAAAGGAGGTATATCAAGACACCATGGATGTCATTCAGAGTTTACAAGGAGAAATCTAGTGTCTAAAGGAGCAGTCCAGGAGGGAGGAACAAGGAAGGAGGATCGAGGCACCAAAGGATGACCTGGATGAGGTGAAGGAAGTATGTAAAATGCTAAGGCAAGAGAATATTATTCCCTTGTTAGGATCATGGTTCAGAGAGAAGGTACCACACGTCAAAGGAGAGCATGAGAGGAAGATATTACATGCAAACCCTTCCCCTCACAACCTTGAATATGATAAGGAGATCATGTTGGATGTAGTCGTAGATGGATGGCTCCTTGGTAATATCCTCATTGACACAGGCATGGAGGTCAATGTTCTCACTTTGGATGTATGGCATCAGATGGGGAGACCTACATTACAGCCATCCTCGAATGTGTTGTATATGGAAAAAAAGATGAAGGCAATTCCCATCGGTGTCTTAAAGGATGCAGCTATCACTATCCAGGGAGCTAAGTTTACCAAGGACTTCAAAGTCTTAGTGCTCGCCGAGGTAGATAATTTCATAGCACTACTTGGGCGCCCATGGTGTTATAAGAACAATGCGAACCTTCATTTTAACAAGGGGTACATCAGCTTTGAAAATATGGAGGAATGGGTTATTATACCCCTGGATGATGGGAAGTCAACACCCTATACTGAACCTTTGGGGGAAAAAGTTTTGGATAGAATATATGTGTGCTCAATCAAGGACCTAGAAATAATCCATCCTACCGACAGAGTTATCTAGTTTGAGGATGCTCAATCAGTAAGTGATACCACCAGTCTAACATGTGATAATTGGGCACATAGAAATTATGAATTGATTAAAAGACAGTTGAGAGGGTTGGTGACCAAGGTAAAAAAGGCACGTACAGTTTGATGCCTAGGAGGAAAGGGGATGCCTAAGTATTCAAGAGGAGCCTTCCCTGAGATATTTTTGTAGGAGATGGAAGCTCAGTGGAAGGAGGAGAAGGAACAGAGAGAGATGTTAAGATATGTCCTTCTCAGCACAGCAGCACGGTGGTGAGCTATACATCAAGAGAGCCTTTTGGAATGGCGCGAGGTGAGAATTTATCTCTCTATCAAATTCTCTAGAAGCAACGTGCCCACCGCCATCAAGGATTACCATGGGAAGGAGCTCACCTCTTTCCATATCCAGGAGTGTGAGAGGATCTAGAGAGAAGGTGTGGAAGCTTTTCCACCATCCCTCTAGGTACACAAGCTATATTCTACACTACAGGGTTGCGCACGTGGATTATACATTCATTCTGAGATACGCCGCTAGATAGGGAATTGGTAAGAGCTAGTGGCTGACCTCATTCAAACCTTTGGGTATCGGAGCACCAAGCCATTGTTTGATAAGGCCTTGTAGGTTGTCAAATGCCTTACCATGGGGGATAGTGCCATGGCAGAAGATAGGCTGTTAGAGTTGCTAGGTTGACTAGGTTTCGAGATGCACTTTGAAGAAGAGGTACAAGAAGTAGAAGATATATAGCTTGAGTGCGCATGTTTGGAAAAGGAGAAGGGGAAGTTAGTATATTTGATTGATGGGGAGGAAGCAGAGAGATTGGATGTTAACCATTTTGTAGGGATGCGCGAGGTAGTGGATAGTGATGATGCTTATGCACATGCCTACTATGAACCCTTAAAAACAAAGAAGGTTAACATCGGCTCAGGAGAAGAACCTAAGGAATCTATCATTGGATATTATTGGTCGGAGAAGGAAGTCTCTAAGATCATTGATCTATTACGCGAATTTGAGGATTTTTTCCCGCATGGGTACCATGAGCTCAAAGGCATCCACCATTCCTTGGGGGAGATGAAGATAAATTTGAAGGATGGTGTGTGCCTAGTCAGGAAGAGACCCTACTAGATGAATCCCAATTTACACATGAAGGTTAAGGAGGAGAGAAAAAATGATAGCTTCTGGGATGAAGCTGTGGAAGAATCAGAATGGATAAGTCCGATGGTAATCAACATCAAGAAGGATGGGCAAATTAGGATCTACGTGGATTATAGGGAGTTAAACGTAGTTTTTGTCATCGATCCTTTTCCAACCCCCTTTATTGAAGAAATTTTGGAGGGAGTCACTAGGCGCAAAACCTATTCCTTTACGGATGGATTTTGGAGATACCACCAAGTTCAGATTGCAAAGGAAGACCAGGAGAAGACAACTTTAGCCACTGAATGGGGAAGTTTTGCATACACAGTCATGCCCTTTGGGTTGAAGAATGTGCCTATTGTTTTCTTGTGCATAGTGGTGCAGACATTCCAGAACTTCATCCACAAGTTTTTTCAGGTCTATTTGGATGATTGGATAGTGTATGGGCTAGTAAAAGACCATTGTGACAATTTGAGGTTGATGTTTGAGAGGTGTAGATAGTTGAGGATATCCTTCAACATTAAGAAGTGTATATTTGCTACACCCTTTGGGACATTATGGGGGCATATCATATGTAAGGAGGGCTTGCTAGTAGATCCTGCCAAGGTTACAGTTATTGTGGGGTAAGGGGAGCCTACTAGCCAAAGCACAGTGCGCGGATTCCTTGGGCATAGGGGTTATTACAAGAAATTCATCAAATGGTATGCCAAGATCACCGTGCCTTTAGAGGAGCTACTTAGACATAAAAGTTCCTTCTATTGGGGATAGGCACAGTAGAAGGTGTTTGACACATCAAAGGATAGGCTTGTCACCACGCCTATATTACATTTTCCCTCTTGGGAAAATCCCTTCCATGTCCATGTAGATGCCTAAGGAACCACCATTGGAGTAGTGCTTGCACATCCAAGTGAAGGAATTGTTGACCATCCTCTATGTTTTGCAAGCAGGAAGTTGACACTAGTAGAGTAGAATTACACTACAACTGAGCGCGAAGCATTGTCAATTATCTACGTGCTTTTCAAGTTCAAGCAGTATCTACTGGAAACTCCCTTTCTGTTTTACACCAACCACATGGCATTAAATTATTTGGTGAACAAGCCCATTCTACAAGGATGCATATTTCGGTGGGTGTTGTTTCAAGAGTTTGAGTTCATGGTAGTTGTGAAGCCTAGAAAGAGTAATTATGGACCTGATCATCTATCAAGCATCGATTCAGGGGAGGACGCGTAAAGTATTGAGGAGACAATGCTAGACATGCAACTATTTAGGTTACGGCATGTTCCCTTAGATTTTGAGAAGATTGCAGTATTTTTAAAGGAAGGTGTGGTCCCGAAAGGGATGAAGGCATTATAGAAGAAGTAGCTAGCCATACGTGTCGCACCCTACATGTTGATCAATGGATACTTATACAAGTTGGGATGTGATGAAGTTTTGCGTAGGTGTGTGCTAGAGCATGAGTTCCTCGCCATCATAGAGGAAGTACATGAAGGAAGTGTGGGTGGACATTATGCAGGTGACGCCACCGCATGTGAAATATTAATGGTAGGATTGTGGTGGGAAACTCAGTATAAGGATTGCAAAGACTATTGTAAAGTGTGTGACCATTGTCAATACATTGGCAAGCCAAGAAAGAGAGATGAAATGCCTTTGCACCCTATCCCTAGCACTGAACCTTATGAGAAATGGGCAATAGACTTTATAGGCCTGATTGCACTAGCAGTGCGTAGGAATGGGTCACACTATGTCATCACTTGCACGGACTATTTAACAAGATGGGTAGAAGTAGCCCCAACTAAAGACTGCACAACAACCATAGCAAAAAGATTTTTGTGGGAGAACATTATCAGAAGGTATGGATGTCCTTTAATTTTAACCAATGATAGGGGTATGAATTTCTTGAATGAGACCATGAGGATCCTGTTAGCAGAGTTCATGGTGGCTCATCACAAGACTCACCCTATCACCCACAAGAAAATGGAACCATGGAGGCATTTAATAAAATACTGAGTCATACCCTGACCAAAATTTATGATGTCGCAACACAAGATTGGGATGACAAAGTATCAGCAGTATTATGGGCTTACAGGAAAACTTATAAAAGGTTGAACAAAGCCACACCATTTCAATTGGTGTTTAGCATGGAAGCTATTCTGCCAGTTGAATTCATGTTACCTTCTCTGTGAATAGCACGTAGGAGGGATGGTTGATTAGCAAGCATTGGAAGAGAGAATTGATGAATTGATGAAGCTAGATGAAAGATGATCACTTTCTAGGTAGAGGTAAACAACAGAAAAAGTGAAGAAAAAAGTATGGCATGATCGCCACATTAGAAACAAGAAGTTTGAGGTTGGGTAGATAGTCTTATTGTATGATTCTAAGTTTCTGCGTCATCCTGAGAAGTTGAAAGTCCATTGGTTGGGTCCCTACACAATGTCGTACATCCTTGATTTGGGTGTGTGCCAGTTACAAGTGCTGGATGGAATGAAATTTCCTGGACAATTTAACGGGAGTAGGCTGAAGCCCTACTATAAATAAGTCTTCTTGGTGTTTATAAATAAGGTAGTTTTGCCAGTTAATTTTATAATTTTTTTTATGCATTTCTTTTCTTGTGTTTCCCTTTCGCGTTGTTGTTTTGTTTTGTGCCTTGGGTGCTGGTAACCTTATTACTTTTTAAGAATTTTTGAGTGCAAAGAGGACCACACATCATTTTAGTGTGGGGTGGAGTAATATGAAGGAGAGCATGGTTAAAGTGCCAAGTAAGTTTGTGTTAAAAATACCAGTTAAATGGCCCTGTTGAAAGAGGTGTATGAAAAGAAAAGATGGAAAAGGATGGTTGGTGTCAAGATAAGGCTACTTTCAGATTCCACGTATAAAGGAGGAAAAAGTGCATAAGTAACACAAGGTAGGTGAGAGAAAAAATAAAGACAGAAGAAGTGCCTTTGGCACTGATGACGTGTGCGCAAGAGTCTCCTATCATGATGGATTGGTTGCACGCTAGAAGGTTGGAGGATTTTCCGCACAAGTTTGGGTGCATGAGTTAAAGCACTAAAGTCAGACTTTTTTCAAAAAAAGTCACATTAAATGTTAAAAGTACAGTGGTAAGTGAAGTAGCACTTAATGCTTTAAAAGGGAAAAACTATAAATAAAGGGGTCGAGGAACTTCATTATTCACTTTGTGTATAAGGAGAAAGCAGTGTTTTTGCACCTTTGCAAACTAGGGCTTTCAAAAACCGATCCGTGTGAGGAAAAATTTGAAGAATCGGAATGTGAGTAACTAGTTTGGATTTTCGAACCAGTAGGAAGGGATTTCACAAGAGTAAGGGAAATTTTGAGAAGGCACCGTCTTGTGAAGGGATTATCCTAGTTATGGTTTGAAGAACTAGGGCACGAGTTTAAAAAGTTTTCCTCACAAGTTCGAGATCTAAGGTTGGAGAGAGAAGAAGAATGGAGTAACAGAAGTGATTGAAGTCATAAGAGGACCTAGATAATGGCACTTAAGAAACCAGTTAGCACACCCAAGAAGGGCAAGGGTGAGGGCAAGGGCAAGGGAAAACAACAAGAAATTGACACACGTACAAATGAAGAGTGGTATGTAGAAATGCAGTAGCCAGATGGAGTGTTGTTAGGGAAGGAGTGGGAGTCCCATCTTAGAAACATGTCTGTAAATGACTAAAATCATCGTACGAGCACAATCAAGAAGGAATTGGCACTAGAGTTAGTGCGCCCAACAAATAAAAGAACACCAGAGGGTTTACCCATTTATAAAGATGATGTGAAGGTCAAGTTGGGGAAGGCAGGGTTATTACAACTCTTTGAGTTACCCTACTTTGGGAAGCCTGAGCACCTATATCAATGGTTGATTTCACGCGTGCATGAAGACTACTTCCATTTTACAGGGTGCAAGATGCGCATAACCCCTCAGCTCATTTCACATTTCAAAGGCCTCATCTGTAAAGGAGATGAGTTGGAAGATGAATTTAGTGACAAAGAGGTGATTAAGGAAACTATCGCTGCCTATGAATATAAGAAAGGGTCAAGATACTATGATATCATAGACATTGAGGACCCAGTAATGAAGATGGCCATGCACCTAGTGTCAAAGTTAAATGGCCAGGAGAGATGGACCCAGGTTAATAAGCCATGGTTGCAGGAAAATTTTAGAGGGCACCATCTACAACTTGTCTGCATTCATCATGGATGAGATTATCAGTTGCATAAAGGAAGGTGATAGAATCCTTTTGGCCAATGTCCTGCTAACCACTGTGTTTTCATATATTAGGGTGCCAGATGCATCAAAAAAATTCATGTGGGAGTACCCTACTGAAGATCCCTAACCAGTAAAATGATTTGAAAAATATTCCTATGACACTATGACGATTGTGCACAAGGCACGCTTAGAGAAATGGTATACGCACCTGAGGAACGCGTTTGGAGAAAAATGGAGGATTCTCAAACAACTACCAGTGGCCACCAAGGGAGAAGCTAAATTTACTATGTACCAGCATTTCTGCTTGGGCAGATTCAAACTGACAAATGGGACATGGAGCCCATGTTGCAAGCTCCCATTTGCCTTCACATCTCAATACTTCCAAGCGGGGGTAAACATGTTCAAGGAGTCCCAGAAGTTTAAGCTGGAACTTGGTAATCTGGACTAGGACCACAAGGAAATGTGCAAAGGGTTGGTCTACCCTAGCAAGCACGTGTACGTGGAGTGGTACATGTCGCATGAAGTTCAAATGACAAGGCCTATGAATTTTCCCATTACAGGAGGATCCACAGCACGTGTATACATCCACATAAGACCCAAGTCTGAGAAGGGCACGTATCTAGAGAATAAAGTGTCTATACCTCAGGACCCAACTGGTAGAAAGAGACCCACACCAAAATGGGAGGAAAAATATCTAGAGAAAAAAATTCCAAGTGTTGTGGATACACAGTTAATAGGTTCCCCCGGAACAAGCACTAGAACTAGTATGTACGTGCGCAAGAAGAGGCCCATAGTGAAAGAGAAGACTCCAATGCCAAAAAATCCATCATACGAGGATCCTCAATTAGGAAGAAGCAGAGGATAGAAGAGGAGACTGCCTCGGATGAAACTGGGAGTTTGGAGAAGTACATAGGTGAGAAAGATGATAGTGGGGAAGAGGATCCTGGAAAAGATCAAGGGCAACCTATCTTCAACATGTATGATTCAAAAGATGAAGGAAGAGAAGAGAAACAGGGGTTCCTTTTCGTGCGGCGCAAGGATAGCCAGGTAGGAGAAGGTGCCCAGGACATGGGAAAGAGTGAGGAGGCTAGCACGTAGAAGTAGAAGGCTTCAAGCCCTATACAAGAACAGACAACAAATGTGGCAGAAGGAGAAGTAATTAAGAATGTTGAGACCTTGGTGAGGGAGAAATTAGGACACAACACTGAGCTGGTGTTGAACAATGAAAAGGAGGAGAGCGCAGAAGAGGACCATGACAGCACTAGATACCCCATTTTAACTGTAAGTATTCCTAAGGGCACATGCACAAGAGGAAAGCACAAAGATGAGGAGAGGCCAAAGATGGGTTATATTAATGACCCCAAGAATTTTTTTCATGCGAGGTTCCAAAGTACAATTCCAACAGAGGAGCTCATGGCAATGTCATCTTTTGACAAGGAGGCTGCATACCCATGGACAAGGAAGATGTTCTCATGGGAAATAAAGTTCCACCTTAATGAACCAAAATTTAAGGTAAGCCACATGGAAATAATAACATTTCCAGGACCAAGAGAATACAACCTAGTGGTGGATGCCCATCAGCTCTCAGATGAACAACTGTACAACACGCTCAACAAGGTCTCCATTGAGATCAAGGCTAGACTCTTCAGATGGAATGATAGGATCAGAGATTTGGAGGGGGAGTTGAAGAAGAAAGAGGAAGAAGAGCTAGCTGTAAGGAAAAAGGGGCTAAGCCATTAGAAGTTGATAAACACCTAGTGGAAACATGATTTAAAGGATGAAAAGGCTAAGGTATGTGTTCTATACAAGAAGGTGGAGTCCATTAATGAGGCCATATTATTGAAGCATCTGGACCTAGCATCACCTGCGCAGAAGTATGGGTATGCCTTGGGATTCCTGGAGCATTTAACAAGGGTCCTAACCATGGAGAGACAGCCACTAGACTTGGAGTCTACAAAAGAAGTTGCCGTGCACTTAGAAAAAGAAGATAAGTTAAAGGTCGTGGCACTCACCACAGAGTACAACAAGGTTCTTGATGATGTGAAGGATGCTTCCCAGACTACTGAGGCCACGTACAAAAATTACACGGACATAGACAAAGTAGTAGGTGCCTTGGTTTCCACTCATGAAGCAGAACTCAAGGATTTCCAGGAGAAGAACAAGGGGAATAGGGTGGAAAGGGACAAAATCCTTGCTGACGTTGAAAATAAATCTGAGGCCATTGAAACCTTAAGGGGTTCAATTAAAAACCAGTTAAAGGAACTGTATTTGTAGATTACATAAAGAATGGATGTGCTAGAGGATGTAGGCAAGGAGTTAAAGAAAATAACTGATACCATGAGCACGTAAGGAAATGGACTAAATTTTGGGGAGGTGAGCGCCCTGGTCAGTGACCTCTGTCAGAGAGTGCAGGATGAAATCGATGCCTGGAACAAGTTGGAGGCCGATTTGAAAAAATATTTTCCTAACTTTTTGTAGTGATTCCTTCACTCTCCCATTCTTTCTTCTTTCCCAATTCTTTCATCCCCTTATTCTTGTTCTAAGGCGTAAGCCTATTGTATTATTTCCTTTCACTAGAGAAGTGTTCCCACTGATGGAGAACAGGCATAGTGTGGGGTGATGTTGGGTCCTTAAAATATTGGCTAAGTACAAGAGGTGCATAGGCGCACAAGACCTAGTTGAAGAAAGGTGCGCAAGGATAAGGCACACAGGGCAGGGTTTAAGGAAACCCATGGCACGACGTGCATGGACAAAACAAAGGTTTATGACCTATCCATATTGGGTGTTTTGGGAAGAACACATGAAAAGCATGACCTTGTTGTGCATGAGGAATGGATAAGGTACCAGCCTAGCAACAGGTTGGCCCAGGAAGGAGCATGCCTGCGGTAGAAGCTTCTAGAAGCACATCATGGTAAAAAGTGGAAAGCTTAGGCCTGGAGGAGCATGCTCGCATGGAGGACCACATTCAGACACTTGGCATCAGATCTGAGGGTGCTGGAGGATGAGTTGGCAATCCAAAAAGGCTATATATACAAGTTCCTGTAGGAGCAAACATATAGAGAACTAGAGAGAGGGTAGAGCTCTGCAAAAATACTGCATGAACTATGTAGCTTAAGTAGTTGTATTTGGGAAAATATGTATCATGGGTATGGGGTTGTAATAAATTTTATTTTGATAGCCTAGTTACATTAGTCCAGTTATAATGCATGACTGTGGTCTACTTCTCTATGAAACTTTGTAATGGCTCCATGGATGTAATGAGGTTACCAGCTTACATGAATATGAACATTGATGATTCTGATGCATACATATTTCTCATAATTTCTCTTTCATTTATATTTATGCTAAGAATGGATGTTTGTATAACTTCTTTCTATTTTAGTACAAGTTATATAATCTGTTAAGTACTTTATGTCTGGAATGACTACAAGGATCTAGAAGCCGTTCTAAGCTCTATGGTGCTTGTATGTCTTAACTCCTTTTAAATCTATTAAGCACAAATCATAGATGATGTTTCCCACTACACTCACATAAAAGAGAGACTCGACACCTGCGTGTGCCTCGAGTGAGCACCCAGCATCTGATGGGTGATAGACTAGCGCGCATGGGGTTCCTTTCTTTTGTGATGGGGGTAAAAATGACTACACCCATCATTTTTTAATGTTTGTCATGTAATAACATCACTTAAGGTGTTAGGGTGAGTTAAGTGATGAGGTCCACTTTTCATGATATGTGAACCCCCAAGTCAGAATTTTTCACCTTCTATGTCCCCTTGTATTTTTCCTGATATGAAAAGGGAAAAATGGGGACAATAAAGTGTGACCTCCTAGCATGGAAAACTTCTCGCAACTCATCCCTCACCACTTTTGCACATAGGTTTCACATATTTGCATTCTTCCTTATCCCCCTTTCATGTGTTTGAACCTGAGTCACAATTTTTCACCCTTTGTTTCCTCCGTGTCCCCATTGTGCAAAAGGGACAAGGGGGGACACAGAATTGCGACTCCCATATTTCCATTTATCTCCTAGTCACCTAAAAAATCAATTTTTTGCCACTGATGCTCATTCCCAAATCCCTTAATCTCATCCACAAGGAACCAAAAGATGAAATTTGTCACCATCTGGTGAAAGTCACAATTTTGTGTCCCCTTTTTTCATGTTTCATAGGTGTAACTGCACTTTATCCATATCACAAGAATAGTTAAGTTGTCAGGTCAAAAGATGATTTAAAGTTTGCAAGAAAAATGACTAACTCTCATCACCTCTACACTTAAGTCATTTTAAAACTTTCAAAATTGTTAACAGATTTATTCATATTATGAAATTGTTTTATGAAGGTTACGGGATTTATATGAGCATTATAATATACCACAGAATCCAAAAACATAGAATGATAATAATGAAGAATATATAATATTTTTCACAAGGAAAATGCATAAATACCATGATATATGTGTAAATATCCACTAATTATTGGTTAATGTAAATAAGAGTTAATCAATGGTTACCAAAAGTCATTATGAGTGAAAATACATCACTTTTACCTTTTAAAGGCTATATAATGATGTAAAATGAGGGGAGATGATAATATCACGAAAATGAGTGAGAAGAGATGAGAAAAAGCTGAAGAATAATGAGAGAAATCAATGTGAGAAGTGGGAGAGATGAATATAATTGATTTAAACATGTATTTTTGAATTTTATATAATTATGATCAATATATATTTGATGTGTATGGTTTTAACCATTAATGTGTTGATTATTATATTTATTCATGTTTAGTAATTGATAAATACTTATTTTATAAGAGATTTACCCTTTTGTCTGATGTTAGCTCTAGCTAGGTAAAATGAACTACTTAACCCTAACATGTTATTGAGGCTTAAGGTCAACAAAAATTTTATTTTCTTCCCTCTGAAACCTCCATTGTTACACATGTATATTGTTATTTTGTTCCAGAAATCCCTTCTCCCAAACTGAAAAATACTCATTTCTCAAAAATGGAGCACCCGATTTTAACCAAAATTTTCCAATGCACACCTTCCAAAAATGCCTTCAATATGAGAGTAAGAGCACTAACATGGATGATTTGTACAATTTAGAACATCTATTTCACATTTTCATACCTATAAGTTTCCTTTTGAGATCTACAAAGTTGTGGCAAATGAAAAACCTCTAGAATCATAGTAGAAGTTCCTGGAGTAAATCCTAAAATTTTGAGACCAATTTCTTTACAATCTGACATCCAAAAGTTTTCCCTATAAAAATATTACGTAAGTAAATATTTGTATGTAAAAATAGAGTAAGTTTCAAAAAATAGAAAATTCTCAGCACCCATGCACTCTAAACAAGTAAAAAACATCCGAAGGTGACAATTGTGAAAACTTACTAAAAATGGCCATCATAGTCATGACATTCTAAAAATAGAAAGTCTTACAATCAGGCTTAGAACACTTGTATCAATGAAAATTCCACCTATCTCAGTTATTTTCCCCATAATTAGAAGGTTAGGAAGTTGTCTCATGGTTTAAACAAGATATAAACACCAAACATACTCTCAAAACATTAGTCTCTAGGTGAATTATGTATGACACACTTTGATGCAAGAAGTTGGATGATTCAAATCATCTTAATTGTCACATAAGGGAATCATCATGGTTAAATAATTTATGTAATTATCATGGAGGTTAGTTGTGAGGTTCAAAGCGGTCATCATGTCCACAGTGATGTGGACCATGAAAGGAAAGTGATATCAAATAGGGTATGTAAAGATGAGCCTCGGTTATCAATCATCTCAAAATTTGGCATGGGAATGTGTTTGATGAGTATGATGGTGAATGTGGAGTTTCTCCTTTTCTCATTTGTAACAGAAGAAATTTTCAATGAGGAAGGGGTGAACAAGAAGGTACTCAGGTCTCCTAAGGTTGATTTCATCCAGGAAGAAGATATCTTTGTCACTAAGGTGAAATGTGAATTTTAAGGAAGTCACAAGGAGAAAGTTGATGATCATCATATTTCAAATCCAATCTTTTACTCCATTCATTCCAAAAGGATGAACATCATATGAATCACACCATGGAAAATAATGGTTTAGGATGAATCGATTTGTGTGAAATATTGTCACTTGAACTACAAGCTACTGAGTTACCCAAGACTATCATGTTTATAGGATCAAGAAGTCATAACAAGTCCATGAATTGTAGTGTCTCATATAAGTGTTTATGAGCACTAATTAATTTCTCCTTCTTATTTTTACATCTCAAGAAGGAGGATATTGTAACCACAATTTTTATGCCTAACAGGATCTCAGAGGCACCGAGTTTCATTCAGGGAGAAATTATTGTATCTTGAAATGACAAATTTGAATGAGCGAAAAATGAGAAAGGTGTTTGAGCATCCTGAAGTTGATTCCATTAAGAAAGAATACATGTTATTAACCAAAGTGAATTTTGAAGCTAAGGGAAGTAAGGTGATGATCTCCATGTCAAAAATCCTATCTTTTGATCAAAGAAGATCATCGTGTTCCCATCTCAGTGAAAATATCATAACAATGTTTCTCAACACTTATTGAATACTCTGTAAGGTTTTAATGTCTCATAGAAGAAAGATTTTCTGATCTCCATGTTTAAATTCAATAGATGGTCAAGGGAAAGTAACTTCATTCATGGTTCATCAGAGCCAATTCTTCATCGGAAAAGGATTCTTCTTCATTAAATTGATCAACCCTCCTTATCTCTCTCCTCCCTCCATATTCTAATTCTTTGTTAAGAATTCATTTTTTCCCTAGGAATATGAATGGTCATAAGTGATGAGGAAAGGTGAAAATTCATGTGCGGAGGAAATGAAAATAAATTTTTAGTTTTATAAATTGGAATGGATTCTCCATTCTAAGGGGTTCAAAATTGTTGATTGTTGTTATTTTTTTGTCTTTGTATCAATACTATTGTAAGAAATAAAGCTATATTTTTTCTATTTCCTTATGTCTTTATACTATGTCTTTCTCTACTTTCCAAGTTTTCAATCACTGTAATCTTGCATAACCAAGGAAGAAATTTATCTCTTTTATTAATGAATTCATATAAATTTGTGTCTCCAATTTGTTAGGCTTACTATTGATTGCATGGTTGAATTCTTATAATTGAATTTCAACTTATTCTGGCTAATGTATATGAATTTTGTAAGGATACTCACATCATTAATCCCCTCTTCCTATTTCTCCTACTCCCCTTTACCTCTTTCCTAAGAAAATTCATCCCTTGTACACTATATAAGAACTTTGACACATGTTTAGTAGAGCATTCTTTTGTGATATGTGGCCTAACGACCACCTGACAGTTTTAGTTAGTTTACATTCAATCATGAGAGCCTCCCCATAATCAAGGAGGGGCTTATCCTCATGACTGTTGGTGAAAAAAAAAAATGTATTGCAACAAATTATATCACCAACAGTACAATCGATTGAGAAACATGGTAATGGTTAGGGTGGTAAGGGACACTACTGGAGGGCTCAATGTTTCCATCCCTATTGTGAATTCTTTGAGATAATTAGAACTAACAGGATTATAGTTCCTTCGCCATCATTCCATAATCACTTAGAGTATTGCTGCAACAATTCATATTATAAATATTGTTGTGACCCTAGATTGGTTAATATTAAAATCTTCTTTGTAAAAAATGTGGATTGTAATCTTCTCAATAATAGACAAGTCTTAAGTGGCATGGGAGGCATCAAGGAGCATATAGTGAGAGATGTAACTGGCATGGTGCAAAGGTAACTTTCCTATTAAGGAAGTTTTGTTTAATTTTTATAGTGAGATTGAGAATATTAATACATAAAATGGAGTGGTCACAATGTTTGTATTTTCCTCATTGATGAGATATTCATTAAAAAACAATATAGCTTGTATTTTGACTATATACATCTTGGTGAGAAAATATGTTATATTAGAATTGTATGTATATTTTAGAATTTATAAATGTTTCTACTAAATTAAATGAATCCATATTGTATTTGACAAAAAAATTCTAAGATCATTGTTGTCTTATGGATTGTAACTTCATGTAAACTAGAAGTATAAGTAGAAAAAAGTGTTATTGAGCATAAGTTTTAGATACATTTAAGATATATTACTTGTTTTTTTTTTTATTATTGGTAAATAGTTTTTTGAAAGGGACTATACCCTTGAATACAAAAGAAGGCCTAAAATCCAGAATGAGCAAGAAAACCAGAGTGAAAAGGATCAGAATCCAAATGTTACAATGATGCACAAAGTAGCTAAAAAATAGCTACCAAAACAAGACAAAACAGCAAAAATACTGCAAAAAAGCAGTAAAGGATCCGCAAAAAAACAGCAAAAAAGCAAACAAGGACAGCATAATCAACTACAGCTACTTCCTAATAGCTTTGTCTAAGATGGTTTTGATATTCTTCTAGGAATTAAACATTCCCAAAGTAGTCATATGGGTAGCGTCATTAGGATCCATCTGCTCCAAGGTCTTCTTTCTTTCTTTATCAGTACCCCAAAGAGTTGTCGGCATTCCGCTTAGGTTGGAGACACTTCTGACATGCTGTTCAATAAATTCCTCAATTGCCCTAAAGATGGCAATGTTGTACTCATGCCTAGTCTTGGCCTTCCCTAAGCGAGAGTCCAAGGAGTGCAATTTCTTGTATACATCTTCCATTTGGCTACTGTCCACGTCCTCCTCCTCCTCCTTCTTCCTCTTTCCTTTCTGTTTTGTCAAGTTTTTAACTTCATCCTTTAACAATTTCATATATGCCTCTAAGGCTTCCAGCCTTTTAGTAGGGCTTTCCAATTGCACTTCCTGGGGGTTGGTACTACTGATATGTAGAAGGTCATGAGCAATTTCAAAATCCTGAGAACCCTTCTCCACAGCAAGGTCTCGAGGTTGAGCTTCCTAGAAGCCCTGGTAACCGATCTTCGCAAGGTAGAGGCCAAGTGGGGGGCAAGAGCTTCAGAAGGGGGAACAGGAGAAGAAGCCTGAACGGCCGGCATGGGGGTGACAATAGCGGTGGTAGGGACAGAGAAAGGAGAAACAGGGCTAGCAGCAGCAGAGCTTGGCAAAGGAGGAATCGAGCTAGGGGAGGATGGGAGACCAGGAAACCTGAGCAGACAGCATTTGTGTAGCAACAAAATGAGCCCCTGGTGCAAAGGAACCGCCCGGGAATGCTTTTGAAACTCAAGAATGGAGCGTTCAAGAGAGTTCAATAAGTAATGGGGGAAACAAACCAGCCGATCCCTACGAAAATGATTAAGAAAAATAAGGTGCTTCGTAGGAACAGTGACAAACCTCCCTTCCAATGAGATGAATCGTATCATCATGCGGGTTACTTCATCATATGGTGGAGGGATCGAGCTGACAAGAAGGCCCGCTGTTAAGTGGGTCAGTTTCTCCTCTCCCTCAACAAATCTTCTCTCTTCCACATCTCTATCAACCCTTTTGTTAAAGAATCTGAAGCCCTCCAAGCCAAGGCCAGTCGCTTCAGCAATAAGCTCTTCATTGATTAAGACCTTCTGCCCCCCATACTCCACTGTCCTCTCCTTCCAATCTTTTGCAAAGCGCACAGAGATGCTCTGGTCATGTCCTTGAACTTTTTCCATGAAGTTTGTTATTCCACCCTTGCTAAGAATGTTCCACAGCTCAATATTGTCTTTCCAATCTGGGTCCACACTAGGCTCAATTTGACAAGGAGGACCCCCCATCTTCTCTGTTCTGAGCTATTTGCAACTAATTCCCAACTGATTGCCAAAGTCAGTCCACTCTTTGCTACAGTAATATAGCTCAATATAGATATATTACTTGTTGTACTCCCATGTTGTTTAGTTTGTAGTAATCTTATTTTCCTATTTAAATTGAAGTTTAAGTTGTAATTATCCACGGGATGTACTATATTATCTTGGTTTATGAGTAAAATTTGAAGTTTATTAAATGTGTACTCTTGAAACCAAAATCTAGGAACTACTTTTGAATTTGAATATGTTTAGTAGAACTATATGACAGTATCCTATCACCAAGGATAATGGACAATTACGTGTGTACATGAAGTAGTATATAAGTTTAGGAAAACTCTCAAGCCCTCTCACACTCTACTACTTGGCCCTTCAAGCCGAAGCTGAAGCCCATTTGCTTCTCCCTTGCTAAGCCTGGATTTTAGGGTTTTTCCTTTTTGAAGGCTTTATAATTAGATTTAAATATAAACTTGGGATAAATATAAAATTATCTTAGGTTAAGTTTAATATCTTTTATTCAAGTTGTTTATTTTCATTTTTCATTAAATTAATTATATTTTTAATTAATTAAGGCTTATTTAGAAATTAGGTCCTAATTTAACCTTTTGAAATCAAATTAGAGTACTTAAGCTAACCAAGAAACTTTAAATTACAGATGTCAAATATTTCTTTGCCATTTTGAGTTTTTGGGGGAATTTTTATTGCATTTTGGGAGGTTATGTTTGTGAATCTAATCTTTAATCTCACGCATATGCTCTTTTCTCACACTTCTATAAGTGATCTTAAAAAGCAGAAATGTGAGTTTTTTTTAATGTTTCCCTCATGTGTTTACCTGAGGAAAACTTCTAAGTAATTATTTATAGGACCGAATATACAAATATTATTCTCAAATCTACTAATTGTAGGTTACCTTTGTTCTTGATAATCAAGAAAACCTTTTAATTATGGTTTTTTCTTAAACATTGTAAAAACTTTCTCTAATTAAATTTTTCAGAGATGGGTTTATTCCCCCTCAGACTCTAACTGTGGGAAGTATGTGGCAAAGGGACATAAACTCTTTATTGAGGAGTACCATATGAATCCTAAAGTAGTTGACACCTTGAGTGAACTAGCCAACAAAATAGGATTCCCATCTATCTGACTAGTATACTTTTTTTTAGGATTAGAGTCAACTTTATCCATAGTGGCAACCTCAACTTGATCCTTTGAGAAAATTAAAATCCGGCTTATTGTATCAAGAGAGGTGAAGTAAATATGAAGAATACGAATTTTCCTATTGTACCACACTCACTTGAGTAAATTTTGGAATTTAGGGAGAGAACCATCTTTATAATAAGCCACTCCTTAACCAAGTCAATTTAAGCTTGGAGGCTTTCCTTACATAATGTTATCATCTTCTATTTTGTGTTATAAATTTCTTATTGCACATTCTTCTCATATGCATTCTATATACCCATATTATAAATTTTCAATCAATGATAAAATTACAAGTCTTGAGTTTTGGATATTTGTATCCTAGCTTAAGAAAAATCATTCTCAATCTAAGTCTTGACATCTTGTTATTCGCTTCACCAAGGTCAAGCACTTTATCATCTTCTTGAGTCTTTTAGTTTAAAATTCACATTGTTAAACTCTAATAACTCAACCATCCTATGCCTATAATTTTAACATTGATGTAGAGCCATGCATACAACTTAAAACTCACCAACAACTTTTTATTTGAAGTCAAAATTTCAACATTCCAATCACCAAAACCAATAACTTGTCATTTTTCTCAAGAAGACTAAAATTTTCTTAAACACACAAAAATTCATAAAACATTATGCAAAAGATCAAAATCATTTCAATCATGTTTAAAAACAACAAATAAACTTGATCCAATCACTAAACTAGTTTCATCACTTTATCTTTCATATTTTCCTTTTTGACCTCCAAATGACCTTATAGCCCCAGAAACTTTTCTTTTCTGGGAATATTCTCAAATTACACACTACCAAATATTACTGGTAATATTTTTATACATCCTTTATCCTCATTCATGTTCGTATGAATTTTCAAGAACCAAGTCTTTACCAATAAAAATTTATCCTCCTAATTAGTAATTTTGACTAGCTCTAACAATTAGCCCTCATATCAAGAAAACCTATGTGTCTAGGGAATTACACAAAAAAACAAGGACAAGTATTTATAGTTACTGACACCCATAAATCTCTTATTACTTTTTGGTGAGTTTTAAGTTCTAACTCCTTCCCTATTTCTCCCAACACTAAACCCTCCTTTTATAGCTTGTTCGAATAGGTCAACTAGGGTTTAAAGGGCAATTCTTTGTTTTTAGCTTCCCTACTAATTTTCCACATTCCAAGAGCTTTACTCCACTTATTGGGGACTTTCTTCAAGAATCCTCACTACCACATCCACTTGCTTCTTCTTGGTTTTCTCAATTTCACCTATGTTTCTAGGTTTGGGCTTCTAGTCTTTGAGTTCTACGCTCTTTTCCACCATACCCTGTTTTGGTCCTCTCCCTTATGTTTGATCAAAATTTCTCACTAATATTTCCTCCTCACTATCCTTTACTATATTTTTCCATCACCCATTCAATATTCATGTTTCATTACTTTTCTCAAAAATATTTATATTTACATTCACTTGTCCTTAGTTTTTCTCTTAGCACTGTAGTAGTTAATCATGTGTTTTCTTATATTCATTGTCTCTGAAAGAATTGAATATTTCTTCTAAGATAAACTTAAATTTTAAATATTACCCAAGTTGTTAATCATTTTTTTCCTTTTTATACTCTCTTTAAAGACAACTAAAACTCTTTCTATTCGTGACTATCACAACTTTCTAATTAGGACTCTATATTCACCTTTTGCTTTCTAAATATGATTTTCCCATTATAATCAATGATCCTCAAGACTTCTTCCACTTAGTCAAATTTATTCTATCTTCAAAAGATAATTCAAAAACAAAGACTCAAGATTTAATTTTTCACTTTTCTTATCTCTAGCTTCTTCAAATATGAGCATGCTCATTCAAGAAGATAATGCGGTCTGACTGCAAACTCCTCACTTATAATTTTTTGCCTAAGACCTTACTTTATTTCTTTGACTTGAGTTAATGTTTTTACTGACTCTTAACCCCCCATAGTTGTCTTTCCATTCCTGACATAAAATTATTTGGTTTTCAAATTTTAATGATTAAATCTTACCTTCTCAAAATCTCCCCATTAGCACTCTTTACTAAGTACAGTCCGCTAACACTAGATTTTTGCAAATTAAGATCTCATAAGATTTTATTTACTATTTTAAACAAATCCTCATCACTGAGAAACCTTATTCATATCAAACTCACCATTCATTTCTATTACTGGCTTCATAAATCCCTTATAAACGGTTTTACTCATAAATCCCTTAAGGATAGGATATTCAAATACAGTCAAAATGGGAAACACTGTTCTTTATCAAGATCTATTTCTACTGAGAAATGCAACTCCTCATCATTCTTCATACAAAAATTGATCCCTCAACACATTAACTTAAGACATGTTTCAAGGATTCCTTGGAATTTTTATACTAAACCTCCTTTCAACTAGCCCTAGAGTATAATCCAACCTAGGGAAGAGTAATACTGAGTTATTAAATTTTTCTCAAGATTTATAATGATTCAAATTAATCAACCTCACCTATGCACACTTGCAAGTATCATATCATAATGACTCGTTCAAGTCACAAGTAAGAACTCCTCAAATTTTCAATCAATCACACAAGAGGACTGGCATATGCACAAACATAATTACAAAGTTTACCAAACCCTACCACAGTTTCAACCTTAGTCACTATTCATTCTTCTCCCATAACATCACAAGCATAAATTTCATGAAATCAATCTTATCACACAATATATTTCCCTAATTATCTTATAAATCCTTCATACCATTATATATCCCAACAAGTACTTACTTTCAACACAGTTTCACTGATTTTCCATACTTGAATGTCTATTTCACTTAGCACCTTGTCACAACCTTCTTCATGCTTCCTTTGAGACTATACTAGACTACAAACACCTTTACAAACAATTACATACTTAATTCATTCAAGAAAAATCCATAGACTTTCAAGAGTCATTTTTCAAACCACGATTGCAGAGTTATATATATATAAAGAATCCTTCATTAGATATGCATGGAATCTACAAAGCTCTTAGAGCTCTAAGGCTCTGTTACAAAAAAATCTTTATTCTTCTTCCTTTTTCCAATCCCTACAACAACTATTTGAATTCCTTTGGCATGATTTTAAGAAGGATAGGTGGTTAGGTTTCCACCATCTAACTCACCTTACTATAAGCTAACTAGAGTGAAATAACACCTTATTTGGTTATGTAGGTGAGTTTAATAACATGACCACCTTATATTATCCATTTTAGGCCTAAACTAACATTATAAATACTAACATACTAACACCTAGGCCTAGATTACACTTAAGACTAATTTGAATATTTAAATGTAAATTTTGGAGTGAAACCTCCAAAATGCCACTTATTACATCATAAAGTGTCCATATAGACTAAATAGGACCTAAAAGCATCCTAAAACATCCTACACACCTAATTAAGCCAAAATTGTGCTATTTAGATGATGCTCTTGCATCATACTCCCCATGTGGAGAGAAATGTAGTATATACAAAGGCCTTATTTCTTTATTTTCTTCCAATTGTGCTCTAATTATAACATTCTCCTCTTCTCTGTTGTATTTTCCCCATCTTCATCAACTCCATACCTCCTTTTCTCTTTACTCTTTAACTTCATATTCTTCATCTTGTCTTTACCCTCAAAAATGAGGTCTTCGTAGCTTATTTCCTTCACTTGAGCTCTTTCAAGAATTTATTTTTCAATTATTTTGATCTCCACATCTAGAGTACCTACAATCAAACATGAACACAAAAGCATAGATGTAAAAACATGATACTTTGGTGTCTCTTCACCAACTTGATCTTCACTTTCTATTTCATTTTCAGTCTCTTCATTCATCTCTTCAACTTTCTCTTCTTTATACTTCACTTCTTCATTATTCAAAGCACATTTAAGTGCCCATAATTCATCCTCTAACTATTCTTAACTGATATATACAAAAATGAAAAAAAAAAAATGTTGCTCTTCTTTTAATTATTCTTCAAAAATGAATTCATCCTTTCCTATGTGGGTAAGTGCATGAAGTTGGGGGGCCAAAAGGGGTTCTTAAGTGGACACATTTTTCTAAAAAAAAATAAAAAATTCAGCTTGTATGAGTTTTTTTAAATAGTTACACTCAAAATTGGAAGATGTTGTATAAACATGAATAGTATAATTTTGAATATAGTTTCTAAGCTACTAGATTTTATTGAAAACGGATAAGTTTAAGTGGGTCAAATAACTAAAATATCAATAGGTGCTCATGTTTTTGTTAAAAAACATAATAGAGTGAATTTCGTGCCCCCACCATTTTTTTAGCACCATTTAGTATTTTTGAAAACCCTTTGGTAGAAACATAGCTAGGAGCATCTAGTTTGGGATCCATTTTTTTAAAGATTATTTTAGAAATTATTTTTTTTCTTATGATTTTTATAGTACAATAATTTTAAATTTAAAAAAATAACAGAGCTTCAACTGTGCCCCCCCTAACTACCTCAAAAAATATCAAAAATTAGAATTTTATTTGAATATGTATAGAATTAGGCCTAGTTTGGGTTAGTATATTTTTTTTTCTATTTCAATGAGCCAAAAAAAAAAAGATACACAACAAAAAATAAACATGTTTAAACTTTAAAAAATAGCTATAAAAAGGAATAGTTAGAAAATAAATAATATGGAAACCTTATATTAGTTAGAAAATTTGAAAATTTATATTTTTAGAAAGAAAAAACTCTACTCTAGGTCGTGTTATAATTTTTAAATGAATCAATCGTTTTATATTGATTTATCATGGAGGAAGTGGAATTATTTCATTTTTCTATGAAAACACGTTGTTTGTTGTGTTTGTGAAGGTCCATACCTCAGGCTTGAGGAACCAAACTGGATCTAAACCTCGAGGCATGGCTTGGAAAAAGTAAAAAAACAAAACGTGTACGCATACACATTATAATGCTTACGTGTGTATGTGTTCTTCATAGTATGAACATTATATGTGCTTTTGGCATGCTTCTATTTACAAAAATAAAAATTTATTTTAGTAAATATAAGAAATTAGGGTCACTCTGCACCTTATGGAATTAGTCTCATAGCTCCATTAGTCACGGTTTAGGAGATAGTTTTTAATAGTATAATTTGGTTAGCACATAGGTAATTTTCAATATTTCATAATTTAGCCTAATGCTTTTAGTTAAATTCTACAATCAAAACCCTAAACCCTAAACATGAGGCCATAAACTTAAACCCTAAACCCTAAACCATGATCCCTAAACCCTAAAACCTAAACCCTAAACCGTAAGCCTTAAACCTTAAACCTTAAATATTCAACCCTTACCCGTGAGTTCTAAACCCTAAACCCGAAGCCTTAAGCCCTAAACCCTAAGCCCTAAGCCCTAAACCATAAACCATAAACTATGAACCATGAGCCCTAAATTTTAAACTCTAAACCCTAAACCCTAAAAACTAAATCCTAAACCCTAAACCCTAACCCCTAAACCCTGAACAATAAATCCTAAACTCAAAATCTTGAGCCCTAAACCCTAAACCCTAAACCCTAAATCCTAAACACTAAACCCTAAACCTTGAACTTTGTAACCTAAAACCTTAACCCTCAACCCTTAACCCTGAGACTTAAACCCAAAACTATAAACCCTAAACCTAAAAACAAAAATAATAAACCCTCAACCCTGAACACTAAATCCTGAACCCTAAAACCTAAACCCTAAACCCCGAGCACTAATCCCTATAACCTAAACACTAAATCTAGATCCCTAAGATCTAACCCCTAAACCTTAAACCCATAACCTTGAACCCTGAACCTTGAGCCATAAACCCTAAACCCTAATCCATAAACCATAAACCCTAAAACCTAAACCCTAAATCCTAAGCCTTGAACCCTACACCTTGATACTTTAGCCCTAAACCCTAAACCCTAAACCCTAAACCTTAAACCCTGATCCTTGAGCCATAAACCCTAAACCCTAAATCTAGATCCCTGAGTTCTAACCCCTAAACCTTAAACCTATAAATCCAAACCCCGAATGTTGAGCCATAAACCCTGAACCATGCACCCTAAACCCTAAACCCTAAGCCTTAAATCCTACACCTTGATCCCTAAACCATGCACCCTAAACCCTAAACCCTAAGCCTTAAATCCTACACCTTGATCCCTAAGCCCTAAACCCTAAACCATGTACCCTAAGCCATAAGCCCTAAACCCTAAACCCTGAGCCCTAATCCATAAACCCTAAACCTTAATCCCTAAATGCTAAATCCTAAACCCTAAACCCTAAACCATGAGCTCTAAATGTTAAACCATAAACCCTAAACCATAAAAAATAAATCCTAAACCATAAACATTGACCCCTAAACCCTAAACAATGAATCTTAAACCCTAAACCCCAAGCCCTAAAGTCTAAACCCTAAACCCTAAGCCCTAAACACTAAACTCTAAACCCTAAACTCTATGACCTAAACCCTTAAACCTGAGACCCAAACCCTAAATCCTAAAACCAAAATAATAAACCCTAAATCCTGAACCCTAAACCTTAAACCCTGAACCCTGAGCTCTAAAACCTAAACACTAAATCCAAAGCCATAAACTCCGACCCTCAAACCTCATATATTTCCAGTAGGTCTTATGAGTGAGTTCATCTTTTTGAATATAAATATTAGGAGTATATTTCCTAGTCTTGTTCCTAGAACCATCATTAAGTATGCTTGTATTATGAGAGGTGAGACAAGAAACTAAATGGATATGACATCTACCTTGTGATTTGTAATGCATATTACACATCTCTTCAAAACATGTTTCTCCCCACATATACTTGTGCTCTTGAATGTCAATTTATTTACACTCTGAAACAAATTTCACATTTCTCATATTTCTATGTATGGTATTATGTAAGCCAGGATAACCCATTGGAAGATGGAAAAAATAATTGTCGTAACAAAAAAATTAGTCTCAAAGGAAATGGAAGAAACACAGAGAATATACCAATGCAGAGGTGTAGGATCAGAACCGAATTTCTTGTAGTATCCTCTCCTCTGGAGAAAGAGAAAGATCTTCTACTACTAGAATGGATAGAAATTTGATAGAACTTCCTGAAGTGTTCAAAATAAGCATAACAATCGGGGAATGGCTAAGAACACAAAGGGGTTATCAATCGTCTAGTAAATATTTCTTGTTTACTTTTGGATAGGAGTCAGATGGCCTATGACTTAGTGACCTTCCATTCATTCATAATTCCTTCTATGATAAACCCATGGATGCTTTTAAAATCACCATAAAAATATTGGTATAGCAGCAGATTTACACAATAAAACAATAGATTTCTTCTTAATTTCCTCATGCTAATACAATGGCTATTATATAGCCAGGAATGTTGTTGAACAACTTCCTATAAAATAGGAAGTATACAAAACAATAACCTTCCCGTACTAATATATTGTTATACATTTGTTATAACAATATAAACATACTAACCAATAATAATAAATTAACAACCATGTGAATACTAATTCCTAACATTCCCCCCCTTAGTGTTTACAAGGTATAAAAACATCCACACACTCAACTACAGTATGCTCACCCCTGTGGCATGTCCAACTCTGTGACTCATGACCTTGATCCAAAAGAAAGGCTCTCTCCTTCCATGGTTTTAAACAGGCTTACCACAAACCTTGACGTGACAGGAACTTCATCAATTGTCCACCTCGTGTGGTTTTCTGGATCCTCCCACAAACCCTTTCAAGATCCATGAACTGACTTACTCTGGTGCTATTGTTCATCACTATGCTTATACATCAGGGAATTATGTAGGAAAAACAACATGCATATCTCAAAACTGCACAATAGAAGATATACTGAAAAAATTTCACATTACTTCCTATAAGAATCGTAATGTTCTTAATTGTAGTCTCTGTCATTGATCACTGCCACTCGATCTCGAACAGCATAGAAAACTGCCACTACCACTGGAAGCTTTCCTTGACTAAGTCATTTTGGGTGCAGAATGGGAATGGAACATTGGTATGTATTCCCCCCCACAATGTGAAATTCCAAATAAGAAATCAGAAAGGTAAAAATGTATTGTGTTGTATCATACTAACTGGATCTTGTTGTCTTGATCTTGCTGCACATGATCACCATTTCCAATGAACGTATTCACTGACCGATCATCTTCCAACGAAGTACGGCAGTCAGAGGATCTCTGCAGTCATAGGATCACCGTAGTTTTCTGCTGTCTTATACAATTCTTTTCCAGTATTAACAATAAATCACACCACTCAAATCAACAGGAACACTGCAAACTGAAGCATACTGAGAAAATGGAAACCACACTGAAAATCATATACTCACACCATACATATGCCACCATAGCTTCTGCGCGGCCCCGTCGTTGGTGACTGACAAGAGGTCGATGTTTGACCTCCTTCCTCTGATGCCTCCTTCCTCCATTAATATGCTACTTAACTTAGCATATTTGGAATTTGAGGCTCAAAAAATACCTTCAATAATTTGGACGTCGCGTACAAGCGAAAATGTGTCTAAAATTGAAATGTGGGGAAAAAAATTATTTTTTGAACTTTGGAAGATGACACTTTTTACAATAGCATTGACCCACAATGAACTTTTGATGACTGAACAAAAATCAACTCTCGACTTGATAATGACTATTTTGAATCGGACAAAAAGACTCGACTAAATTAAAAAGTAATAAAATGAGATTACTTTTTAAATGAAAATGAGTATTAAAAATCCTAAAATCACCTATATGGAATTATTTGACTTGTTAAGCTTTTGAATAACACAATGACCCTCTAGATAGGATATTAAATCTGTGACTAATAAAAAATTAAAATGACACTAAAACTTGACACGTAATTTAAAAATAACTGACTATGAATAGACACTAACCCGAGACTGATTCAATGAAGAGTTTATATTATACTCAATACGTCATATAGAGAATCATCTGAATGGCCACATGGAGAATGAGACAACTTCAAACCTATTGACTGCAGATTTACAAGATAAATTTTTCAGGCTTATAATACTACACGTCAGAACATGTCTTTAGACTGAAATGGAAGTGCATGTGAACTTGCAAGGTCGATTTCTAATGTATTGATAAAATCCTGAAGATAAAGATCGGACTGCATAAAGATGTTAAATGCATGAATTTCACCTTCACCTTCTAGATTCTCCCTTATAGTATGCGTTAAGACCAATGAAGTGTCTAATGCAAGCTCACATAAAAAAAAATGTCAGATTTTACGGAGCAGAATGTGAAGAAGAAGTTTTACAGGGCGTAGTGTAACAGGAAAAAAAAAAAGAGCCCGCCAAATCAATACATGATGGGTCCAGATCCACAACGTCGAAAAAGTACTCAGAATCTACGTTGAGTGCTTGAGTTCCACATACCACAGCCTTTTGTCTCCCGATTTGACAGCTATATGCACACAGTTGTATAGAGATACAAATATAAATTACGCTGGAAAGGTATGGATCATAAAATAATGATTGTTTTTTTGGCTACACAGATCGTGGCTTCTAATAAATTATATTATGCAACCATTTTCAAGAATGGCATTGAAACAACTGGACGTAGATGGTAATAATAGTCATCAGATCTGTAACAGTACAGAAATGAATCACCTTGATAAAATCCGCACAAATCTGTAAGAAAAAATTAAATGATAATTTGATTCAATCACATGGAATTGTCATTAACAGGGGCAAGAATATCTACAAAACTGCCCCTTAGATATCTATTTCTGCATAGCAAACACAGAGAAAAGCATCACTCTGATACCAAATATTGGTATAACAGCAGATTTACACAATAAAACAATAGATTTCTTCTTAATTTCCTCATGCTAATACAATGGCTATTATATAGCCAGGAATGTTGTTGAACAACTTCCTATAAAATAGGAAGTATACAAAACAATAACCTTCCCGTACTAATATATTGTTATACATTTGTTATAACAATATAAACATACTAACCAATAATAATAAACTAACAACCATGTGAATACTAATTCCTAACATTCCCCCCCTTAGTGTTTACAAGGTAGAAAAACATCCACACACTCAACTGCAGTATGCTCACCCCTGTGGCATGTCCAACTCTCTGACTCATGACCTTGATCCAAAAGAAAGGCTCTCTCCTTCCATGGTTTTAAACAGGCTTACCACAAACCTTGACGTGACAGGAACTTCATCAACTGTCCACCTCGTGTGGTTTTCTGGATCCTCCCACAAACCCTTTCAAGATCCATGAACTGACTTACTCTGGTGCTATTGTTCATCACTATGCTTATACATCAGGGAATTATGTAGGAAACACAACATGCATATCTCAAAACTGCACAATAGAAGATATACTGAAAAAATTTCACATTACTTCCTATAAGAATCGTAATGTTCTTAATTGTAGTCTCTGTCATTGATCACTGCCACTCGATCTCGAATAGCATAGAAAACTACCACTGCCACTGGAAGCTTTCCTTGACTAAGTCATTTTGGGTGCAGAATGGGAATGGAACATTGGTATGTATTCCCCCCCACAATGTGAAATTCCAAATAAGAAATCAGAAAGGTAAAAATGTATTGTGTTGTATCATACTAACTGGATCTTATTGTCTTGATCTTGCTGCACATGATCACCATTTCCAATGAACGTATTCACTGACCGATCATCTTCCAATGAAGTACAGCAGTCAGAGGATCTCTGCAGTCAGAGGATCACCGTAGTTTTCTACTCTCTTATACAATTATTTTCCAGTATTAACAATAAATCACACCACTCAAATCAACAGGAACACTGCAAACTGAAGCATACTGAGAAAATGGAAACCACACTGAAAATCATATACTCACACCATACATATGCCACCATAGCTTTTGTGCGGCCCCGTCGTTGGTGACTGACAAGAGGTCGATGTTTGACCTCCTTCCTCTGATGCCTCCTTCCTCCATTAATATGCTACTTAACTTAGCAGATTTGGAATTTGAGGCTTAAAAAATACCTTCAATAATTTGGACGTCGCGTACAAGCGAAAATGTGTCCAAAATTGAAATGCGGGAAAAAAAATTATTTTTTGAACTTTGGAAGATGACACTTTTTACAATAGCATTGACCCACAATGAAATTTTGACGACTGAACAAAAATCAACTCTCGACTTGATAATGACTATTTTGAATCGGACAAAAAGACTCGACTAAATTAAAAAGTAATAAAATGAGATTACTTTTTAAATGAAAATGAGTATTAAAAATCCTAAAATCACCTATATGGAATTATTTGACTTGTTAAGCTTTTGAATAACATAATGACCCTCTAGATAGGATATTAAATCTGTGACTAATACAAAATTAAAATGACACTAAAACTTGACACGTAATTTAAAAATAACTGACTATGAATAGACACTAACCCGAGACTGATTCAATGAAGAGTTTATATTATACTCAACACGTCATATAGAGAATCATCTGAATGGCCACATGGAGAATGAGACAACTTCAAACCTGTTGACTGTAGATTTGTAAGATAAAATTTTTAGGCTTATAATACTGCACGTCAGAACATGTCTTTAGACTAAAACAGAAGTGCATGTGAACTTGCAAGGTCGATTTCTAATGTATTGATAAAATCCTGAAGATAAAGATCAGACTGCATAAAGATGTCAAATGCATGAATTTCACCTTCACCTTCTAGATGTCATGTCTCCCTTATAGTATGCGTTAAGACCAATGCAGTGTCTAATGCAAGCTCACATAAAACAAACTGTCAGATTTTACGGAGCAGAATGTTAAGAAGAAGTTGTACAGGGTGTAGTGTAACAGGAAAAAAAAAAAGAGCCCGCCAAATCAATACATGATGGGTCCAGATCCACGATGTCGAAAAAGTACTCAGAATCTATGTTGAGTGCCTGAGTTCCACATACCACAGCCTTTTGTCTCCCGACTCGACAGCTATATGCACACAGTTGTATAGAGATACAAATATAAATTACGCTGGACAGGTATGGATCATAAAATAATGATTATTTTTGTGGCTACACAGATCGTGGCTTCTAATAAATTATATTATGCAACCATTTTCAAGAATGGCATTGAAACAACTGGACATAGATGGTAATAATAGTCATCAGATATGTAACAGTACAGAAATGAATCACCTTGATAAAATCCACACAAATCTGTAAGAAAAAATTAAACGAGAAATTGATTCAATCACATGGAATTGTCATTAACAGGGGCAACAATATCTACAAAACTGCCCCTTAGATATCTATTTCTGCATAGCAAACACAGAGAAAAGCATCACTCTGATACCAAATATTGGTATAGCAGCAGATTTACACAATAAAACAATAGATTTCTTCTTAATTTCCTCATGCTAATACAATGGCTATTATATAGCCAGGAATGTTGTTGAACAACTTCCTATAAAATAGGAAGTATACAAAACAATAACCTTCCCGTACTAATATATTGTTATACATTTGTTATAACAATATAAACATACTAACCAATAATAATAAACTAACAACCATGTGAACACTAATTCCTAACAAAAAAAGATAGGGGTAGTCATCTAGTCTAGTTAAGGGTGTGATGTGATTTCCAAACAAATTGAAATTCATACAGATTTAGAGGTCATAACATGAATTTACAAATATATCTATTGTTATAAATGGAATCCAAGTAACGATGTCTCCTTATATCCAAATATCGAGGACTATTGGGGTCTGTGGTAGGATTGGACATTCAGGAATCATTGAGTGTCTAAATAAGAATGTCATTGCATCTGGAGAAACATTTTCCAACATTGGAGTAATGTATCCTGGTAAATAACTTGAACCTTAGAAATCCTCTCAAATTGCAAGCTTACACAAGCACTTGACATATCAAGATTTTTTCTTCGAATGAAAATTTCATTCCTAATAGCTTGTAACTAAAAGATTTATTCAAAAGAGAGTCAAAAACATTTCTTTGTATCAAACTATTCTTGGGTATCTGGCATTTCCCTCCTTCAAAATATCAACAGATGAAAGACATCAAATTGTGATGACTCTCTTTGAATGTTCTTCTTAGGAAGCAAAAGAACCCTTTTTAGTTGAATGCTTTGTGTTAATATTAATAAGAATGGGTGAGAAACAAAACATTATAATGGCTGAAATAGTTCCCATGTGATGGAAAAAGAAGATAGATGTATTGGGTAACATTTATTTGTACTGAATTGTTCTTATATATCTGTAATTTCCCTCCTTCAAAATATGAGTAGATTAAAGGCATCAAATTGTGATGACTCCCTTTGAATGTTCTACCTACAAAGCAGATGAACCCTTTTTAGTTGAATACTCTCAGTCAATACTAATAACAATGGGTAAGACAAAAAACGTTACAGTGAGTGAATGGATGAGCCTAAACCTTGAGCCATAAACCCTGAGCCCTAAAACCTAAACACTAACCCCTAAACCCTAAACCCTAAACCCTAAACCCTAAACCTTGAGCCTTAAACCCTAAACCCTAAAATCTTTTCCCTAAACCCTGAACCTCTTCCCTTAAACCTTAAACCCTAAACCTTAAGCCCTAAACCCTAAACCTTAACCCCTAAACACTCAACATTGAACCCTAAGCCCTCAACCCTCAACCCTCAACCCTAAACCTTAAAACCTAAGCCCTAAACCCTGATCCCTAAACCATAAGCCATAAACCATAAGCCCTAAACCCAAAACCCTAATCCCTAAACCATAAACCCTAAACCCTAAACCTTCAACCCTAAACTGTACACCCTAAACCCTTAACCCTAAAATCTATACCCTAAATCCTAAACCCTAAGTCTAAATCCTAAACCCTATTTTTACTACCTGGAACCCTAAAACCTAAACCCTAAACCCTGAGTGTTAAACCCTAAAAAATAAACCATAAACCCTAAACCATGAGCCCTAAACCCTAAACCCTAAGATTGAAATCCTAAACTTGAAACCCTAAGCCCTAAACCCTAAACTTTGAGCCCTAAACCATAAACACTAAGACCGAAACCCTGAGCCCTAATCTCGAACCCTAAACCCTCAAACCTGAACCCACAACCCTAACCCATAAACACTAAACCCTTAACCCTAAGCCCTAAACCATGAACCCATAACCCTCAACCCTAAACCTTAAACCCTAAATCATGAGCCCTAAACACTAAACCCTAAACCCTAAACCATAACCTTGCACCATGAGCCCTAAACCCTAAACCCCAAACCCTAAGACCGAAAGCCTAAACCTTAAACCATAAACACTAAATCCTAAACCCTAAACCCTTAGCCCTCAACCCTCAACCCTCAACCCTGAGCCATGAGCCCTAAGGAGGAGGCAAATTACAATCACCTCATTTCTGCCATAGGACAAGAATCTTGTTCTGGGAGTAATCCTCTATCTATAAAGTGAGGATCTAATTTTAGTAAGAAGTCGACAAGCATCATAGAGTTGATTCGTGGCCACTAAAGTGAATTATGGACCAAATTTCAAAATTGGTACCAATTCAAGCAGTGGTAGGGCCAAAATCCAATCCAGAAGGTCAAAAAACCTACAAAATGACTATATGTTTTCACAAAAAAAAGACCAACTACAATATATATGGCCTGAAAGTTTTAGGTAATTGTTGAAATTCTGAAAATGAGTAAGTACTGACCAGATTAGATTTTGAAAAACTATATTCTAGATTATAACTGTCAGAGCTACGGGACCACTTCCATTAGGTGCAGAGTGACCCTAACTTATTTTACTAAATTATTATTATTAACATTTATTTTAGTAAATATGGCTCCTTTAGGCCCTCCTAAACTTCATATAGCCCAAAATGAGTAGGTGTTTCATAACACTAGAAATGCTATTTACACATTACAATGCGAACGTTTTATAATGCGTACGTGTTTTAGGTTTGTGAATTCTCAAGCCTATGAAAACATAACGTGATTGTGTTATTGTAAAATTCGATCGCCTTTCATTCATTTTCATTTTTTGTCCACTTTTTTTCCCCCCAACTTGGTGCACTTACCCATATCTTTGATTTCTTTTTCTCCTTTCTTGTTTACCTTCGTATTCATCATTTTTAACTTGTTTCATTCTTCTCTTATCCTCTTCCTAATCTATAATCTCTTTTCTCTCTTCATGAGTGACTTTAAGGGCCACTTCACCACCTTTTTCAACACTATCTTCATTAATTATCTTTGCATTTCTTTCATTTTTTTCTCTAAATCATTTATCTTCTCCATAGTCCTTAACTCTTTTATCTCATACTCTACCCACATTCTTCTTTTCCTCTATGTCTCTCTCAATTATTTATTTTTCTTTTTCTTCTCTCTCATATTTTTTTTATTTTTCACTAATTCTCATCAAATGAAGTAACTCTCTCACTATTTATTCCTCCATATTACTTCTAGCAAGTCTCTTTCACTTCGCCAAGTCTCACCTAGGTTTCTCTCTTACCTAGTCTCTTGAATTTTTTTCCTTCACTATTTATTTTATTTTTTCACTATTTATTCTCTCTTATTTCACTATCAAGGAGAAACATGTCCCTCCACATATAAAACTCACAAGAAGGTAATAATTAGCTTCATCAACTCAACTACATTCACCAAAGCAACTATTTACAGTGTTTCTTAACAAAAGGACAATTTTACCTTCAAATTGATCACTTCAAATTCTTGATTTTCTCAGCTCTGATACCAAAATGATATAAATCCATCTATACAACTTCAAACTCACTAAAAAAAATTTCTTAGAAGTCAAATTTACAACATTCCAATCACCAAAACCAATAACTTGTCACTTTGCTCAAAAAGACTAATGTTTCTTAAACACACCAAAATGCATGAAACATTATATAAAAGCTCAAAATATCTTCAATTATGTTTAACAACACCAAATAAAATTTCCCCAATCACAGAACCAGTTTCATTACTTCATCTTTCATATTTTTCCTTTTGACTTCTAAATGCCTTTGTAGCCGTGGAAACATTGATTTTGTGGAAAAATTATCAAATTAAACACTAATAAATCTGAATTGTAAGCTATTTAGACACCCTCTATCCTCATTCAAGTTCTTATGAAGTTTCAAGACTCAACTCTTTACCAATAAAAAGTTGTACTCATTTTTGTAATTTTGACTAGCTCCACCAATTGGCCCTCTTATAAGGAAAACCTTTGTGTCTAGGGAATTATACACACAAACAAGGAAAATTATTTATAGTTTCTGACACCCATTAATCTCTTATTACTTCATGGTGAGTTTCAAGTTCCAACACATTTCCTATTTCTCCCAACACTAAACCCTCATTTTTATCTTATTCAAATAGGTCATCTAGGGTTTGAAGGGAAATTATTGGCTTTTAGCCAGAATTCATTTTAAGACACGTCTAGAAAATTGGAGGTGGAAAATACCTAGCGAATATCCCTAGAACTAGTTTCAGTGAAAGGTGAATTTACCAATTTTTCATAACTAAATTTTTGCCCATTTTTTGAGCCAGAGAGACTATAGATTTGCAGACACTGACGCCGCGTTGACACATGACAACAAGGGTCGTTGACGCGCATCAACAAGCCTCGTTGACACCTTGTTGACGTACGTCAACAAGACCCATTGACACATGTCAACAAGGTAGGTTCTTACACGTCAATGACCCTTGTTGTCAGACATCAATGACCCTTGTTGTCACGCGTCAATGACCCTTGTTGATGTGCGTCAACATGCCTTGTTGATGCGTGTAAGTGAGGCTCATTGCTGAGCATCAACAAGGCAGGTTGATGCGCGTCAACAAGACTCATTGATGCATGTCAACAAGGCAAGTTGACACACATCAACAAGGGTCATTGACACATGTCAACAAGGTTCGTTGACCCTGGTTTTTTCCTATAAATACCCTCCCACCGGTCATTTTCACGTTTACACTTTTTGGCTCTCAATTTTTTTGTATACATAAATCCATTATCCAGGTCAAGTACAATCAAGCTCAAGGGAAACTACAATTGTGACTACAAGTACATCCCAAGCTCAAGAAAAAAATCAAGAGGAAAATCCAGTCAACCCACAAGCCCTATCCACGGGTAAGATACTCTATAGGAATCCTTTGTGCCCCCACGTCTAGACTATTTTACAAATTACTTCTGAATACAAGGATTTAATCGATGCATGTGAGTTTGGTGGGCTCGTTAAGATGCCCCGTTTCGAAATAGACCAAGATATTTTGAACTACCTTCTCTCCTCTTACCATATAGAGGACGACCTATTTAATGTTACTATGGACAATGGCCGATTGTTTCAATTTGGTATCAACCCAAATGATATTCATCAGTTTACAGGCCTCCCATTCATAAATTTACCCTTTGTTATAATGAAGGCAACACTCGTCAAAGATGATAAGAAATATCTCGAATCGACTTTCAATTTCTATGTTGATTGTAAGTGTAAACTGTTTTCATTCATCATTTTTATTCAGTTTTTGATTTTGATACAATTTATATTTATATTAATTCCAATTGTTTTTTAGCATTTACAGCTCATGTCAATACATCTAGGCATGTTGTGGATATGCAAGCAATTGCACACTATTTTCTTACTGTAATGATTTCCTTTTTTCAATCTAGAATAGTTTTGCAGGGTCTGCAAATAGATATACCAAACTGGGCCATTGCATACATTGTTGTAACTATCGCAAAACAAAAATTTGATTGGTGCACCGTTTTATCAAAAAAAAAAAGAACTAACATTACAAATGAAAAGCTTTCAAAAAAACCTATCATTTACTCCACAAACTATCTCCTTAGCCTTTATTACGAGGCTCTTTTAAATTTAAAAGACAAACCAATTCCAACCTGCACAGATGAGGCATTGATGAATTTGTCAATTCCATTTGAAGAACAACAGGTATAAACTATAAATTTTGTATTTTGACATTACACTATGCACAGGTATTAACTATTTACTGTTTGCAGAGAAGATTTATGGAGGCCCTTCCCCAAAAAAAGGCAACATCAAGAAGAAGAGGCCAACAACATGCTGAGGCTTTGGGAGATTCACAATCTGAAATGCAAGCTCACTCATCTCCGAACCCCCAACCATTTGAAATCATTAAATGCCAGAGAAGTAATACCCTTTCATGTATTATTTACAAATTCCAAATTTGTATTTTCATTTTCCCATTTAAATTTTACCCTATTGAATTGACATACAATTGTATGTTGATGACATTGTAGGGAATTTGGACCATACGCGTGTTTCTCAAATTCAACAATCTTCCCCAACTCACTCAGTTCAGTTGCATGCATTTGTGTCTTCTCAACAACCACCTTAGCAATCCCAACAACAGACAGCTCAAAAACCACCGATTACTACTCCAACACAGCCACCTCAAGCACCGCAAAAAGCTACCCCTCAACAAGGTACAAGTGTTGAATAGCACTTCATTTAATTTTTTAGTTTTTGCATTGTTTTCTAGTTTTTCATATGTTTTTTCTTGAAATTTTAACCACATTGCAGTCCTCCTTCTGTACAAACAGCGGCACCGCCCCCCTCCACCAATAATATTCAGAATACCAACCAGAGGATCAGGAAAAAATAATATTGGTAAACGTATGCCAATTGCTCTGGCCCCTAGTGGGACACTAAACATTACCTCCTCCTTTCGAATTCCAACCCTCTCACTTGGTGGCTTGCCTAGTGCAATGGACATATTGGTTTTAAATAATATAAATTTAGATGAAGATTACTTGGGCATTGATAACAATGATCCAACTGGATTTTTCAATACACGTGAGATGATTCAAGGCCAGTAGGTATACTTCTGTTTCAACATAATTTACCATATTGAAATTCATTTCACTTTAGATTTTTTTATTGAATCTTGATTTATTTTATCACAAACAATATCAGACCACCCAAAGGTAGAAACAAGTAGTAGTTGATCAACCCGAAAGCCCCCATACCTCTCCAGCGAGATCATCTTCATCAGATACAGATGGTGAACAGTTACTACATTTTCCTTTAGAGAACTTAATTTGTTATGATTGTCAATCCCATGTCGATGAGTTTATTCTACCTCATATCAGTCAGCTCATAGAATGGGAGAGAATGGCTAAAGTACGTATCGATGAGCTAATAAGTCATTATGAAAATTATTGGCAAAGGGATAGTTTATATGCTGCAGTCCAGAATCAACCTACAAAGATGGATTCCTTACTTACCCAAGTAAGAAGTGGGAGTGTCACGTATAACAACAAATATAAAGATCACATTTTGGATAAGACATTAAGAAAATTGGAAAATATTAGTGTTGAGGCCCAAGCATATTTTAACAAATGGTCTAAGGACAAGGATCTGGTAGCAGTTGCAAATGCTGAGAGCGATAGAGTGGTCGTAAGTATTATCACTTTCAAACAATACTTTTTGTTAATTTAAAGTTTTCTTATTTTAGTAATATGTTGAATTGTCATCACTTTTTTTGTGCAACTGAAATATGAAAATTTGAAGAGTCAAGCAAAGTTTTTCCAAGTTCACTTGGAAACCGTGAAGAACAGTTTATCCATAGTGAAGAATTTGAAGGAAAATATTGTTTTGGTTAAAAAACAAAACAATATACTGCAGAGGATAATTAAAGAGCATGGCTTCGACCCTAAAATATTATTCAAAACTAAGGTAGCTGTTGATCCAAATTTGTTGTCCCATGGAGATGCGATAAAGCAAGAAGAAAGAATTTTAAAAAATCTAGATAGTGCTGCAGAAGATCTCATAAGTTTTGGGATTATTTCTACCATTGGGGAAATGGGTACAAGTGGAGAATCCATTGGGGAAAGGAGTACAGAAGTGGAAAGGGTACAAAAAATTTAGGGTTGAAATTTTTCATTATTAAGTGTGGAAACTTGAAAAATTGAATCTATATTTGAAAATTTGAAACATTGAATGTTATGGTCATGGCATTTGAATTTTATAATCTAGATTTGAAATTTGGAACTTGAATTTGATAGCCTTTGAAAATTTGAAATACTATATAATCTTTAATTTTATAACTTCCTATATATTATGTATAGAATTTCTAGATTGTATATTGTGTTTATGTTTCTTTTCTACTTGTAATGATGATTGCATTAGATGTGGATGATGACATTACAATATAATCAGTCTCATAGATATGGATTATCATGAATTGTATGTGGACGTAGATTTAGCTTCAAGCACGATCATGGAATTTGGTTGATGATAATGGATAGCTCCAAGCAATCATGAGAAGATTCAAATTTCAATAAAAATTCCCAAAATAAAAACTCTATAAGATTGGAGTGTGTGGGAGGTGGGAAAATGGGCCAATGGGACTCATTTAAATTGGAAAGATCCCACCCTCCTTTTCAATGCAAATCAAGTCCTTTGTTTTTCATTTATCTTCCTAAATGGCACATTTTTCCCAAATCTGAGTTTGGGGAAAATGTGACATTTAGGAGGGGGAATTAGGCTCACCTAATCCATGATTAGGTGATATACTCCCTCCAAACCATGAAACATAATCACATACCACAAAATATGCCAAGGACCACCAAAGATGGCATAAAACACCAAGTTAACATTAACCAAAGGAGGATAATAGTACACGCTTAGAACACAACATGAACATACATAAAAAGGTAAGAGGTACGAGGTAAGCCAACCATCACATAATAAACCAAATACAATATATGAACAATGGACAACACGATGAGAAGGTATCATAAATCAATAAAGAAGGAATGGTTTTTCCTCATGGACCTTTTGTGTTAGTTAGGATGTATTTCCTAAACATATCATAACAATCTACCAAAGTAGTAATGTACCTATCAAACAACTATGTCCCGATGATAATGTCCTAAAAATATTTAAAAATAAGTAATAATTTCCCTACCATCATGATAGTGTAGATACAATTAATCACACGTGACCAAAAATGAGAGCACTGAAAAAGATGGCCACTACATCTCATTTTTTGTTCAAATCCTCATGAAAAATTCTTTTAGCATTGCATTCATCCACTTTGGAGATCATATTAATATCATCCACATTCAAGCATATACAGGATCAAACAATTTGAATCACTTCCAAGATCTTACTTGAGGTTTGCATGAGAGTTAGGGAAAAGGTATAAATGTGTTGTATTGTCATTTATATTTTGTTTATATGTCAATTTTCCTTATTTACACTTTATACACTTAGGATTGGGTTCCCATGAAAATAAAGGTCTTTTGATTGGATATTTCAACATCTTATCCTTTAATAATTGATGAAAGACACTAGAGAGACTTTCTTCGAGGGGTGTAAAATGACGTTTGACTTTGTGCATAGTAGTATTTTTGCTAGGTTGTAAGATTAGATTTTTGGTTGATTGCTCACTAAGGTGTGAAGAAATATGAAAAATTTGTTTCATCATCCCATGAAGTTTTTCTAGTAACTCATCGTTTGATGCCTTGTGTGAATCCACCATTATAGTAAAGATAAATACCTAGAGTTAGGAGGCAATTCGATTCAAACCTAAGAAAAGTGAATACTAAGATTGAAGAGGTTGGAAATGAAAGGAGAGGTAACTCAACCCTTAGAAAACTAAATACTAAGATGGAAGAGGCTAAAAGGTTTTATTTCTTGACCCTTAGTAAAGTGAATGCTAATATGGAAGAGGAAAAAATGTTTTATCACTTGACCCTTAGAAAATTGAATGCTAAGATGGAAGATACTAAAAGGTTTTATCGCTCGACCCTTAGAAATGTGAATGCTAAGATGGAAGAGGATAAAAGGTTTGATATCTCAACCCTTAGCAAAGTGAATGATAGGATGGAAGAGATTGAAAGGTTTAATTGCTCAACCCTTAGCAAAGTGAATGTTAAGATGGAAAAGATTGAAATTGATGATAGTCTGACTATTCAACCCTTAGAAAAGTGAATGCTAAAATAGAAGAATTTATAAAAATTGTAGTACTCATCCCTTAAAAAGTGAATTCTAAGATGGAAGATGGCGTGAAACATGATTGATGTGTTCAAATATTAACAAAGTGAATGTTAAGATAGAAGATACTTAGTAATGGAAGGGTAGTAATCAAATATGAACAAAGTGAATGTTGAAATAAGAGGTGTATAAATGATGACCAATAACCCAAATATCAATAAAGTGAATGTGAAAATAAGAGACAAAAGGGGTTAATTAATTATCTCATATTGTAGAAAAGTGAATTCTTAAGAGAGAGGGGTGTGCAAATGAAAATACCGAAAATTTAAAAAAGTGAATGCTTGATGTAGGAGCATCATGTACATAGCACAATTTTTTCTTGCTTAGGTGTGTAGTATTTTTTAGGATGTTTTTGGGACATATTTATTCCATATGGACCCTTCATCATGCAATAAGTGTCATTTTGGAGGTTTTCCTCCAAAATCCACATTTAAATGTTCAAATTAGTCTTAACTGTAACATACAGTCTTTTTAATGTTAGTTTAGGCCTAAAAGGGATAAAATAAGGTGGTCATGTTGTTAAACTTTCCTACATAACCCAACATAGTGTTAGTTCACTCTAGTTATCTTATAGTAAGGTGATTTAAATGGTGGAAACCTAACAACCTATCCTTCTTCTTAAAATCATGCAAAAGGAATTCAAATAGTTTTGTTGTAGGGTTTGGAAAAACGAAGAATAAGGAATATTTTTTTGTAACAGGGCCTTAGAGCTCTAGGAGCTTTGTTGATTCCATGAATATCTAATAAAGACTTATTTATGTATAAATGTGTATATAACTGCACAATCATGGTTTAATGATTCTTGAAAGTACATGATTGTTTCTTGAATGAATTAAGTATGTAATTGTTTTTACAAGTGTGTGAAGTCTAGTATAGTCTTAGAGGAAGCATGAAGAAGGTTGTGACAAGGTGCTAAGTGAAAGAGACATTTAAGAATAGAAAATCAATGAAAATGTGTTGAAAGTAAGTACTTGTTTAGCTATTGAATGTTAGGAAGGATTTATAATATGATTAGGGAAAGATATTATGTGGAAAGACTCATTTCATGAAGGTTATTCTTGTGATGTTATGGGAGAAAAATACCTATTGATTGAGGTTGAAACTATGGTAGGGTTTGGTAAATTGTGTAAATGTCATTCTTCTTGTGTGATTGATTGCAAATTTGAGTTCTTACTTGTGACTTGAATGAGTCATTATGATATGACACTTGAGAGTGTGTAGAGGTGAGGTTGAATAATTTTAATCATTGTAAATCTTGACCAAATGTCAATAACTTAGTATTACTCTGCACCAGGTTGGATTATACTCTAGGTCTGGTTGAAATGAATTTTAATATAAAGATACCAAGGAATCCTTGAAATACATCTTAATTAATGTGTTGAGGGATCAATTTGTGTATGAATAATGATTATAATGAGTCAAAATTCTTAGTATAAAGAGATCTTGATAAATAATAGTGTTCCCCATATTGATTGTATTTGAATACCCTATCCTTAATGGATTTATGAGTAAAACCATTTGTAAGGGACTTATAAAGCTAGTAATAGAAATGAATGGTGATTTTAATATGAATAAGGTGACTTGGGGATAAGGATGTGTTCAAAATAGTAAACCAAATCTTCTCATATCTTAAGTAGATAAAACCTAGTGTTAATGGACTGTGCTCAGTAAAGAGTACTAATGAAGAGATTTTAAGAAGGTAATATTTAGTCATTACACTTTGAAAACAAAATAATATTGTTTTAGGAGTGGAAAGAAAACTATGGTGGGTTGAGAGTCAATAAAAACATTAACTCAAGTCAAAGAAATAAAGCAAAGTCTTAGGGAACAGAGTATAAGTGAGAAGTTTGCAGTCAGACTATGTTATCTTCTTGAATGAGCATGCCTAGATTTGAAGAAACTAGAGAGAACAAAAGTGAAAAAGGAAAACTTGACTCTTGGGTTTTAAATCACCTTGTGAATAAAGAATAATGTTGGATAAGTGGAAGAAGTATTGAGGAACTCAGATTTAGAGTGAAAATGGTGAATATAGAGTCTTAATTAGAAAGTTGTGACGGTCATGACTAGAAAGAGTTTTAGTTGTCTTTGAAGAGGGTATAACAAGGGGAACCACCGATTAAAGAATTTGGTAAGATTGTTAAATTAATTTTAGCTTAGAATAAAGATTCGGTGCCTTCAAAGATAAGGAATATAAGAAAACATTTCATTAGCTACTACAATACTAAGAGAAACACCGAGGACAAGTGAATGTAGATATAAAAAGTTTTGAGACAAGTAATGAAGCATGAAGATTGAATGGATGATGAAAAAAAGAGTAAAGGAAAGTGAGGAGGAAACATTAGTGATGAAATTTGATCAAACATAAGGGAGAGGACCAAAACATGGTATGATGGAAAAGAGCTTAGAACTCAAAGACTAGAAGCCCAAAACTAAAGACATAGGTGAAATTAAGAAAACCAAGAAGAAGTAAGTGGATGTGGTAGTGTGGATGCTTAAAGAAAGTCCCAAATAAGAGGATTAAAGAATTTTGAAGGTGTAAAATTAGTAGGAAAGCTAAAAGTAGGGATAATTTTAGTGGCAAATATTCATAATATGGTGAAAATTTCATTTTAGGAAAATTTGAAAAGGTGATTTTTTCGGAGCGGGTCAGTGTCTTGTTCGCCTAAAATTTACAATATATATATATATATATATATATATATATATATATATATATATATATATATATATATATATATATATATATTGGGGTTGGCTTCTCCTACATTTGAAAACATCTCCTATTAAAACCTAGGTGATTCGCAGGGTAGTATACTATGATACTTCCACAAGTAGCTTACCAAATTACCAATACTGTGAACTCACATACTCTTAAGCACCAAATATTGTTGTTATCCTGTTAATAGTTTAGAGTCGAGCGATAGATGATATTTGCTGACACGCAACAGGGATATAGTTGATGTGCTATAATGAGGTATTGCAGACACGCAACAAGGGGGTTAGTTGTTGACACATGACAGAGATATAGTTGACGCATGGCAAATAGGTATTGCAAATGCATGACAAGTAGGTATTGCAAACATGTGACAAGGGGGTTAGTTGTTGACACACGACAGGGATATAGTTGATGCACGACAGAGACAGTTGACACCATGTTGACATGTGACAGAGATAGTTGACATGTTGTTGACACGCGACAGGGATAGTTGACGTGATGTTGATGCGCGACAAGGGGGTTAGTTGTTGACATGTAACAAGAATTTTGACTCTGATGCACTGCTTGGTTCTTTTGCTGACGTGGGACTCTATCCAAAATAATGGAAGGTGCTACTCCTCAAAATGTGAAGACCCTAAAAGTAACTAAGAAATATCAGAAGTCCCTGTTCAAGTATTTTGGAAACTCTTCTGATACAGATATTGAAATTACCAACAACCATATAGCTTCCACCAAAAAGAATCAGAATAATGACTGTGTGGAAGGTAATATTGAGGTGGACATGCATTATACACAATATCAAACAAATGACACCTAGATAATATGCCAGATATTGAAGATATAACTATTGAGATGTCAGATCCTGAAGATATTCTTCCTGTTGGGGTGAAACCAGGAGTGCATCAAGATATCACACATAAAAATACTCAGCAAAATGGAACACAAAAATCAAATTCAAATTCCGGTTCATGAAAGAGGAAACCAAGTGATTGTGATATTACTCAAAATTCTACTCAAAAAAGTAAAACATTGAAAATGAATAAGAATATGTGGACCATTGGCAGGACATACAAGTTTGATTGGGAAACTAAATTTCCATTTATCGAACCTGTACAATCATCTAATTCAAAAGAGATCCCATCTAAATGTACATGTACAATATGTACATAGAAATTGGGAAAGCAACAAAAAATGCAAATGAAGATGGACACTATAGAAAAACATTGTGGAAAACAATATTTGACTGTAACAGGGGTGGATGGCCAAAAAATCAAAACACACAGGTGGAAAACTGAAAAAGAATGCATGCATGTTAAATACGTAGCAGATTATGAAGTAGAGCAAAAAAAACATAGACATCTCGTGGAAAAGGGAGGAACAATCACATTGTAAATTGGTAAGATGAATCAAAAAAATCTACATGCAAAACTCATACAATTCTCTACTTTATTTCACATACTAAAGAAAGGAAGACCGATTTTGGATTTCCTTGATTTCAAAGTTTTGTATCAATATAATGGAATGTCGAATGTACCTCAGTCTCATTGGTTTGAAAGTAGTGGATGGGAAATGGAAAAACACCTTTCAATGATAAAGAAGGAAGATTTGAAAGAGAATGTAAAACACTAAAAGTTTATCTCTCTTTCAATTGATGAAGTGACAGCAGTCGACAACACTGCATAGGTATGTATCCATGTCTATACTTTAGAAAATCATATAAGGACACCTCATCTGTTGGGTGTTATGAAAATGGTTGAAAACTGTAATGCCAAAAACCTAAATAAAATAGTTGTTTCTCATTTGAAAGATATTGTTGGAATGACTGATTATGAAATTGATACGAAGTTGGTATGCATCAGAGTAAATGGTGCATCTGTCATGCAGGGTCACTGAACAGTGCTGTGCTTTATATTACAAACAAAATTGGCCCCATATATGCTACCAATTCACTTTATGGCTCACAGCATGAATTTAGCGTATAAAATGGTAAGAAACTACGAAAATATTCCTAAATTATAAGACCTTATAAGAGAACTTCATGCCTATATGGCAAGCAACCCAAAGTGATTTCTTGAGTTCTAGAAATTCGTAATTGGAATTACAGATGGCAAAAAACTTATGAGAGATGTTGAGACTCGATGGATCTCTTTGTATGAACCTGCATGTAGAGTTCGTGAGGAGTATCCTTTGTTGGTTGGTTTCATGAAAAAATATCGTCATGAATTTGATAGGGCGAGGGACTTGTTGTTCCGTTTAACTGATTTAGAGACATTTCTTACATTGGTTGGTATTCTTCCTATGTTGTAGGAGATCAATACATTGATGAAGCATTCACATGGGAGATTAATCTATATTGTGGATTTTATACAGATGAGAAAAATGGTATGTCAAAGTCTTGATATCTTATACTGTCCCCAAGATAGTTTTGATACACCTATTTTCGAGAGATGGAAAGCTTTATTAGATCTTAAAAATCCCAATAACTATTTGAGATTTAATATCCATGATCACCTCTACATCACTGTTAATGGGAGGGACATACCACTGCACATTTTGTAAAAACGTCAAGATATTACAGCATCGAAACGAGAAGATGTTCCCGTGACATGTAATCTCTTTGAGTCTGTTGTAGTTGAAACAAGAATAAAGCTTTTTTTTTTAGAATCCTTATCATTAGAAATTAGAGAATGTTTCTCCAAAGATAAAATTCTTGAAGCAATGGGTGTGATGAATCCTAATTTTTGAAATATTAAAGGTGATCATGCAAACTTTGTAAGAAAGCATTTCCATAAATCCATGGGTACAATAATGGAACATTTCACAAAGACTTCAGAGTTCAAGGGTATGGAAATCAAAGGTATACAATAATGGAACATTTTATTTTTTTTACTCCTACCTTTTTCTTATAGGTAGGGATGCATTTCCATTTGGTTTGGAAACCCATCCCTACCCTTAATGAAGTAAACCATGTGTTTGAAAATCCTTCTTGGGGGAGATAATAGAGAGATAATGGGAGTGATTGTGGAGTGATAAGGGGTGTTGAATCTATAGAGAGATAAGGTGGAATAATTTGTTGTTTACATGGAGATTTTGACTACAAAAAAGGGATTTTCATCCTCCTCTTCCCTATATTTGAAGCATGTTGCTTCCTAGCTAAATTACTGGGTGATTATGTGTTTTTTGTGATAAACCAAGTCTTGAAAGTTGATTGTTTCATTTGAATTATCCATGTGTTGGTTGGATGTGTTGCAATGAATGTAATAGAATTTTAAAAAGGTGTATGGGTTGATTTCATCATGATGGACCAACCTCCTTTGGGTTAGAAAAAAGAAATGGCTATTAAAGTGAAGTTAAAGCTCCATTTGTGAGCTAGTCTTACATGGGGGAGTAGTGCAACCTAGATGAGAGTTATTTTTAGGTATGAGGGTAGATTTTGAGAGTTGATCATATTTGTTTCAGGTTGAGGATTGTTTGACAACATGTGTACAATATATTAGAAGTAAGAGAAGGTGAAAAGGAATAAGATAGAGCAAGGTTGAAAACATAGGGTTTGACCTAGGGTTTGTGAGTTGAATAAGTGATTTCCATCAGTTGTCGCAGTAGAAAAATATGAGATCAAACATCTACAGTTGGATGAGTTGGTGTTTGGTCATCCTAGGGGTTGTAGCCTCCTTATGGAGTGGGTTCTTCATTAGAGGTCGGTGTTCCTTGTAGGGTTAGTGCTCTACTAAACTAGGGGTTGGTCTTCCTTATGAAGTTGGTGCCTCACTTAATTTGAATCATGAAAATATAATGTTTATGTTTCAATGGGTTTTCTTCCCCATGAGGGTTTCCCACTTAATTTTGGTGTCTTGTGTATTCTCTTGTTCTTGATCTTGCTTATGGTTGTTTATATGCTTAAGTAAACACACATATGGTTCATGGTTGAATGAATGGTTGTATGAATGATAAAAAAATTATGAATGGTAAATGAAATAAAAAAATTTAGAATTGGTTCACCCCCCACCCTCTCAATCCATTGTGCTTCTAACAATTGGTATCAGAGGAGATCCTTATGAAGCAAGTTTAGCATCTTGAAGGAGATACTTTGAAGCACAAGAAATGGGTAAGTCTTCACATATTGAGGTTATTTTGAGAAGAAGGAATGAAATAGATCAGTCGGGTATTGATGCCTATCAAATTCAGGTCAAGGATATGGAGATAAAGCATGATAAAACCATCAAGGATTTGAAAGCTCAATTGGAGAATATGCCAAAATCCGTAAAGGAGAAAGAAGATGCTTGTTCCAGGTATGAAGACAAGTTGAAATCCCTTGAATTGGATTTAAAGGATGAAACTAATGAGTTGTATATGTATGAGATATTTTAGAAGAGTTTTAAGGCTCTTGATGAGTGTTTAAAAGGACAAAAATACACAAATGATAAAACATGCCTAGGGTTTGAAGTAAAGCATGATGATAAAGTTAGTACAAGCACTAAATAATTTGAGAAGGTGACTAATAAGACTAATCCAATAAGGTCTAACTCAGTTAGACAACCTAAAGCTATGAGGTATGGTTCTTAATTCAATGGTTATTGCTTTGTTTGTCATTATTTCGGTCATAGAGCTAGATATTGCAACAGGAGGTTTCATATGAGTGATGTAGCTCTCTTCAAAGGTGAATGTTACTGATGTTGTGAGTTTGGGCATAAGGCTAAAGACTGTGGATGGTATTTAAGTGTATTTATATGTAGAAGGAAGAAGAATGGTTTTGTGTGTCATAAGTGCCACAAACAAGGTCATATTGCTAAAAAAATTCTTCAAAGTGGAAAACCAAGAGTTACTAGCATATTTCAAACATCAAATGGAGGTGTTTACAAGAGGAAAGTCAGTCCTATGAATGAATCCAAGGTTGGTATGTCAGATCTAAAGGCCAAGAAGGAGGTTAATCAAGTCAAGAGCACTTTTTCTCAGCCTAATCCAACAAGGTTTGTAAAACCAGGTTCTTGTGGCATCAAGGAAGGGCTCAAATTAGATCAAGTGTTTTTTTTGCATTGGTTGAAAAAGATAAATTGTGTCTCGATGCTTCAGTACATGAGAAGATGAAGGAGCTAGGCTATCAGGACACTAAAACAATTTTAAGGTTTGATTAGTATTCATTTCATGTGTTTTTGGGTTTGGTCTCTTATAGGTGTCTAAGTTTGTCATCTTAGCATACTATAGTGTTGTTTGGGACATATTGTATCAAAATAATGTATGTGTTCTCTATGATAATTTTGAGTCATGTTTGGAATCATTCTCTATCCATCAAGGGTGTGTCAATAGGTCTATTGAGTCTTTGAAGGTTATCAACTTTATGTTGAAGCTTAAATGAGGTTTTCAATCTAGATTTTCATCTATCATATTGCTTTGTGTTTTGTATCATGTGTCTTGTAATGGCCATTATCATAATGTGATTTGTATTTAAGGAACCTCAAGTGTTTCCACTTTTGAAAATTTATAAAAGTTACGTCATATCTTGATACATGTCTAAAGTGACCTACAAATGTTTATTAATTGGTTGTGAGTCATCTAAGTCATGAAGTTTTTGTCTAAAATTCAAATAATTATGTATGATAAATTCCAATTTTTTCTATAGGTGAATACATCTGTATTTTCATTCTCAATGGTCTGTATTTTGGAGTAGTGTCAAAATCTTCCAACCACCTCTGCAAGGTCTGAATGTGTGTGTCACTATCAAATGTAATCAAGGAGTTATTGATCTACATAGGATGTCGTCTAGTTAGTGATCTCTGCTAAGTCTTTTTCTCATGATCATGAAGTGCCTATACCAAGTACCAAAAGAGTGTGAAAGTGTTAATGATCAATCATACGTCTCAAGTCTTCATCAAGGTATTGTTGGATGAAGTAAGAAAAGCCTACAATCCTATTACAGATATCATTAGGTACAAGAATGAGATCGGCCATTCCTATAAAGACATGAACTGTATCATACTTTTTAGATACTTGAAGATTTTAACAGGTGTAGTACTATCTATGATATTTCAAGTGAAATGGTTTTCTCCAATTATAAGATATGAGATTCTATCATGTGATTGTGATCTAAGGAGACTAAAAGGGATATCAAAGGCACTTGACATCATGATTGATTCATTTCACTTATGTAAGATGGTTTCATTCATATCCATGAAACTTATTCTCACAAAAAGTGTAGAGGTTCCTATTAGTGTTCTATGCCATGATAAGGGTTAGTTGGTTCAAACCCTGAGGTATAAAGATAGTCTGTTCAGTGGTATGCATGCTCCCAGGGGGAGAGTATGATTTTTCAAGATTTCATTTTTGTTCTCAAAAGGTCTTAAAGATGAAGAACTTCATATGTAAGATGGTGTTTAGGTAGCTATAATGACTAAAATCTTATCTATGTATCTAAATGTAAGGCCACATGTTTTCTAAATGTCTCAAAGGTATTATAAAGAGCTTTTTGAAGGGTCATTATGTCATTTCTCTTATTTTGTGTGAAAGAATACAGATGAAGGATCATGTATGAGGCTTATTGGAGTATCATTAACTGTAATTTAGGATTTTGGTCAAAATCTTTGTCATACCAGAGGTAGAGTGTATGCATTATGTAAAATATTGAAGAAGTGTCATCTAATGCTTAGGTTTGTGTGTGAAAATAGAAGCTACAGGTAAGTTAAACTCTTTATATGGTGGGTACTTTTTTATGGATAGTGTCATCAAGTTTTTAAGTTTTTGTCCTAGGTCTAAGACATAGTATCTTTTGAAGACATGTGAAGGCTATGTAATTGTATCAAATTCATGTGTACAGGTTGTTGTAAGTAGTCTCCAACGAAGTATGGGGTACTGTGTCAAATAATAATAAATACAAATATATAAGTGTCCTATGTGTCAAATTTACTTCATGATGGTGTATTGCAGGTGACCTTGAAGGTATGCTCAGTTGCTTGAAAATGGGTTTGATTGTGTCTCTGTGGATAAAGAAAATGCATTTAATGAGTTAAAGAAGGCATGGTGAGTTTGTATACTTCTACGATCCCATTATGGTTATGAATTGGTGTGATACCTTTGAATAAGTAGAAGATGAGAATGCTAGAAGAATGTGTGTGATAATATGCAAAGTCATGGCCTCTAGGTGCATTAGGAGAGTACCTTATATTGTTATAGGCATAGAGATGATCTCATAAGTACTTATAATCTCTACATCAGTTATGCATAAACCCAATTTATACAAGGTTGTGATCTAAGGGATAAAAATTTGATTTTCACATTCTTTGCAAAGGAGAAATGATGTTAGGGTGAGTCATTTACAATGCAAATTGACTTCTTAAAGTGACAGTGAATACAAGAAGCTTCATGTTTGTCCTAAGTCTTGAATGGTGAAAGCTACAGGATCACTTGTTGGACCATATAGAGAATGGAAGGAAGGGTACAAGAAAATAAATGCATAAGAGATTATGAAGGATGTTGAGTTGTATAAGGGTCAACTATCACTATTAAAAAAGTGTTTAAGTATGCTACAGTGTTGCAAAAAAATGCAAGATATCACAAGTCACATCAAGAGCTTAAGAATAAAGAAGATGGAATAATATGATGATGAATTAAAGGAAAGAGTCTTTGTAAATATGTGGTGCTATAATATGAGGTCTTGATGTGTTATGTCACCAAGATGAAACTCAATTATTGCATGCTAAAGGGTGGAGAATGATGTTCTACAGGAAGAGATATGGTATTCTATAGGTATTTCATCATTTCAAACAACTTATTCAATATTTTTCAAGGGTCTTCACCTATGCCAAGTATTTGAAGTCTCTATCAAGTGCTCAAGAAACTTCTAAAGGTTGTGACAGTTTCTCAAAGGTCCAAAGTAGTGTGGCTTGATTGTGATAGATTGAAACATAATATTCAAATATATTTCCAACTGTCTTCAGGTCTGAGTTTAAGGGAAAACAAAGGTTTATAAGCCTAAGAAACAGGAGTTCATGTAGTCTCAAAATTTCAAGTTTTCTAGGTATGTAAGTTGACTTATATATTTTTAAGATGTCTTCAAGGGGCTATCTCATCCAAAACTTAGTCAGGCATACTGTGCAAGAAGGTCTAATTTCATCTATGATGTCTGAGATACTCTAAATGTACCAAAAGGTAAATACTCTCAGTGGTAGGTCATAAGGTTGAGTGTTTATAATGATCTAAAAATGTATTAACAATTGGATGATTGGAGAATTGAATTTTTATATCTTCCAAAGGCAATAAATGTCTTATTTTTAGGTGTAGAAGTGTTGATACCCAAATTTGTTCTCCTTTTCAGCCTAAGCAGCATCAAAGATATGACATGAAGATTGAAGATAGAAAGATCATGATGTATGTCATTTTGTAGCCGGGGATGTGATCTAACTGGCACTCAGATTTGTGGAGAGATGGATAGCACTCAAATAGGACTTGATCTTGTCCTAACTGTTTTAGGTTGTGCCTTTCAACCAAGGTAAGAGGACCTATTTTGTAACCCTCAAATGGTGAAGGAGATGAAAATATCCCTCAATTTGTGCAAATAGTATGAAGAGGCCTTGGGAAAATATGATCAATACTCTAGATCTAACTTTCACAAGTTGTCACTCCCAGATTATGGAGATACTTTCAATGCAAGGCAAGGGTTACTGAAGACATTATATGATCCGGATTTGCGTTGTTCATTTTTGTAGATGGATTGTATTCTTTTGTTGACACACAATGTAATGCAGGGGTAGTATGGGTAGGATTAGTTTGTTTGAATGAATTTTTTGGTGGGATATTTTAGACAAGACTAACCAGAATTTGCCAAATTCTTTGAGGACCTTTGCAAGAAATTTGTAAGACCTAAACAACAAGATGCTTCAAATGGGTTAAGGCACTCCTTCAACCAGGATATGTGCAATAAATGGAAGCCCAGCTCTGCACTCTTCCAAACAATATTTGACAACCTTCCATAAAATCTTGAAGCAGATGAACCAACAAAGTATCTAGAAATCTCTATTTTATCATGACCTAAGGTGCACCCAAAGGTTTACAAACAATCTTAGAATTCAAGAAAGGTAAAGTGATTTTAAATTTTTTTATCTCTTTATTAGATGAAAGTTCTTCTAAATGTGAGATTACAAATGCCACTAAACTATCAACAAGAAATGAGACCATGTATGATCAAGAGAGATTTTAAACACAAGACTGCAATAGGAGCAAGAAACACAAATTGAAAACATTCTGAAACATAAGTGTATGAAAATTTTCCAAAACACAACACAAAATAATCTAGAATGACCAAATTTATCAGCAGGGGAATGTTATTAAAACAATCTTAGAGCTTGTTGATGGATTTACAACTGAAACCAACTCAACATGATACAAATCTGATGCAAAAAGGAATTAGAAATGGTTCTCAGGTGGTTTCTCAAAAATGGGCTTCTTCCCAGATTTTCCCCTAAAATTCTAAGTTTCTCAGACCTTTTACATGTCAAAAAAATGCATTATATAACATTTTATTACATTTGATCTTTCTATCACAAGAAAAGAATATTCCAAGCATCAATTTTGTTACAAAATTCCAACATGATTCTCAGATAGGGACGTTTAACATATTTGCATCAAAAGTTGCCAGGTGTTTCAAAAAAGGTAAATCATTACAAAACCTTCATCATTATCCATTGTAGAGGCACATTTTTCATCCTCAAAGCATGTAGACCCCTTTCATTTCATTGTTTCACCCTTATCCCTCCAAAATTTGATTATGTAACTTCTTGACTTGATATTTCAAGTTTTTGCACGGGCTTGGGCAAAAAGCATTCCAAAAACACCTCAAATCTGCAAATTGATCCTTAAAAACAATTGCATTGATCCTTACAGGCACAAACGACACAAATTTGCCAAAAATTCGATGAAAATTTGTGTAAAATTTGCATCTCCAAGCTTCCTAGAGCTCAAATGGCGACCAAAATGAAAAATGCACAGTTACCGTTGATTTACCTTTTCTCCTTTTAATCTGAGCCCTCTATGTGTCAAAATGCAATTGGGAATGGATTTGGGATCACTTTTTGACTTTTTAAAATTTTTGGAAAAATGTAAAATTTTGACAATTTTCTCTGGCCCTCCGCCCTTGATATTTGGTGCTGACATGTGGCAAAAGGTGGGCCCCATTGGAATCGTGACTCAATTCTGCACATTTCCACCTTTTTTGGAAATTTGGAAAATTTTCACTTTTTTTCCCATGAGCCTGCGCCTCTGATTTTGTCCCTACCACATGTGTCCCTCTGCTTCGTTGTAGGCCAACACTTCAAATTTTCATTCTGACTCATTTTGCAAAAAGGGAAAAGTTTCCCTTTTGCCTCCGGTGGCCTGCACGCCCTTTGACACCTGCTACATGTCTCCCTTTGCTCCATAGCGGACCAGTGCTTCAAATTTTCATTCTGACTCATTTTACAAAGAGGGAAAATTTTCCCTTTATCCTTCGGTGGCCCGCACTCCCTTCTACACCCACCACATGTCTCCCTTTTCTCCATTTCAGACCCGCAACCCTTTCCTCAACATTTTTCCTTTTCGCCAAAAAGGTAAAAATGTTTTAAGTTCCCTGCCAACCTTCCATCCCACCTTTGAATGAGAACATGACACGTGTCCTCCTCTGGGACTTGCAAAGTTACGGGGGAAAGTTGCACTTTTTTTCCAAAAAATAAAAATCGCTAAGTTTTTAGAACAAACTTGCGGATCCCTGTCCAACCAAAAATGACCACGTAGGATACAACATTTGAGATAAAATTTGACGGGAAAATTATGTCCGTATGACCGTCAAAAATACAGAATTTGCTAGAGATGCCCAAATTCAATTTTTTATTCATGGGTGAAGGATTTTTTGGTCAAAAAACAAATGGGAAATGATTGTAGGAATTTTTTGACCATGGGGATAGATTTTTTAGGGTAAATAAGCACAAAACGAGCAACCACGAGCTCCAAAGGTCAGGAAAAGTGGAAAAAATGATAGAGGCCCGTGGATTTGGAAAACTGGGGCACAAAACGGGGCATGCATGTATTTTTCTTTCAAGTTGGGGTAAAATAATATATTTATGATATTTTCAAAGAATCCAATCTAGAGCAAAAATTTTACAGAACACCAATTTCAAAGAAAATGTTTTAGAGCATGCAAACCAGTGGAAGATTTAGGTCAAAAAGGTAGAGAATCAAAATGGGCACCAACAAGAAGAACATATAAATTGTAACAAAGGCCAAAGCAACATGTAATGATAACCTATAGTTTTGAAAAGAATTTGAAAATGAAGGGTGAGTCCCTCATTAATTATGATTTGCAGAAAAAGTGTTCATGATAGACCAGAGTACTATTTGGTATGCTCAATCTTTGAACGCAAGAAAATGGTCGGATATAGTCTCAAGAAGCTCAAATAGCAAGGGAAATGGAATATTATAGTGAAGTTGTTATTCAACAATGGTGATAAATAGCTTAAGCATCTACAAGTCAACCAAATCAAGGTAAGTGTTCAAAATTTTGAATTTCAGTTAGTGATTGATGTCATCAACCTAGAGGGAGTAGTTGGAAGATACTTTGTACACTTGGGATGGTTTTTTCAGCTATTAGAAGTTTGTTAGAAATACACTAGAAAATTTTGCTTAGGAAAGTTGTCCTAAATAAGTCATGATGAGTATTGGAGGTATATTTGATGATTTAAGCATGGTTGTTGCCCTAGAAAGAGGTAAATATGGAGGAATATCTGTGCAGGGTGAGCATTTTTGTTTCTCTCATAAGTTCCATAATATCTTTTTGTTGTTTTTGGAGTCAAAGAGAAGACAATTTTCATGTAGACATTTTTCCATGTAGTAGAGTCATTGTAGCCTTTTTCATAGATAAAAAAGGACGAGAGTAGCCTAAGAAACATGGTATTGAGGTCATTTAGGTGTTTGTCATGTTGGTTGCAATCAATGTTTCTTAATTATGGTTTCCATCAATCATAAAGGGGGAGATTTTTTGCCATCGTAAGGTTATGTTGTCATTGATGTTGACCCTCATTGATGTAAAAGGATTTCAAGGTGATGTATGAGTCTCCCTATGATTATGCTCAAGTGTTAAACATGAAGGTTGATTGGTAGTGTCAAGATTTGGAGTGTTCTAAGAGGTCCTAATGCTTGGTTTTCTAGGAAAAATCATGGTATGATTATTCCCAAGTTGGTTGGAGTATGTCATGACGTCAAAAATGGTCCATATGATGTGTCACGAGTGTCCATGGGTTTATATTGAATTAGATAAGCATGTTCATCATTGAGTTAGGTCATTTCAGGTTTGTTTCTAGTCGTGGAGTATGTATAATGAAGTGGAGAAGTGAGATTTATACCCAAAGAAAATTTTAGTGGTGAATTTTCATAAACTCACGAATATTAGGGATTTTTGAAATTGGAAATGGAAAATTTTCACTAGTCAGCTACCACCTAATTCGCCTAAAATTTCTGCCAACAAGTCATTTCTATGGGTTAGTTCACCTACTATTTACAGTTAAAATGAACTTATGCATGTATTTCGTTAATGTTTCTAATCAAAATGCACTCATATTCGCCAAGGTATAATACATAGCCCGGGGGGTTGCAAGTGGGGCACCCCCTTACGGGGTCCGGGGGGGATATCCCCCTGCGTGGGATCTGGGGGAGATGACTGTATATTTTTGAAGAGATGGTCATCTTAATAGCACAACATACAAAAGATGAACGTCTAACTACAAAAATATGGATAACCAACCACAATAGACGATTGTCTAGAAAAGTATGATAGTCCAAAGGGAAAGGACTGACATCTGATGGGGTCCGTCTAATGAGGAAGGGATGACCATCCAATCCAAAGAGACAGTCATCCAAGATGGTAGGCCAAATAAAAAGGGAGGGTGTCTAACGCGGTCTTTCCAACCAGGAAGGGATGTAAGTCCAACACAAGTTAAACGACCATATTACAAGGACTTGGTCAGCCAACCCTTCAATTGTTCATCCAACAGGGATGTTGTCTAATAGAGCCTCCGTCCTATAAAAAAGAGATGGTTGTACAACATACATCCATCTATGTGAAACCATTGGAAAACATGACCTGCCAAATCACCTTTTCCACAAAATAGTTTTTTGAAAATTTGCCATTATTTTGAAAGTCCAATTTGGAGATTCACCACCCATTCTATAATAATTTTATAGAGGGGGATCTTAAAATGAACCCTATTTATACCTAATAATTCATGGTGAAGCATGGTTTAAGTTTACTTGATATGTATGGTGAGTTTCAAGTCTGTATTCAATGATTCAGTGCATATTTGAGGTCATTGGGAAGTAAATAGTTGAGAACATGCAATTTAACAAATGTAAGTCTTAATGGATAGAGAATTTAAGGATTATTTGGGATATTTTGTTAGTATTTGAAGTTATAGGATGTTTTCATGGTTATTCATGCAAAAATTTAGGTCAATATGCAAAATATTTTTTAATATATTCAAGTTTTGGCAAAATTGGGTAAGAAAATGTGTGATTTTATGATAAAAGTTGACCTTTTGATGCTTGTGAATTTTATGATTTTTTTGGTAACATGATATATTATGAATAGATTATAATTTTATTTATTAAGCTTTCAAAAAAATAATTAGGTGGTTTGATTATCCCATTTTTATGAACGATCGTTAAGAAGATAAAGTGGTTTAAAACTCTAACTAAACCCTAGCTAGGAGGAGCTTGCAGAAGAAGAGGTATAGTGACTCAGTTTTGATTTATTAATCAAAAAACATGATTGTATGATGTATACAACTCTTCCACCTTTCCATAAATGTATGGTATAGGTCATGGTGATGAGTGCGCCCCACTCAAATAGGTCAATTTTTGAAAATGAGTGTTTTGGGAAAAGGTTCTCCAAAATAGTGGCATGCTAAATTGATGTTATGGAATGTATGTGATATGATATTGATATCCATGGAGGTTTCAGAACATTTTCATGTAGGTATATGGTCAAATGAGGTCCATCTATGTTAATTGGTCAAAGGGTAGTTTTGAGGCCTTATAAAGTAGGGTCTAGTGAAATGGGTATATCTAGAGCTACATATAGAAATGTGAGGTGATTAAAAATGTGTTGGAAAGAGGATTTAGTGATATTTCATTGATATGATTTTTTCTTCAATATTATGTCATTTGAAATTTTTTCCATTCCCTTCTTTTGACAGTAAGGTTTGTGTCAGTGCGGGACAAAATGTGCTTTGATGAACGTTTTGAGTTATTTGAAGAATGAGATGGATTAGGTGATGCTTGATATAACATGGAGAGTGAAGAGGGATGAATGTTTCATAAAATGAATCCATTTATAGGTGTTTAATGTTCATATAAATTTATTTATGAGCTAATCTTTGGAAACAACATTATAGGTAGGTTGATTTGGTGAAAACAAAAGTGGATGTGGTTTGAGAAGATGGTTGATTCAAGGATTATAACCCTATTATAAGCATTATAAATATTCTCTAATTTCCATAAAATGGCTACATGGAATGTTTTTTTCATGTTGAAGCTATTTTGTGGCATTATGAAATTTCCAGGGTGTTGAAGGATGTAGGAAACAATAGTTTTGAGAAATACAAAGTGTATTGGGCCCATTAAATGAAATAATTTGATTGGTTGCGATAAATTGTGACCATTTATGAATTTTTATTGATATTTAAGAATGTGTAATGATTTATTTGTAATTAATAATTATGTTTTTTATGTAAGGTCATTTTTATCTTTGTGCCCATGGGGTTTTGAGTTATTTTAGGCACATGTAATGATGTTTTTAGCTAGGCCGGCCTATTTGGATCATATTGGACTATTGAAATGAATTTAATTGAATTTTATAAAGGTGTATGGGTAAAATTCATCATGAGATACCGACCTTCTTTGGGTTAGAAAGAAGAAATGGTTATAAAAGTGAAGTTTGAGCTCCATTTGTGAGCTAGTATTGCATGGAGAGTAGTGCAATCTAGAGTAGAGTTTTTTTCAGGTATGAAGGCATAGTTTTAGATATGTTTAGATGTGTTTCAGTGTTATTAGTGTTTGAAAGCATGTGTGTAATATATTATAAGAAAGATAATGTGAGAAGGAAGAATATAGAGCAAGGTTGAAGGCCTAGGGCTTGGCATAGGGTTTGTGAGCTGAATAAGTGATAGACATCACTTTTGGAAGTAGGAAAATTAGATTTCAAACATATATATGTGGCTAAGTTCATGTTTATTCATCATAGGGGGTTTTATCCTCCTTATGGAGTGGGTGTTTCACTGAATTAGAGGTTGGTGATCCTTGTAGGGTTGGTGCTTTACTAAACTAGGGGTTAGTGCTCCTTGTGAGGTTGGTGCATAACTAAATTTGAAGCATGAAAATATAATGTTTATTTTTTAGTGGTTTTTCTTCCCCACGAGTGTTTCCCACTTAATTTTTTTGTCTTATGTATTCTCTTGATCTTGATCTTGCTTATGGTTGTTTATATGCTTAAGTAAACACACATATGGTTCATGGTTGAATGAATGGTTGTATGAATGATAAAAAAAATATGAATGGTAAATGACATAAAAACAATTAGGAATGGTTCACCCCCTGCCATCTCAATCCATTGTGCTTCCAACAATTAGTATCAGAGGAGGTAATTGTGAAGTAATTTTATCATCTTGAAGGAAGTCCTTTGAAGCAGAAGCAATGTGTAAGTGTTCACATATTGAGGCTATTTTGAGAAGAAGGAATGAAACAAATTAGTCAGGTATTGATGCCTATCAAATTCAGGTCAAGGATATGGATATAAAGCATGATCAAACCATGAAGGATTTGAAATCTCAATTGGATAATATGGAAAAAGCCCGAAAGGAGAAAGAAGATGCTTATTCCAGGTATGAAGACAAGTTGAAATCCCTTGAATCAGATTTAAAGGATGAAACTAGTGAGTTATATATGTATGATATATTTTAGAATATATCGAAGGCTCTTGATGAGTGTTTTATAGGACAAAAATTCACAAATGATAAAACATGGCTAAGGTTTAAAGGTTTGAACGATGATGAAGCTAGTACAAACACTAAATCAGTTGAGAAGGTGATTGAAAATACTGATCCAAGAAGGTCTAACTCAGTTAGAAAACCTAATGCTATAAGGTATGGTTCTTCATTGAATGGTTATTTATTTGTTTGTCATGATTTTTTTCATAGAGCTAGAGATTGCAAAAGGAGGTTTCCTATGAGTGATGTAGCTATCTTAAAAGGTGAATGTTATTCATGTTGTGAGTATGGGAATAAGGCTAACGACTATGGATGGAATTTAAGTGTATTTGAACATAGAAGGAAGAAGAATGGTGTTATGTGTCATAAGTGCCACAAACAAGGTCATATTGCTAAATTTTGTCTCCAAAGTGGGACACCAAGAGGTACTAGAATATTTCAAACATAAAATGGAAGGGTTTACAGGAGGAAAGTCGATCATATGAATGAATCCAAGGTTGGTATATTAGATATAAATGCCAAGAAAAATCTTAATCAAGTCAAGAACACTTTTTCTCATCCCAATCCACCAAGGTTTGATAAAGAAGATTCGTGTGGCTTTAGGGAAGGGGTCAAATCAGATCAAGGAAGTTTTTTTGCATTGGTTAAAAAAGATCACTTGTTTCTCAATGCTTTAGTACATGAGAAGATGAAGGAGCTAGGATTTTGGGACACCACAAAAGTTGTAAGGTATGTCAAGTAGTAATTTCATGTTTTTTCGAGTTTGGTCTCTTGTAGGTTTCTGATTTCATCTTATCATACTATGGTGTTGTTTAGGACATATTGTATCAAAATAAAGTCTATGGTCTCTATGAGAATTTTGAGTCATGCTTTGAATCACTGTCTATCCATCAAGGGTGTGTAAATATGTCTATTTAGTCTTTGGAGGTTATGATATTTGTGTTGAAGCTTGAATGATGTCTATAATCTTGATTTTTCTCTGTTATACTACTTTGTATTTTGTATCATGTGCTTTATAATGGCCATTATCATAATGTGATCTTTGTGTAAAGTACCTCAAGTGCTTTCGCTCTTGAAAAATTATGGAAGTTGTGACATATCTTGATACATGTCTAAACTTACCTTCAAAGGTCTGTTAACCAGTTGTGAGTCATCTGAGTCATGAATTTTTTGTCTAACATTCAAATAAGTTTGTGTGACAAAGTGCAAGTTTTTCTACTAGTGAATACATTTGTATGTTCATTCCCAATGGTCTGTATTTTCGAGCAGTGTCAAAATCTTCCAACCACCTCTACAAGGTCTGAATGTGTGTGTCACTATCAAATGTAATCAGGGAGTTATAAGTGTATTTATCTACATAGGATGTCATCTAGTTAGTGACCTCTTCTAAGTCCTTTTATCATGATCATGAAGTGCATATACCAAGTACCAAAAGAGTTTGAAAGTGTTTATGATCCATCATATGTCTCAAGTCTGGGTTAAGGTATTGTTAAAAGAAGTAAGACAAACCTACAAGCCTATTACAGATATCATTGGGTGCAAGAACGAGATCATCCATTCCTAAAAAAGACATGAACTATCTGATCTTTGTCAGATAGTTGAATATTTTAATAGGTTTAGTACTATCTATGATAGTTGAAGTGAAATGGTTTTCTCTAGTTACAAGGTATGAGATTCTATCATGTGATTTTGATCTAAGGAGACTAAAATGGATATCAAAGGTACTTGACATCATCATTGATTCATTTCATGTATGTAATATGGGTTCATTCATCTCTATAAAGCTTATTCTCACAAAAAGTCTAGAGGTGCCTATTAGTGTTCTATGTCATGATAAGGGTTAGTTGGTTCAAACACTGAGGTATGAACATAGTCTGATCATTGGTATGCATACTCCCAGGGGGAGAGTATGAGTTTTCAGGAGGCCATTGTTGTTCTCAAAATTTCCTAAGAATGAAGAACTTCATATATAAGATGGTATTTAGGTAGCTACAGTGACTACAAGCTTATCTATGTATCTAAATACAAGGCCGCGGGTTTTATAAATGTCTTAGATGTCTTCAAAAGTGTTTTTTAAAGGGTCATTATTAAATTTCTCTTGTTTTGTGTGAAACAATACAACTAAAGGATCATGTATGAGGTTCTTGGAGTATCATCAAGTGCAATTCAGGATTTTGGTTAAAATCTCTGTCAAACCAGAGGTAGAGTGTATGCATTGTGCAAAAGCTTTAAGAAGTGGCATCTAATGCTCAGGTTTGTGTGTGAAAATAAAAGCTACAGGTAAGTTAAACTCTTTAGATGGTGGGTACTTTGTTATGGATAGTGTCATTAAGTTTTAAAGTTTTTTTCCTGGGTCTGAGACAAAGTATCTATTAAAGACATGTGAAGGATATGTAATTGTATCAAATTCATATATACATGTTGTTGTAAGTAGTCTCTAATGAATTATGAGGTATTGTATCAAGTAATAATAAATATAAAGACATCAGTGTCCTATATGTCAGAGTTATTTCATGATGGTGTATTGTAGCTGATCTTGAAGGTATGTTTAGTTCTTTACAAAATGGGTTTGTTTTTGTCTTTGTGCATAAAGACAGTGGTATTTAATGATGTAAAAAATGCATGGTGAGTTTATATAATTCTCTGATCCCACTATGGTTATGATTTCATGTGATAAATTTGAACAAGTAGAAGATGAGTATGCTATGATAATGTGCGTGACAATATGTAAAGTCATGGCCTTTAGGTGTATTAGGACAATACCTAATCTTGTTATAGGCATAGAGATGATCTTAGAAGTTCTTAGAATCTCTACATTACTTATGCATAATCCTAATTGATTCAAGGTTGTGCTCTTAGGGAGAACAAATTGAGTTTCACATTCTTTGCAAAGAATAATTGATGATGGGGTGAGTCATTTAAAGTGTAAATTGACTTTTACATTGACAATGAGTACAAGAAGCTTCATGTCTATGATAATTCTTGAATGGTGAAATCTACGAGATCACTTATTAGACCATACAAAGGATGGAAGGCAGGGTATAGGAAAATAAATGCACAAGAGATTATGAAGGATGTTGAGTTGTATAAGGGTCAACTATGCCTATTAAAAAAGTGTTTCAGTATACTACAATATTTCAAACAAATGTGGGATATCACAAGTCACATCAAGAGCTTAAGAATAAAGAAGATGGAATAATATGATGATGAATTGAAGGAAAGATTCGTTGCAAATATGTGGTGCTATAGTATGAGGTCTTGATGTGTTATGTCACCAAGATGAAGCTCAATTATTGCATGCTACACTGTAGAGAATGATGTTCTACAGGAAGAGATATGGTATTCTACAAATATTTCATGATTTCAAACAACTCATTCAATATTTTTTATGGGTCTTCACCTATTCCAGGTATTTGAAGTATTTATCAAGTTCTCAAGTAGCTTTAAAATGTTATGACAGTGTCTCAAAGTTCCAAAGTAGTGTGGCTTGATTGTGATAGATTGAAAGATAAGACTCAAAGATCTTTCCGACTATCTTAAGGTCATGTAGTTCATGTAGTCTCAAAATTTCAATTTTAGTGGGTATGCAAGTTGACCTATATATTTTAAAGATGTCTTCAAGGGGCTATCTCTACCAAAATGTAGTCAAGAATATTGTGCAAGAAGGTCTAATTTCATCTATAAGGTCTGAGATACTCTAAATGTACCAAAAGGTAAATACTCTGAGTGGTATGTCATAAGGTTGAGTGTCTATAATTCTCTAAAAACTGTATTAACCATTGAATGAGTAGATAATTGAAGTTTTATCTCTTCTAAAGGTGAGAAATGTCCTATTTTTAGGTGTAGAAGGACATCTAAACTGTAAAAAAGGCTAGAACAACATGTAATGACAACATATAATTTTGAAAATCATTTCAAAAGGTAGGGGGAGTCCCTCGTTGATTATGATCTAAAGAGAAAGTTTTTATGACAGACCTGAGTACTATTTGGTATGCTCAATCTCTGAAGGAAAGGAAATGGTTGGATACAGTCTCAAGAAGGTCAAATAGCAAGGGAAAAGGAAAATTATAGTGAAGTTGTGCTTCAGGGATGGTGATAAATGGCTTTAACATCTACAAGTCAGCCAAATCAAGGTAATTTTTCAAAACTTGGAATTTCAGTTAGTGATATATGTCATAAACCCAGGGGGATCAGTTGGAAGATGCTTTGTACACTAGGGATGGTTTTTCAACTATTATAAGTTTGTCAGAAAGACACTAGAAAAGTTGTTTAGGGAAAATTGTCTTAAATCAGTCATGATGCGTATTAGAGGCATATTTGATTATTTAAGCATGGTAGTTGGCCTAGAAAGAGGTAAAAATGGAGGAATATCAGCGCAAGGGAGAATTTTTGTTGCTCTTATTAGGTCCATAGCATATTTTTGCTATTGTTGGAGTCAAAGAGAAGACAATTTAGTTCCCGGGGGAGCATTTTGGGCAAGTAATTTAAAATTTGTGCATTATTGTCATTATTTCCATCGTATTGCCATTTTTCCATGTAGTAGAGTCATTGTATCCTTTTTCATAAATGGAAAATGGGGAGAGAAACCTTAAAAATGTGGTATTGAGGTCATTTAGGTATTTGTCTTGTAGGTTTCCATTAATGTTTATGAGTGATGGTTGTCATCAATGACAAAGGGGGAGATTATTGGCCATTATATGGTTGTGTTGTCATTTATTTCAATCCCCATTTATGGAAAAGTATGGCATGGTGATGTATGAGTCTCCCTATGATTATACTCAGGTGTCAAACATGAATTTTTATTGGTAGTGTCAAGATTTGAAGTGTTCTAGGAGGTCCTAGTGCTTGGTTTGCTAGGCATAATCATGGTATGAGTCTTCCCAAGATGGTTGGAGTGTGTCATGAGGTCAAACATGGTCCATATGACGTGTCATTAGTGTCTATGGGTATACATTGAGTTAACAAGATCTGTTCATGGTTGAGTTAGGTCATTCCAGACTTGTTTCTATCCCTAGAGTATGTAGAATGAAGTGGAGAAGTGAGATTTTGACCTAATAATTCGTGATGAAGCATGTTTACAACATGGTGGCAATTTAATTTAGATGTATGGTGAGTTTCAAGTATGTATTCAATGATTCAGTGCATATTCAAGGTCATTGGGAAGCAAATCGCTGAGAACATGTCATTTAACAAAGGTAAGTCTTAATGGTTGGAGAATTTAAGAAATATTTGGTCTATGTGGAAAGTTTGAGAAGTTAGAGGATGTTTTAATGGTTATTCATGCAAAATTTTAGGTCATTATATGGAATTTTTGGAATATATTCAAGTTTCTACAAAACCCGGTAAGAAACAGTGTGTTTTTTGGACAAAAGTTGACCTTCTTGTTGATGCTCGTTTTGTGCTCGCTCCTTTAACTTGAGTGTGCCCTATAAAATTTCCATCTCCTTTCTGTTATAACTCTAAAATATGTGTGTCTAGATGATAAAACCATGTTAAACCAAGAAAAAATATTGTGTTTGATTATAAATCTAGTGTAAATCCTCTTTTTTGGTCAAGGAAATCATAACCATATCATTTCCGAAAAGTATCCAAGAAAGCATTGCCAAATGATCATGTTAATCCTTGTAAAATAACCATGTGTGTCATTCCTTCGATCTTCATTACAAATTGCACTTTATTCTCTGATGCCTAAAGATATGTGGCCTCATTTAATTAGTTGTGCTATGTCGGGTTCTATTTGCACAATTACAAAAGTTACTTAATGACTGCAAAGTGAAAACCAAATTCTGAAGCTCGACAAAATATTCTAAGGAATTTTTTAGTTACATGATGCAATGTGTAAATAAAACCCTACTCAGTGAAAGGAACACGTGTTCAATTGTGATTGGAGCGGGGAAATGTGTCATCTGTACACTTTTGCATCAAATTCCCAATATAATGAAAAGTGTAAATTTATCCTCGAAGTCTAATGAGAAACATGTGTTAGCTTCTTACCCAAAGTTAGAGAGTTGGTGATTGAGTCAAAATTAGAGTTTGGCACTTATTCGAAGAAATATATAAAATTGCAAGTAGAATCCTTAACCCCATAATGTCTCAGATTAAGCCATGTGGATGTATCGTATTCAAATAGAAAAACAGATTAAAAGGTTGAGATTTAAAGCATAAATGGATACCACCATAAATGCATGCATACAGATCAACGTATGAATTTTAAAATATTTTTTGATCGTTTCTAGCTTCCACCTTGCACACGAGAAATTTGGATTCCCTAACTGAGATAATTCATGAAATAAAGGAGAAGAATCGACTATGAAGCGGTTAAATTGAGCCAAGGAGCTCGGAAGTATATGAGCATAGGAAAATTTCAGAGCTTGCAAAGAAATGGGTAAGTGCTTACTTTTCCTTAGTGTTCTCGATACTCAAATTGGAATTAAGAGGAGAGATAAAAATCAAAAGATGAGATCTCTAGAATCAATTTTCCACATAACTTCCAATATTTCTAGTGATTTCAACAAAGTCGTGGATACAAAATTACGAAATGATGATCTAGATGATTTATAAAGGAGGCTTCATGCTCCGTTTATGAGAAAATAGATGACAATCATTAATGCCAGCCACATTGTTTTAGCAGTTGCTTTTCCACCATCCATACACTCTCCTGAGATTGTATGGTTGTGTACTAAAAATTGTGATGCAGAGAAGAAGGAGGTATTCGACGAAAATGGGGAAAGAGTAATACATTTGACACTAGAATCTATTAAGGCAATATTAGGGTTACCAAGGTTGGCTCAACCAGTAATTTCTACTATTGAATCAACACATGTTGATTATGATTAAAGACATGGTGAATATGCTTGAATGTTAAATTCCCAATGGTTTCAAGAAAGGAAGCCATCTATCAAAATAATCCCCAATAAATTGACTAAGGCCATGTTTGTTTAAAAGGTTAAGGATCTCATTGTACTTCTAAGTAGAATGGCAGTGTTATAAGGGGTTAATTATTTTCAAGAGTGGATGTGCCCCTTCATAATGGTCATCTTAGAAGAACATGGAAATATCTATTGGGAAAGATTTATATCAGTATCTATTCATGCCCAACTCGAGAAAATAGCTACAAAAATCAGGTTAGGTGATTCAATTGATATCAAATTCTATATGATGTCTTATCTCATCTATAACATTGCAATTTGCATGTTTCAAATCATTCTCAGGTCTCCCACCACATATAAGTTTTGAAAACCATAGGGTGTACGATGTATATTCACAATTGAGATTGAATAAATGGAGAGGAAATTTCAAGCTAGTAAATGATGCTTTCATTGCCCCTATAACTTTCCTTTTCAAACTGTAAGGGAGAAATATAGATTATCTGCTAATGTTAGAGCTACAATTTTGGAGTATAGTTACATCTTTATACAGTACATATTTTTCACATATTTCAAGGTAAGTGGATTTGAAGGAAAACCTTATAAATTTCCTAGATATGTGAATGATAAGTGGGCCTTAATGGAAATTTCAATACAATTGGCCCTTGTACATAAAAATATTGCAAGGAGACATAAAACAAACATAAAATTCCCTCTCCAAATTGGGAGATATTCTTTTCTTTAAGTTTTTAGATGAAATAGATAAGGGTGTGGGACGAGGAGGAATACTTGTTGTGATGGTTGGTTTGAAGGTTGTGCGTGCATTCTGACTTCTTGATCCAATGCTAACTATGAGAGCTTCCTTTTGGCTAGGAGGAACTACCTAAAATACACAACAAGACCACAAAAAGAGGATTAATTAATATATGTCAGTGGGTTACCTAGCGTGCGCTAGATCTAGGAAGTGTGATACTTCCTGGGAGGCAGTCAACCCACTGTTAAATACAATTTAATGTAAGAAACAACGTAAGTAAATAGAATCCTATTGTAATTGATATGATTTAGGTATCTCATCCAAATACAATAAGCAAATCTAACATAACAGGCTAGGTTATGATCAGATCTGGAGGTGGGGTAGTTGGTCAGGGTTCTGGTACTGGTTAGGGTCAGGTTCTGGGTCACTTAGGTTGTTTGGGTGAAGATTCTTAGGTTTTGTTATTGATAGGATGGCCAAAACACAGAGACCGGTATCGGTCAGATATAACCAATGACGGTTTAGAGAGAACCGACGACAGTCATGGGTAACCGGTGTCAGTACGGTTGGGATGATAGGAACTCAATAAGACCTGATTGTGGAAATTGGTCTGAGGTTAGATAGAGATAAAAAGGGGAATGGTGAGGTCTGTGGGGATCTTAGGAACACTCAGAGATGTATAAAGGTCGTGTATAGATGATCAAATGGTATGGTGGTGAAAGGTTGAGTTTGTAGGAAAGTGAATGGTGGGGGAATGGAGATGCTAATAGAAAATGATAACAGAGATGAAAAAAACCTTTAAAATAGAACAAGGATGGAATGACACAGGTGATAAATGCACTTACTGATGTTACAGGTCCAATGGCTGGGTGGTGGTGATGATTGATCGGTGGGATGGAGCTTGGTGCCATAGTGGTGCTTCCCGGAATTCTACCATGAGAGTGATACCTCTAGATCTGTCTTGATGCTGGCTATGGCTGCTTGGATGTGTGAAAAGATTTGGTTCTTGCTTGCATGTAGATCTCCTTTTGCTCCAAAATTTGAGAATGTGGCCAACCTCTCAAACAAGGTTACCAAAATGGTTATATGGTAACCGACAACAGTTCCTGGTTGACCGGCATCAGTTTCAGGATGACCAGCATCGGTTAAGGTGGGATTCCCTAGGTTTACTAAAAATGATAGATCTTGCAATCATTTGGGCCAGGTCTATCCATTTATCATGGATCAAAACAGACATTATCTTTTAATGAGCGGGAATGTGGTTAGAGGAATAATAGGCATTGATTTTTAGGGTTGAACTAAGTCTTAGTTAGTTATGGTGAGTAGATAGATACTAAAAATAGGTTTATAATGAGGTGTCTAGGTGAGGTGTCTAGAGGTGGAAATTGGTTTAATTAAGATAATTAAATAATGAATAAAGTGAGGATGAGTATTAATTTAATTAAAGTGATTAAATTAATATTAATGTGTGATGTAAGGGTCATGGTTAGGTAAAAGTGTTTAAGTTAGTTGTTCAAAAGGGGACCAAGGGGAGTGTGACCCAATTTTGGTGTCTACATTTTTCCCCTTTTTGTTGCGTAGCTTGTATTGGTAAGTGACACTGACAAAAATAGGAAGTGAATGCCCCATGTGTGGGTGAAGGTGATCCCCCTCAAACCGGGCACTGATGAGGTGGAAGATGGAATCGATGAGTGGTTTGATAAAGGTGTAGGTGGGGAAGATAGGTGGGGAAAGGTTTGAGTATTGAGGGAAAAGGTGATGGTCAACTCGGGTAATGGGTAGTAGGTTGTGGTCAAAATCAGGTCATGGGTAATGGCAATCAAATGCACACACATGCAGAGATTGCAACACAGAACCAGGTTGAAGAGCTTGCAAACTCTACATCATCCAACATTGATAGGTTTATCCAAACAAGTGTGAGGTGATTCAAGTATCCAAGGTATAGGATATGGCTAGAAACACAACATAGGTCAGGTGCAGGAACATTTAGGTATGTTCTGGTACACCAAAGGTTTGGTCAGGATAAACAGTATGACAATAGGCAAGGTATGGTTGGTAGGCTAAAACAACATAGGTAACAACATCACAAGGTACAACATGTACATAAGGTCAATGGTCACACCAAGTAGGTCAAGTTTAGGAAAATAGGTCATGGCATGGGTAAGGCCAAGGTATAGGTAAAATAACAACTCCTAAGATGTAGCAAAGGAAATGTAGGGGTAGGTTGGGTTTGTAGGTATGTTTCAAGGGGTGGCCAGAATGATAAAAAGTGGGTGAGCACTAAGTGGTTGATAGGTGAAATAGGGAGCTTAGAAAGGGCAAATAGTTTGAAGTGTGACCGACAGGTTACATGTTGACCAATGATCGGTTGGCTAGGGCACCAAAATGACCGACGTCAGTCATAGTGAATTGGGATAAAAGGAAAATTCCACTTTTTGTGGAATCATTTTGTCATTTGACAATAGATAAAAATGAAAAAGGAGTAGTGGAAAAGTGGAAAGTGATGGAGAGAGATAGAGAGTTGAGTTGGCAAGCCTCAGAGTGGGTAATCGACATTCGATAGGAGGGTCCACGAGATCGGTGTGATCGATTTGATTGGGTGGAGGTGAGGAGGTCATTTGGTGATGGCAGAGGTAGGAGAGGGATTGGGTGGACCACCGATGCAGTGGCCCGATGTGCCACCACGTAGATGGCATCGCGATGAGGTAGGATTCGATCCCCTTCTACGTGTGTAGGTAAATTGGTTTGTAGAAATCAGGTTAGGGTAAAATGGGTTTTGGGGGGGAAAATGGAATTTAAATTTGGAAGAAAATGGGTGAAATAGGAAGGGTAGGAAGGTTGATGTAGGTTAAGGGGGGTGGGGATGGGTGGAGGGGAGATTTGGGTAGGAATGGGTGGGTAGTTAGGGAGGAATGGTGAATTTTTAGAGAAAATGGGTAGGGTTTCATGGATTTTGTCACCGCGACAGTGACCGACATCAGTCAAGGGTTAGCTGACGTCGGTGGGAGTGAGCCGGCATCAGTCATGAATGAGGTGACTGATGCCAGTTTTGGGAGACTGGTGCCAGTTAATAGGAACCGATGACGATTGAGCATGAGGGAAAAATAGGCCAGGAGATGAGATAGGGTGGGTGGGGGAGATAAGCATGGGTAAGAGGTATAAATAGGAAAGAGTCGAGGGGTGGGAAATTGAGATGGGAGGAAAGGTAGTTGTCAGGGTTGGGGTGGGGAGATAGGTCATGAGTAGGGGGATCTGGGGAATAGGTTGGGGTTCAAGGGTGAAGCGGAGTATGGTCGAGGTCTAATGATGTTATGGTTTGTTGGATGCAGGTGAGGGACCAGTTACAGATGCGTGATAGGGTACCACCCTGTTATTAGTGGTACGAGGGAGTGCATGATAGCTGAGGAGTGGCACCATGTGGTAGAGGTTGGCCTGATTGGGGTTAGATGTTACCAGCACAAAGTTTAGGAGCTGAGTTTGATGGTCGCCCTCATCGACAAATGGGATTCAACGACCAACACATTTTGTTTACTGATAAGTGAGAAGACTATCACCTTGGAGGATGTTTATAGGAACCTATGGTTACCAATAGTAGGGAAACAGGTGTATTCCATTTCCTCATAGGCATATGAGGAGTTGATGTTGACAGTGTTCGGTGAGGGGCTGACGGAGTTGAGGTTCCATAGCACCAGCATGAGTTATGGAGATATGTACCAGGCCCATCCAGAGGAGATGAGGTTAGTGGTGTTGATGATGGAGGTAGTCTGTTGTTTTGCACTACCAGATGCAGAGGGTGGGAGATTCTCATGGGAATTGATGAGGATTCTTCATGACATGATGGAGGATAGGACCTGGTTTGCATGGGCACCAACATTCTTGGTGTAGCTATATAGAGAGTTATGGGCCTATGGGTGGTTACGGAGGTTCAACCTTTGTTACACATTCCTACTACACTGCTGGGCATATGAGCACATCGTGTGTGTGCATCCAGTGGGCATGCCCCAACCTGATGCATTCGAGGTGGGCATGGTTTGGGTGGGCTACAGGTGATGGGTACCTACTATTGGAGAGCACCGAGCTGTTAGGGCTACACACGATGTAGCATATTACAGGTGTGCATTAGAGGGGTTTTCTAGTGTGGACATCATTTGGAGGCCATATGTGGGCTTCCCATCATATAGGAAGATGGCCAAGGAGCTACAGGAGCTACAGTTGCTCTGATGGATAGAGGGGCACTGTGTAGGAGAGCATGAGATGATACATGTTGACAGGGTCAGATGGTAGTTTGGGTTGCCATAGGATGTACCTCCACCATTTCCATAGTATAGGAGGGATGACATGGAGAGGCCTATGCCTCTACCATAGCTGATGGTGCCTACAGGGAAGGAGGAGTAGGTGGTAGACCGACAGATTGATGATGTCAGGGTTATAGATAGGTATAGACAGTGGTGGGAAGCACAGCTACGGGCAGTACCACTGAGGCCAGGGCAGCCTGACTTAGCCACTATTACAGTTTAGAGGGACACCCTACAGGGGCAGGTGACTACCCTGGTGACATAGTTGGGGATAGTACAAGGGTAGCTGATAGGGTCAGAGGCACAGGTGGCCACACTACAGGCACATGTAGTAGCCCTACAGGCCCAGGTAGCACAGGGACAGGTGCCTGCACAGGGTGGGGATGGAGATGGGGTACAGGTGGCCACCCTACAGGCATAGGTAGTAGGTTTGTAGGGCTAGTTGGCCACTACACAAGTGTAGATTGTGGCCCTTCAGGCCTAGGTACAGGCACAAGCACCTACACAGGTTCAGGGACAGGGTCCCATTTTACAGGTAGGGGTGGGACAGGGTCCCACGGTATAGGTATAGGGTCAGAGGCCAATGAAACCACCACAGACAGTACCCATGGCTAGGTTTAGGGATGCCCTAGGTGAGGTGAGATATTATCAGGATCACCTGATGGCCGCAGGGATAGATGTCCCTACCTATGCAGAGTATAGAGCACAATAGGCCTCGAGTGAGAGGACCAGGTCTCACACTCACAGTGTGGAGAGTACAGGGGGGTGTCAAGCCCTGAGATAGGGTCAGGGAAAGGCCACTAGTGCATGGAGGCCAGCTCTAGGTGAGGTACCAGTAGAGGTCAGGCCGAGGCCCATGGAGGGTGGTGAGATGCTAGCAGGATGCCGCACATGATTGAAGGAGGAGGAGGAGACAGGTGAGATAGGCATGGAGGATATCCGATGGGGGGATGCCTGATAGTTACGCATACTTCCATTTTTTGTGTATTTTTGGTATATACCGGCCTACATGCCGAAGAGAGTGAGGTTGTATACGAGAGTTTTGAGATTTTTGATCATATACCGGCCTGCGTGCCAAAGATGGTGAGGATGTATCTGAGTGATTTGAGATATTTGTATTTATTTGTATCTGTGTACATATGTATGTATACACAGAATTTCTCATTTATATAGATGATGATATTTATAGTATGGATGGTGTACTTGTTTTAATTTCCATTATTATGTGTGTACGTGATGGAAACTAGGTGAATTAGGCATGATTGAGTCGAGGTCGTGTAGGCATGGCATGATGAGTTAGGTCAATTAGGCATGATGGAGTCAGGTCATAGGCATGATGGAGTCAGGTTATAGGCATGATGGAGTCAGGTTATAGGCATGATGGAGTCAGGTTATAGGCATGATGGAGTCAGGTCATAGGCATGATGGAGATAAATGATGATGTATATGCATGTTATGGTTTAAGTTTCCCAATATTTTCTATAGTGGAAATGTGAAAATGATAAATGAATGATGTGATGATGTGGTAAAAATGTTCATCAATTGTTGCTTGTTTGGTTTAATTTCCAATTGTTGATATAAAATGGAAACAAACTAAGGTAGGATGTGAATAGGGAAATAAAGGGGAAAATAGGTTAGGGTGAAGAGTGGCCGAGCTAACCTTCAAGGGCCCCATGCCCTCGAAGTGCTACCTACATAGCCCCGACAAAAAGGGGCCTCAGGCGATGTAGTTCTCCCATAAGCTAGGGAAGAATATGATGAATTAGGGGGATGGGTGGTGAATTTTTAGGCATGGTTGAGTTTAGGTCATAGGCATGGTTGAGGTCAGGTTATAGGCATGGTTGAATGTAGGTCATAGGCATGAGTGAGTTAGGTCATAGGCATGGTTGAGTTGTTTTAAATATAGGTGTCGATGATCTGGTCCTGTATAGGATAATCAATAAGTAATGAGGAAGGTGAATGGTAAGAGGTGGAAAAAGAGCCACTTAATTGATAAGAACCCTAATGAGTCTACCATACCCCAGATGGGCTTATGAATGTAAGACCCTAAAGGCCTTGCATAATGGACTATTCTAAGGGTGAAGAAAGTCACATGATCATGAAATGTCATGGTTGCGGCAAGTCCCTTGAGTAGAGAGGAAATTAGGATGAAAAGGAAATGAGGTGAGAGTGGGTGGTTTAGCGTAACTTAGTGTACGACAACATGTTTTTCTTAGCAAGAAACCCAAGATCAAAAATAGGCAAGTCCATGACAAAAATTTCATCATTTTCTTCATTTTTTTTTACTTTTTTTTTTTTTAATAGACTGATCAATGTGGGAAGTCTATATGGGATGAGTATATTATCTCCTTGAGGTCTTCGTGAAGCTGATCGATGCGGGAAGCTTCTGGATATTTTTATTGTATTTTTGCAATGACTTTATATAGTTGTCCTTCAAGGGAGCAGTCTATTTATAGTGGTGAAATAGAGAGAAGAGATGTCCCTTTTTGAGGGAGTCATCTTTTGCTGGAAGTTTGACTCAAGGAGTTGAATCCCTTTTTGTTTTTGGACGTTTAAGTCATGGACAAGACTATATAGGAAGATTAGGTTCTTGTTTAGAAGACAAGACCATAGCACACAGAGGTTAATTATGAAAGAGGTGGTTTTGAGTGATGAACGACCATGGGATTCCATCTTTAAGAAGATGAAAAGTATCCATGAGAATCATGCTATGAGTAGAGCCGTGGTACTCATATTGAAGAGGAGGTTGAAAGGTGACGGGTAATCACATGATTCTTGTTTAGTCATGGATCCTCAAAAATGGGTAATATGGAAGGTGAACAATGCTCAAGGGATGAGTGATCAACTGACAAAAAGTGATATAGGAATTGATGTCAACAATAAAATGGTCAAAGATGCAAGGCATTGAGAGGCTCAGGTTCAGGTTTACCTTCAAGTGAAGACAAATGATAAGCACCTGATCCATAGGCATGGGTAACGATATAGGGTCCAAGCCAATTAGGAGAAAATTTTCCCCGTTTACTTTTCTCTTCTTTGGTTACATGTTGATTTTCCTTCAGGACGAGGTCACCGACCTGAAAGGTTCATTCATGGACATGTTTCTCGTAGGCATGTTTGATACATTTTTGGTAGATTTGGAGATGGTCAAGAGCATTAAGATGGTGTTCATCTAATAACTCAAGTTGTGCCAAACGATCCTGGTGAAATTCATCATCATTGAGCATGTCTTGTAGTGAGATGTGGAGAGATGGAATCTGGACTTCGAGAGGTAAGACAACCTCAGTACCATAGACTAGAGAAAAAGGTGTGGCAGCAGTCGAAGTGTGAATACTAGTGCGATAAGCCCACAAGGTGAAAGGAATGTGTGAATGCCAATCCTTGCCAGTATCGTCAACTACTTTCATAAGAATTTTGTTCAAGGTTTTATTGGTCGATTCTTCTTGGCCATTGGTTTGTGGGTAATAAGGTGATGAGAAACTGAGTTGGATGCCAAAAGTGTCACATAGCTTACGTAGGGTTTTGTTTTTGAATTGCTTTCCATTATCAGTGATGAGGCGGTGAGGAACACCAAAGTGAAAAATGATGTGATGGTTGATGAATTCACATATTTTCTCAGCTTTTGTAGAAATGAGGGGAATGGATTCTACCCATTTAGTATAATATTCAGTAGCGGTTATAATCCATTGGTGGCATTGTGAAGAATGGGGATTGATCTCACCGACAAGATCCAAGCCCCATTGAGAGAAAGGCTAAAGGTATCGTGACCTGTAAGGCATGACTAGGTGTGTGATGAAGATTAGCATGTTGCTGGCATTTCACACAACATGTTTGACATAGTCACAACAATCATGGTTTAGGGTTGGCCAATAATAGCCAAGGTGAAGAATGCTTTTTGTGACAAGCTAAACCACTAAAGTGACCTCCACAAATTCCATCATGGACTTCCTTGATGGTGTAGGGAATTTCAGAACTTGTAAGGCATCGTAAGAGAATACCATCAAAGCCACACTTATAAAGGAGACCACCCATGATGACATAATGAGAGACACTTTTAAGAAAGGCACGTTGTCCATTACGAGTGAGATCGGCAGGTAGAATGGAAAGGGAAAGATAGTCTACAAATTTCTTATACCAAAGGTCACGTGGGTCAGGTGCAATGGTTCCGATGGAGTAGACCTCACGAGGTAAATAAGAGGGTGATTGTAACCTTTGTATTGTGACAAATATTTTAGAGTCGGTAGGTGAAGCGGGTATCTGAGAAGCCAAGTAGGCCATGGTATCCACAAATTTATTGGTAGAACATGGGGTGGTTTGAAGTTCATAATGGTCAAAGGTGGTCAAAAGTATATCTACGTGATGTTTATACTTTTGAAGTATCTCATTACGACACTGGTATATACCATTGACTTGGTTTACGACCAGCTAGGAATCACCAAAGATATTGATTGACTTAACATCTAAGGCATAAGCAGCCTAGAGACCTAATACAAGTGCTTCATATTCAGAAATATTGTTTTATACAATCAAAATCTAGTTAGAAAGACAAAGGCATAGGTTCACCATCAAGAGGGATGAGGATAACACCAGCCCCACCTCCATGATGACACTTGGAGCCATCAAAGAAGAGTGTCATTTGGTAAGTGGGTTCATCTAAGGAGAGGGTAGCTATGGATTCATCTAGGAAATCAAAGTTAGAGGGTTGATTCCTAGAAAGAGGTGCATCTGCTAGTTGGTCAGCGATAGCTTGGCCCTTGATGGAATTTTGATGAATGAATTCAAGGTTGAGGTCAGAAAGAAGCATAAGCCAACATGTGGCACATTGATGTTGATAGGGTTTGGCGTACATATAGTGTAAGGGGTCAGTATTGGTAACAACAAAGGTTTTGTGGTTGAGTAGGTAATGGCAGAGTTTGGTGGTGATGAAAACTAAGGCTAAGCAGAGTTTTTTGGCATGGGTGTATCTAGTTTCATAGTCCAGAAGGGTATGGATTATGTAATAAACCACTTGCTCTCTATGTTTCTCGTCACGATGAGCGAGCATGGCACCTAAAGAATGGTCAGTGGTAGAAATATATAGGTAAAAGGGTTGGTCATCCTTAGGAGGAATGAGCACTGGTGGTTGAAGAAGGTATTGTTTTAAGGCTTCAAAGGCTTTATGGCATTCATCATCCCATTTGAATGAAACATCCTTCTTGAGAAGATGATGAAATGGTTGACAGCGGTCAGAAAGCTGCGAGATAAAACAATGAATGGATTGCAACTTACCTTGTAGGATTCAAAGTTGATGGAGATTAGTAGGTGGAGGCATTTCTAGAATAGCCTTTACTTTAGTAGGATCAACTTCTATGCCATGCAAAGAAATGATGAAACCAAGGAGTTTTCCTGAAAGTACCACAAAGACACACTTCTTTGGTTGAAGACGAACATAATACTTGATGAGGCAGTCAAAGATGACCTTAAGGATGGTCAGGTGTTCAGCTCAATGTTTGGATTTGGCAAGAAGATCATCTACGTAATCTTCCAATATGTGATGCATGATGTCATGGAAGATGTAAGTCATGGCTCGTTGGTATGTAGCACCGGCATTTTTAAGGCCAAAAGGCATGACTCGATAGTAGAAGGTCCCCCAAGGGGTGATGAAGGTAGTCTTGTGTTGATCTTCTGGAGCAAGTAATATTTGATTGTAACCCGAGAAACCATCCATGAGTGATAGCATTTCATGGCCGGCAGTGAGATCAACTAGTTGGTCAATTCCTGGTAGGGGAAATCGTCTTTGGGACAAGCTAGGTTAAGGTCATGGAAGTTCATGTGAATCCTGAGTCCCCATATCACCTTTGTGACAGGAATGATGTTAGAAATCCATTGGGGATAGTCAATGGGTAGAATGAAGGAGACCAAGAGAAAGTGTTGAAGCTCTTCTTTGACTAGAAGAGTAATGTGAGGATGCATTTTTTCATAGCTTTTGTTTGATGGGTTTGGCATTAGGAATGGTTACGATATTGTGGACCATGATTTTTGGGTCAATACCAGGGCATATCGGCATAGGACCAGGAAAAAGCGTTGCTATGGTCCCGAAGGAAAGAGGAAAAAGCTTCCTTGCTCAGTAGCATCTAAAGATTGGCCTATCTTTAGAATGTGTGGGTCATCCTGAGTGTTAATGTTGATTTCAATGGTCGATTCATTCAACATGGTTTGTGTCTCAGAAGGTAATGACCAGTGAATATAAGAATCTTCCACAACTCATCATCCTGACATTGAACAACATTAATAGAAGGTGTATCATCATCGATCATGTCAGGATATAAGGAATGGGAGAGAAGAGGGAGCCTCGCCATCATGTTGATAGGTTAGAGGTCCCAGGGAAATTGTGTTTATGAAAAAAAAAGTTAGGAGGAATAGATTCAGGATCTATGGACTCCATGGGTGAAGATGGTGACGTGGGTGAATGAGGTGGAGAAGGTTTGTCTTCCTCAATGAGGTCGACATGAGCCTTCTTGGGAGGTGGTGCATCAAATCCAATGCCACTACAGTCATTGTGTTTACGGGTGGTACAGGAGATGACAGTATGGCGGCCCTGTTCATAAAAACTGAAGCCAAAGCCTTTCCATGCACAACGGTGGAGGAAAGTGTGAGCGAAGTGGTGGTTAGTAAGGGAGTGTAAGTCAGATGAAAATGGTCATGTTTGGGATGGAGGTTCAGGTGAATAAGTGGAAATATCAAGTCCCCCATATGTTAGATTAGTGCGAAGGTGGGGAGGACCATAAGGAAAAACCTCACCTATGTGGTAGTCATAACTAGGGTGCTGACACAGGTTCCCATACTCTTGCGGGTGAGGAATGTGTCAATATTGTATAGGCAGTACTCTCCCAAAAAACACCTTCTAAGGGATCAGTAGTCGATATGTGGGTAGCGGGGATAGATGACTCACTAGATGATTGGGAAGCAGATGAGTCAGTTGTAGAGGTTGGCGGTGGCAGTAGGAATAGTAGGGTTAGATGTGGGAGAGGTGGTGGCAGCCTTGGTGGATGGGCTTGTGGGTGAAGGTGAAGTGGGGGTAGTGACAGATGCCTTGACTGGTACAAGTACATCATTGGGTCGGTACAACATGTTACAGGTCTTGAATGGTGACGGGTCGGTGGGGATGGTGTAATTATGTCCTTCATGCTCAAATTTTACACATTGGTGTAAAGTTGAAGGGACACAACCCATGATGTGAATCCAAGGTCTTCCGAGTAATAGGTTATATTGGAACTCCCCCTCTAAGACATAGAATAGTTCTGGGACAATGCGAGGGCCTACGCAAACATGAAGGATAATAGTGCCAAGGGTGGAGGTGATGGCATCATTAAAGGAGCATAGCATAACTGGGTTATTATGCATACAGTTAGAAGGAATACACATTTGATTGTATATGTGGGAGGAGATGATGTTAATGCTAGCACCACCATCAATCATGACACATCGTACGTATGTTATCGATATAGATAGAAATGAATAGGGTGGGATCAGGGTCATCTGACTGGAGAGGTACAATCTCCTCTTCAGAGAAGCTGAGGGTGGCGACGTGAGGAGGGGTCATGGGGGTAGAAGGAGGAGCTGATTTTGTTAGCGAGGCCACATGGTGAGGGGTGATAATCAAGGCCACTAGTGTGGGGTCATTGGGTAGAACTTCAATGGATTGTAAAACCTCGATAAGGGCTTGTCTGTGGGATTTAGAAGTCTGGACGAGATCATACAAAGACATCTTTAGAGGAGACTGATGTAATTGTTTTATCATTGCATGATGGGTGACCCCGTCAGAGATAGGGTATGTAGGTCTGTGGATGGTGATTTTGGGAGTGGGTGCAGATGGTATATTGGGTATAGGGTTGGTTGATGGGCTAGTTTCTTTTTCTTTTCCTTTGTCTTTCTGAGTGCATGGTAGCAATGTGAACCATGTTAATCTGAGGGGAGGTGGATGGAGAGGGTGTGTCATGAAAGGTATAATGACATGAGGGGAAAAATCCTAGTGGTGGATAAGAGCCTTGTGAAATGAGTAGGGCGCATTGACATTTGGGTGGTGGTTTGGCCAACTCTCTTATATGGACCATGTTGATCTCAAATTTTGGAGGTGGGAAAAATGGTTGTGGGGGTGGAGATACTGATCACTGAATGGGTAAAGGACAATGATGTATGGTGATAGGTGATGGTGGAGCATGGTCCTCATCAAGAAGGTCATCATCATCAAAATTTTGTTCAGGAGGACAAAGTTGAAGAAGAACGGTCTTCAGAGCCTTACAATTTTCAACATCATGTCCTGGCACACGATGATAGGCACAAATCTTGGTTTCATCAAACCCTTTTGGTTTGGGTTTGAGAGGATCATAAGGTCGAAGCGGTGGTAATGTGATGATGGAAGTCTCTAAGAGATTGGTTAAAATGTTGGCATAGGACCCCGCTAATGGATCACAATGGGAGGTGAGTGTGGGTTTGGGTACAGGTGTGGTTGATTGTGAAGGAAGAGGCTTTACAGGAGGGGGAATGGGTTGGTCTACTAGTTTGGTATGTGGAGTGGTCTTAGGTTTTGCTGGCATCTATTTGGGTAAAGGTGGGGTAGAAGAGCTAGCGATGGAAGGTTTGGTTGGTTTGACTACCTTAGTGGAGGGTAGTGGATTCTTATCTTTGGGTTGCACCTTCTTGGGTAAAGGTGACATGGGAGTACATGATGTAGAAGGAAAAGTAGATGGTGGAAGAGGATGGGTTACCCATGGGGGAAACTGAGTTGCGGTGGAGGTGGTTGGTAGAGGTTGGGTAGGTGGCATTGGTTGAAGTCGTATAGGAAAGGTTGGGGTTATAGTAACTGGTGGAGGTATAGGTGGCAAGAAGTGCATGGGTGAGGGTGAGGGAGCTTGGTTTTTGGGTGAATGAGGTGTAACAAAGGCTCGTGATGTAGTAGTAGGTTGTTTAGCTTTTGACTAGCTTTGGGTGTGAGATTGTTTGGTCAAGGTTGATGGATGAGGCCCTAGGATGGATGGAAGAGGGGAGGGTGACAAGGGTGTAGTAGGCGAGACCGGTGTACGTGGCCTAGAGGGTTGGGTTTTCTTTTTAGGTGGGAGGATAATGCTACTTGCGGACTTTGGAAGATGCAGCTAAGTCCAATCTGATAGGTGGGTGAGTAAGGCTTGATGTCGGCATAACACCCAAAGTAGTGATGGGTCTAGATACGGGTGGGGAGATAAGTGTGGGTAGGTTTTTAGGTTTGGGAATAGTTGTAGTGATGGGTAGAAGTTTGGATGGAAGTAGGGATGATGAAGAGGAATCCGTTTCAATTGGCATGGTCAGTGTAGTTTTGGTTTCTGAAAATACCTTTGGGTAGATCGTGGAAGTATCTTCAGGAAACATTTGCATTTGGGTCAAAACAGGGAGCCGAAGACATCCCTAGAGCATGGAATGATCAACATAATCCAAACAATTGACCAACCGTGAAAATGGGATTACTGAAGAAGATGATGGAGTGGGTTGGGTAGTAATCCCTATAAAATATGTCTGTGAGATAGGGAATTGGTTGGCCTCAAATTCTGTAGGTAAAAGAGTTGAGATCATGTCAATAGGGTTCTGGGATGCTAGGGGAGAACTATCCCCGATAGGTAGTGACATGTCTGAAGCATCTCCCATGGGTAGGAGAGATAATAGGTCGGGTGAGGTAGACTTCTCTCTCGGTGGAGGAGAAGGTGATGATGATTCTCTTGTGGATGGGAGAATAACAAGTGTTGACGGTTCAGAAGGTTGGGAAGCAGATGATAACACGACATCAGTAGAAAGTGTGGATTCCTCCATGAGAGAAAGGGGAGATGAGGGGGACTCCTCTATGGGTGGAGGAGTAGAAGAGGTATGCTCCTCTGTGGGTGGAGGAGCTCATGCCAAGATTTCCTCAATAGATGAAGTAGGTAGGTTTTGAGGAACAGTTGGCATGATATCAAAAACTGCATGAACCTCACGGATGGTGTTGTCACTGGATGAAGGTTCACTATTTTGATTAGATGATGGTTTATGATTAGGGAATGGATTTTTGAAGATGTGAAAATTCTGATTTGTTGGCACATTTGGGTTGTCTATGACAAGGTCTCCATTGTCTATCATCTCTTGAACAATGTTTTTAAAAGTTATGCAGTTACCATCACTATGTCCTTTAACACGATGGTAATTATAGTAGTCATGCTCTTTATACCATGTGGGCATAGGATGAGTGGGGTCGAAACCTGTATGAGGTTTTATGGGAGGAAGTGTAATGGCTCCATCTTTAAGAAGTTTTTCCAAGACCGAAGAATAGGGCTCTCTGATCGAAGTGTACTTCTGTTGCTCCCACCAGAGCTGAAAAGTTTGAACAGGAGAAAGATTAGAAGAAGGTTGAGCCTGATTAGAAGGATGAGGTGGACCCACCTTGAGGACTAACGTGTTGGCCGATCCTTTGGGATTTGAATAGTTATTTTGGGGTTTTGAAGATGAAGAAGAATCATTGGATTTGAATGGGGTGTTCTTGTTCCGTAATTGGATTTTATTTTCTTCAATGGCACGAATTTCTAGTTTTCGGGCCATGGTGAATGCTTCATCAAAGGTTTGGAAGGTTTGGACTTGTAGAGTTGGTGAGATGTGTCTGGCACAAGCTCTAGTGAACAACTCAATAAGTTCAGTCTGAGGTAGTTGGAATGTCAATTGGTTAATAAGACTTCACCAGCAGGCAACGAAATCTGCGATAGATTCATCTTCATACTATTGGGTTGAATAGAGATTGGTCATGGTGACTTTCTTGGTAACATTGATTGAAAAATGATCTAAGAAAGATTGGGCTACTTGATTAAAGGAATAAATAGAATGTTGAGGTAGTCCACTATACCAATATAATGTTGGTCCTGTCAGGGACATTGGGAAATTTTGTAGGAGTAAAGTGTCATCGTGGGTGATTAGGTAACACCCATGTTTGAACGACCACAAGTGTTGTTGTGGGTCTTCTTTACTATTGAAGTGATTGAATTTAGGAATTTCCCAATGCACTGGGTAAGGAAGAATGGGAATAGATGGATGGATAGGCTCATTACAGATTTCATCATATGTTAAAGAATTACAGGAGCCAGAAACAAATGCTTCTAAGGTCTGCATTTTCTCCATCATCATTTTAATGAGGTCGTTAGTAGGTTAGGATGAATGGGTGCCCCCTGCAGAAAAAGGGGGTTGATGTTGAATGTACGAGGTGGGTGGTATGCTGGTGTATGGTGGCACTGAGTATGAGAACTACGTAGGAGGAATAGATGTGGGTGGCACATAGCCAGTATAAGCAATAGATGAGGTTGGGGTTTATTGGTAGTATGTGTATGCGGGTGGGGTAGTCGTAACAACTCTAGTGGTGATTGGGGGTAAGGATTGTGGGATAGAAAGGATGAGGTTTTGGAAAGGGGTGTAAGTTTTCTGACACCAGAGGTGGTTGTGATGTAATGGGTATATGTGAAATGGTAGGTGTAGATGGAGCTAGACTCATAGGGACTATCAGAGGGACAATCGATGTCATGGGTGCTGATCGATGACATAGATGTTATGGTTATAGTGGTTATGGGATTTAGCTGAGACACCACATCTGATAAAGTGGATGATGGTAGCACCAAACTGGTGCTAGCTGACACAGAAGTGGGGGCTAGAGCCGAAGGGATAGATATGGGCATGTCATATATTAATTGTCCTGAGGAATCCTGGGTGGAAGAATGAGCAAGGTAGTACTAGAGGGAAGTGGGATTCTGGTCGAGGAGTCTCACAAACTCCTCGTCATTGGTGGCGATGGGGATAAGCTGAGTCAGATCCATAGGTGACAGAATGGATGACGGTGATGGACTAGGTGGGAGTGGCTGATGGCTAGCATGAAACATGAGGGCGTTAGTTTGGCTACAAGTCAACACCATGTGAATCAACATAAATCAGGTGAGTTTTACTCTATAAATGACACAGGGGAAAACAGAGATATGGGACCAAATATATTTTGAGGGGAAAATTGGATAAATATTTTGATAAAAATCAAAACAAGGTGACCGATTCTTGCAGTTTGGTTAAGGTGATGTCAGTCACAAGATGATTGATGACAGTTACTGTGAAGAATAGTATAGTTTTAGCAAAAAAAGTAGAAACTAGTGACTGTTAGACAGGGAGACTGTATTGGAGGACTATGATCAGAATATAGAGAGTATGGTGACACACAAAAACTTTTAGCCAAAAATAAGGTGAGATGAGTGTTCTCTGGATAAACTGATCCAACAAAACAAGGAACCAACACCGGTTTGGTAAACTGATGCCGGTCAGATGTAAACTGACGATGGTCTTGGGACCGATGCCGGTTACTGTGAAATCTGAAGAATGAAGAAAAATGAGGTGTTGTGAATTTAGATTGTATGAAGAATCAACCCAGAAGCTTGGGTATGATAGGATGATGCCCTGACACACTCAGAGAAAGTCAAAATACTCCGACTATGATGGCAGAGTGTGAAAGGAAAAATAAAGATGAAGAAAATGTATCCTCTCACCTCAAAACGCAAGTCAAGCACAAAGCTATGAAAACACACAGTCCTAAAAGTGAATTTTATATTTTTTGTAGCTTATGCTATTTATGACTGACACATGAATTCAGAACAGAGTTTTTGGTTGGGAAGGCATCCTACAAAAAGGAAATCTAGAGGGTGAGGTTTCAGGTTATGTTATGGCGAGGGAGGTCCTTCCTCTGATGGGGTACTGGACAGAGATAACCAGCTATGGGGATTACCTGTCAATCCTCTGATTGTGTGATCATTGACAGATGTTCCCAGGTAAGATGTCATTTAAGAAGGTGTGTATATTCAAATTTTTGTGCAGTTTGCAAGAGAAAGAGAGAGAAGGAAGTGCTTTGTACAATTCATTTTATGTCAACCATTAGCTAGGAATGACTTCCAGCGTATAGGTTTCACCTCATTTTTAATGTGAGCTATAATGCAACAAAATCATAATGCAATGCAAGTGTTTTAATACCCAAATCAAATATGATATTTGATGTAGAAAATGATGAACAGGAAGAGGGATGCTTTTTACTAATGCAATGCAAGAAAGAAGAAGTGGTTCATTTTAAGCACCAAAACACAAATGTCATTTAGAATATTAGAAAGAAAGGAATATTACTAGGGAGATGATTAATGTAGTAATTTTTGAAATGAAAGAAACACACAAAAATGTTTTCCCTATATGAATAAAATGCAATGAACCCAAGAGAGGGTCCCACCGGGCGTGCCAAAATGTTTCACCATTTTCTTTAAGTTTTTATGTGACGAAACAGATAAGGGTGTGGGCCAAGGAGGAATACCTATTGTGATGGTTGGTTTGAAGGTTGTGCACACATTCTGACTTCTCGATCCAATGCTGACTATGAGAGCTTCCTTTTGGCTAGGAGGAACTACCTGAAATACACAACAAGACCACAAAAAGAGGATTAAATAATATATGTCAGTGGGTTGCCTAGTGTGTGCTAGATCTAGGAAGTGTGATACTTCCTCAGTGGTAGTCAACCCATTGTTAAATAACAATTTAATGTAAGAAACAACGTAAGTAAATAGAATCCTACTGTAATTGATATGATTTAGGTATCTCATCCAAATACAATAAGAAAGTCTAACATAACATGCTAGGTTATGATCAGATCTGGAGGTGGGGTAGTTGGTCAGGGTTCTGGTACTGGTTAGGGTCAGGTTCTGGGTCACTTAGGTTGTTTGGGTGAATATTATTAGGTTTTTTTATTCATAGGGTGGCCAAAACACAGAGACCAGTATCAGTCAGATATAACCGATGACGATTTAGAGAGAACCGGCGACGATCATGGGTAACCGGCGTGTCGGTACAGTCGAGATGATAGGAACTCAATAAGATCTGATTGTGGAAATTATGTCTGAGGTTAGACAGAGATAAAAAGGGGAATGGTGAGGTATGTGGGGATCTTAGGAACACTCAGAGATGTATAAAGAGTCATGTATAGATGATCAAATGGTATGGTGGTGAAGGGTTGAGTTTGTAGGAAAGTGAATGGTGGGGGAATGGAGATGCTAATAGAAAATGATAACAGAGATGACAAAAACCTTTAAAACAGAACAAGGATGGAATGACACAGGTGATAAATGCACTTACTAATGTTGCAGGTCCAATGGCTAGGTGGTGGTGATGATTGATTGGTGGGATGGAGCTTGGTGTCACGGTGGTGTTTCCCAGAATGCTACCATGAGAGAGATACCTTTGGATCTAGTTGGCTATGGCTTCTTGGATGTGAAAAAGAGATTTGATTCTTGCTTGCATGTAGATCTCCTTTTGTTCCAAAATTTGAGAATGTGTCCAACCTCTCAAACAAGGTTACCAAAATGGTTATATGGTAACTGACGACGGTTTCTGGTTGACTGGCGTTAGTTTCGGGATGACCGGCATCGGTTAAGGTGGGATTCCCTAGGTTTACTAAAAATTACAGATCTTGCAATCATTTGGGCCAGGTCTATCCATTTATCACAGATCAAAAGGGACATTATCTTTTAATGAGTGGGAATGTGGTTAGAGGAATAATAGGCATTGATTTTTAGGGTTGAACTAAGTCTTAGTTAGTTATGGTGAGTAGATAGATACTAAAAATAGGTTTATAGTGAGGTGTCTAGGTGAGGTGGTGGGGTGAGGTGTCTAGGTGAGGTGGAAATTAGTTTAAGTTAAGATAATTAAATAATGAATAAAGTGAGGATGAGTATTAATTTAATTAAAGTGATTAAATTAATATTAATGTGTGATGTAATGGTCATGGTTAAGTAAAAGTGTTTAAGTTAGTTGTTCAAAAGGGGACCAAGGGGAGTGTGACCTTATTTTGTTGTCTACACCTCATTAAATGATTTCTAATGTAATGAGGATAACACTAACTTGGTTGGTTGGGAAGGGTCTGGATTTATCCTTATAAAATACAAAAGTGTTAACGGAGTTCTGAGAATTAAAGACTTTGAAGGAAGATCTCCCTCCACTGAGAGAGGGAACAGAAAAAAAGGACCCCTTAAATGGTAAATCTCCCCAATTACCCCATAAAAATCCTACTACTGAGACCATTGATGAATGGAAAACAGCCATAAGTAGGGCTAGAACCTCAAAGACTGCCTTGACTCAGAAGGCAGAAGGAATACTCTTGAGAGCTATGCAAGATGATCTTATTACTTCAGCAGTGCTAATACAAGCCAATGGGGTAGGCTTGACTAATCCAAGAACTCCCTTAGTGGTATTACCAAGGTCATCTAGTGCACCTAACAAGATGAGGGGATTTCTGTCAAATGTTGATCTAGGACTTATAGTGAAAAGTGCTAAGGGAAGGGAGGGCCCTGAACTCAAGCATTTTTAAAGAGCTATAAAAAGGGATAAGGTAATATTACTATTGGAAACAGATACTGGTGGTCCAGTAGAGGGAGATAGTCATGGTGTAAAGGAGCACAAAACAAAGGATCCTGAAGTAATTGATCTTCCTACCATGACTAAAACTCAAAAGAAAATCGTTACTTCATTGGCTCATCAAACAATGTCGTTACCGACTCCTAAATTTTATGATGCCCCAATATCTAGCCAGCCAAGTGATGTTATCACAGAACAAGTGTAGGATAAACTAGTTATTGTACAACCTCAGGAATAATCAAAAGGGCCAATTGAAATAGTTGACTTGGAGTTACTTAAAGAGATTCTTAGGCTTGAGATGGTTGATATAAAAGTTGAAACTAGTGTAGTAAAGAGTGTAAGAGTTTCCCATCAAGAAATACACATGTAAGATCTTGATCAATCATTAAATATTAAGTTGGAGGCTCAACTAAAAGGTATTCAAATTGAAATTACAGCCCCTTTTGTGGGTGATGAAATGGTGACTCAAACAATTTTGGGTGAAACATCTGTATCAGATGTTGTTTATACTGAAAACTAGCCACCCAAGGATTTAGAGGTAATAAAGGAGAGTGAGCTTTCTCAAGGTATAATTATCACAAAAGAAAATGTGACTAAGACAACAAAATAAATAATTAGACCCACTGAGACCAATACTAAGGAAATTACAATTAAAAATATGGAATCAATCCCTGAATCTCAGCCAACAAAGTAAAAGGTGGTTAAGGATAAATCCCAAGAAGACTTGTCCACAGACAACCACTTGTTAAGGATAAAGATATTTCAAATAACAAGGAGCCACTTAAGGTTTCAAGTCTAGATAAAGATATTCTAAAGGAAAGTACAAATGTAAAGGCCACTTCAGCAAAGAACTTAAATGCAAGTACAATGGCCATCTCAGATGAAAGTTCAAGGGAAATAACAACTGAACCTCTAATTTCTACAGAAGGTAAAGGTCAAGATGATAAAGTAATGGATGGAAAAGGGTTGAAAGATATTAATTAGTCTCATATTCAAAACCACAACAAAGGGAAGCCAAAGACAATGGCATTGGAAATTGAAAAGGAAATGGTAAAAGCAGAAGGAACGTCAAAATAATTAGTGTCGTACTATGAAAATCCACACCTCACACCAAAAGGAGAAAAGATGGGTTATGCCCCTATGACTAGTTGGTTGGGATGACTCCTTCAAGAGAGGGAGAAGGAAGTTAAAAAGGAATTTTTAGATATCACCAGCATTGCATTCCCAAAACCCAAAAAAAATCAAAGAAAGAAAACTAAAATACATAGACCAGCATGGATTTAGGACATTGGAGATTGTAACTCCTAATCAAGGTAAAAAAATTATGAGATTATAATAAGTGATTATGATGTTAAACACATCCAATTGGGGAATCCTTCTAGGGAAGCATTAAAAAAAGAAGTCGCAGTGGCAGTTGAAAGAGAAAATAAAGACATTGACTCCATGCTTACAAAATTTGGTAGGGTTAGTAGAAGAAAGTCAAGAAGGTGCGACTACCATTACTCAAAAAATGCTGGAAAAATTAGAAAAGGCTAGTGACAAGGATAAGGCAGTAGATAAATGGGTGAAGGATTTATCTCAAAAGGGTAGAAACGTCATTGAAAAAACAATAAAAAGGTATGCAACAGTTGAACAATGTGCTTAATGACATTAATGAATTAAGTGATCAATGTGAAAAATGAATTGTATTATTGGGAAGGGATCCTTCCCAAACTTGATACAATAAACCAACTTGATGAGGATTTGATAGAAAAGGAAGGAATAATGTTGCTTGAAGAAAAAGGGACTCAGTATGCAATGGGATATCTAGCCAAAATTAGGGTAGATGTTGTTAATCAGGTCAAGGAAAAGTTGGAAATAGAGAAGGATTGGATAGGAAAGGGTATTGATACTATAGATAACATGATAGAAAAAATGGAATTTGACAAAAACATAAATCTACTTATGGGGACTAAGATTGATATCTTGATTCAATATTTTGATCAATACATCAAAGAGGAACATTTCCCCTATGATGTCATCAATAGGCTTATCTCTATGGAAAACAAAATTGTTGAGCTAACTAAAAAGTTGTGAGAGTATAAGCAAAGGATGGACAAATGTGTTGAAGTGTTGAATAGGCATAACCTAATATTCAAACATCACATGGGACCTGATGAAGAGGATTTGATACAATTGTTCCAAATATTTGATGCTTACATGGACAGATGGCCTAACAAGGACAAGGATAATGAAGAAGGAGATGATGATCATGTTGAACTATGAGAAAGCTTAGGCTTGTCTTTTCTAAAAAAATTCCTTTTCCAATTTTTACTTTCTTTCATACATGACAGTTGAACATTATTTTAAATTGTGGATTTCAATTATGTATTTAATGTGGAACAATGTAGTAGGATTTCATTCAGTTTTAATATAATTCTATATATCTATTATTAACATGAAATTCATTGTAACATCTTTAATCTTTTGCATTTGAAAAAGAAAGTCAAAATGGGGTTCTATAGGGGCCCCAGCCTAGGAAAATTTTTACATACATCCCTGGAATTATACCAAAAAGGGGACTAATGGAAAGATACCTAATCTTCTACTATTAAGAAATCCTCCCTGAAAGAAGGAATTTTATTTAAAATCATATTCTTCCTCGGTATAAATTTCTCTGTCCCAATTTCCATCTGCATAAACAAAATATCCCATGTCAAACCACGAGTAATGCCCAAAACCATGAGATCATCAAAATTTACCCTAGGACCATCCAACATGCTTATCAACTCCATATTTTTTTCATAAGAAGAAACCCACCCCTGGAGATCCAAACCACCCCTAAAAAGTGCTTTCTTCCCTGATGCTTTGAAGGTAGAGGGTGGAATGGAAGTTTTTGATTGTGACTGGGAGTGCAATCAAAGTGGTTTTTGGAATAGATTGAGCAAGAGTTTTGGAGATGGAATCACCCCTATATTTCTTCATAAAAATTGATGATGCCTCAGGAGGCTGTGAAGGCATAGATTATGTTGGCCTCTTCCCAAAAGAATAAACATGTTACTCTAACTCTAACTCAGTCACCTTGTGAAAATGAGTAGGCACGGTGTCTATAGAAACCCCTTCATTGAGCACATAAGATTTTGAAGGAATCTCCTTCATAGTGAATTCTTCATTACAAATGAAAGGGCATGTGTTATCAGTTACACCTTTCACATCCAGTCTGCTCTTGAGCCAAAACCGCTTCAACACCTCAGGAGTCTTCTGATGCTCCCACCTGAAAAGAAGAAAATATATCATTTGGAAAGTAGAAAATATGATATTGATCCTAATTAGTCTTCGAATCAGAGCCACTTGAACATATTGAGTTTTCAATGGCCCATCATAGTCCTCTAGATCTGTAATTCCAAATATCATTCTTACATATGCTTCATCAAGGCCTTATAAATCAAAAACTGAGTTTAAATCCTCAAAGGAAATTTCTTTCAAAATAGATGTCAGTGCCACTCTTGCCATATTACAGACAAATAATTTCACTAAGTTTCTTACACTTAAAAGAAGGGATGTGAGTTTGTAGAAGAAATGGTGGGAATTTATAGTGATGATGATGTTGGTGAGTTAAGATGAGAAAAATCATGGTGAATTGATTGCTAATATTGTCTATGATATCCACACAAGGGAGATAAGTGTGAAGCAAAATGATATCATACAAAAAAGAGATAATTGTTTTGATGTAATACAACACATGTGAAAATATTAAGCTCAGAAAGATATGACAATAATTGTGTGTGTTTCGAGGCAGATTCCTTAAAGGTGGGAATGATTAACATCAAATTAAATTATTTGGGAGCACTCAAAAAATCATTTAAGAAAGGTTTACCAACCTACCTGAAGTAGAAATGATCAAGTTAGTGATAACAAAATGAATGACATAGGTATCTCGTTCATCATAAGGGAATAAAACATATATCTAGAAACATTTTTAAAAATCTCTCCACATGGCACGATAGGGAATAAGATATTTTCAAAATATAAGAATTAGATATTGTTCTATGGGAATATTCCTTGAAAATAATCAAAGTTTTGGGGGGGTAAAATATAGAAAATAATCAAAGATTGTATAGATATGAGAGGCATGTTCTCATATCGAGGGGCATTAATTTTTCTAAAATTTTAGAAGAATTAAAGTAAACTGATAAGCATTCTTGAAAACCTGAATCGAATTGAGATACCTATGTTTTATTTCACCTTTCAAATTTTCTTATGTCAAGATGGTTGTAAGTGTACATCCATTGGAAAGCATTAAGATCATAGGATTTTTTTTCCCTTTCTGAGAAATCTAAAAATCCTGAAATAAATTGTGTGTATGTTCATGAGCATTGTTGTCTTTTTTGGTGATATACTTCAAATGAACCATTTGTATATCATGTTGCAATCTTGTGTTGATAATTCCTCTTAATTACACTAGATCTTGTCCTTGTGGAGGTGTTTTGGCAACTGAAATCGTGTTGTGAGAAGATCTTTTTGTTCATATGTGTGATAAACAGTTTTAAATTCATAATGCATCCATTTTGATGAGAGGAGTTTTCTAAGTCTCTGAGTGAATCTTGGGTGTAATGGATCAAGAATTGTCAATATTTTATTGAGAGGTTAACATGAAATTTTTTGTTTAATTTCTTAAAGATTGTGTGAAAGCATGTATTCTTTGGCTTCCATGAGTGCATATCTTTTGGTTAAAGGGTTGCTACTATTTGTTTGATGTGTTCTTTTCTCCTTGAGAAATTTTCTGACACTGTTAAACTTTGTTGAGAATTTTTTATAATCAACTTTATCCTACTTTAATCTCCCACTCCTACACAAATACAAACCTACAACTGTTAAATCCTTTCTGAACCACTTCTATTTTCTATGTCTATGAACATTTGCTAAGGGACTTTACCCTTTTTACCTACCATTCTTCATAAATACGTAGAATCGGACTGAACTTTCCACTGTCTAGAGTAACCTGAGTCCTACATGAGTGACATTTACATTATTTAGTGTGATAACTTTTAAGAGTTAAGTAGTGCATACACTGACCATGTTCATTCAGGACTTATCTCTAAATTTCAAAGAAAAGGATAAGAAAATGTGATTCCACCTATCTTTCTTACAAATTCAGGTTACAAAATGGGTCCTCTCACCCTGGTTAAAGGCATGACCTAAAGAAGCAGGTAAGATCATCCCTTTTATACATGCACCTAGTCCATCTGATGCCTAGTTCTAAATAATTTTGTCAGAAATATTCCCCAGCTTCAAAACGACAAGTCTATCATGTTGGTGTAAATTATGGTACCAACATGCTTCTAGAGCCATTGCTGGGGACTATTTCCTATAATTTAATAAAATAAGTGTCTCTGGTAATATTTGTAGTGTGTATGATATAAATTCGTGTTTAGATCCTATTCCTTTGTTGATCTTTGCTAAAATAAAGCCCAATCTGAAACTCTTTGCTCTATATTTTCCCAATACAAGAAAGATTTCCATTAAAGTTAACTTTTTTAGGAGGAGCCTAACAAAAGACTGTGAAAATTTGCAAAGATTTTCTCATTTGCATATAAATACATCATCTGCCAAGTTATTTCAAGTGATCAACATATCTAAGGTGTAAAACCTTAGTGGAGACTCTAACTTCTATGAGAATTTTAGTAAGAACCAATGCACAATATTTAAAACTTGGTTGATTTACTTGTCAAATTCGCAAATCTAGAAGGAAGGAGATCCTTATTCAAATCAGATCTCGACAGAAGATTATTCCTAGAGTTTGGAAAGACTAATCCAGGGATAAGACATGTTTGGAAAGCCTTGGGTGATCAAAGGTTAGAAGAAAAAGTTGTACCTATAGCTGAAATTGATCAAACTTTAGTGGAAGATTACTCTAATACTTCAGACAGTTCTGGATCAAGTATTCTATGTGTCAATTTTTATTCTCTAACTCAAGATGGTCCTTCATTTACAAGTGATCAAGGTATTCTTCAATTCCCTCCTTTATTGATTAGAAGTAATATAATATTTTGTAAAACTAATTCATTAAAGGATCATTACTTTGAAGATCACACTCCATTTCCTCAAAGACCTCTAGTTCCCCATTATTTTAATCCTCTTGTTGAAACACCTCCACAAAATAATATGGCCCAACCTCCACCTAGACCTCCTTTTGTTGTGAATGCATATAACCCTATAAACTTCCATGGAATGGCGAGTTATCCAAATGTAGTCCCACCTAAAGTCAGAAAAAGGTTGTCCAAACTTCAAGGAAATAATGTCATTAGTGGAGACCAGCATCTTAGGTTTTTTCATAATACTATGGAAGACTTTGAGATTGAGCACGAGGATGTATATGTGTAGTTATTTTTACATACTCTAGAAGAAGATGTTGGGGATTGGTACAAATCATTTCCTGATAACTCTATTAAATATTGGTCAAAAATGAAGAATGCATTTAAATCTCAATATGGTGATAAAAATGACCTCATGTTCGTTCTCACTGAATTTGAGAATATAAAGAAAAACCCATATGAGCATGTCCAGGATTTTAACACCAGATTTAACAAGACCTTGACCAAGTTTCATGTAAACTTGAAGCCAAGTGACGAATCATGCCTAATTAAATATTATTATTCCTTTGACAAGAAAGCAACATATTATTTGAGGGACAAAACTCTGAGGCAAGCTTTCTCTATGGAAATACAAATTGAGAATAATATTAAGGCAGTGGAGAAACCTCCAAAGAGAGAAGATGTCAAGCTAATAAATCTTGAGAAGCCCCAGGAGAGTAAGGGAGTAGATCATGAGGAGGTGGTCAAGACCCTGACATGGGTAGTAATGGAAATATCATAGAAGCTTTTCAGGGTAGAGAAGGGTTTAGCTTTGAATCCCCAACCTCAGCACTAACCCTAGGGACAAAACATATTTGGGGGTCATCTCAGGGATGATCACAGAGTAGATGATAGAGGGAAAGGACTTATGGGGATAGGGAACAAACAACAAACCCGTAGAGAAAATAAGTTAGTCGTTGATCCACTGACTACCATAGTATCAATAGTAGAAGAGGATCATGTCATTGAATGGTGTGACAAATGTTTTCTACCACATTCCCCATGTGACCCCAGTGTGGAAGAATAAGAGGTTGATGATGAGGCTACCTTTGGTGATGTATGTATGTTTGAATTTGTTGATTATCCACCACAAGGAGCTACTTCCACTAAGTTGCTAAGTGCAAAGACTGTGGATTCATTTTGGGACTATGTAAGCTAAGTATCTTCTTTCCCCTCTACTAGTTGTGTTGATATAGATATGGTTTAATAATTTGAATTACCTAACCATGACTTTGAGTATTTTAGAGCTTTAATGATAAAAAATATTATGGTGTGTACACTCTAAAGAGGATAGGAAGCTTCGGATGAATGAGGTAGTAGCACAAGAAAAGGAATACAATTTACGAAATAGGATGGTCAATGGACCAGGGCCACAACCTAAACCAAAGGTACCCATCCTAACTAACATCCCCAAGAATGGCCCAAATAAATATCAACCCAACAAAATCCCATTTATCCCTACTAAGCCAAGTGCCCCTACCAATGCTCAAGTAATAAAGGACCTCATCCCACCAGAAAAAGCAATCACTTTACCCCCTAGTACCAATTTTTCTAAGTACACCCCCTATGATATGGCCCAAATTTTGAGCCAAATCAAATTTATTATGCCTATTATTGAGTTTCTCATGATCCCTGGGCACATGAGGAGAGCATTTGAATACTTATGATTCAAAGAGGAAATAGTTTCCACAAGTAAAGATGTCAACAATGTGGATGTTCCACCTATTATTCCTGAGATAAAAGTGCCTCAAGAACCAAAAATCATGGAGGAATTCCCAGAAGTATATTTAGGCACTTCTTTGTTGAATTTTAGTTGGATATGGACCCATTTTTTATGACATTGATCATTAAGGACAGACTAGTCCACAATTGCATGTTTAAATTAGGAGCCTCATGCAAGATAATGCCACTAGAGGTTATGCATGAGTTGGACATAAACGTGACAGTAGCTTTTGGAAAATTACATGCCATGGATTGAAGGGAAATGCCAGTTATTGGATATGTGAAGGATTTGGTTGTGTAATTAGCTACTTATCCTAGTAAATACTTGACCATGAATGCGTTCATTGTTGATTTCCCTGCTAAATGGGGCATGTTGTTGTCTAGAAAGTATGCTACAAGTGTGGGAGGTAGTGTTCAAATGGATATGTCCTATATTACAATACCCCTAGAGGGAAACTTGGTGAAATTACAAGGTGAGAAGAAGATGCTACACTTCATTGAAGATCCAAACAATTCTTCATATGAAGTGTTATTTTTTTATGTGCATGTAGATAACTTTGTGGGGTGTGCAAACTTTATGGACCATAGTATAAAGGATAGTATAAAATTGGAAAGTGTTGGTGCCACTTGGTTTATGATGTTTGATGGAGAATGTTCTAAAACATGCAATGGCGCTGGAGTGGTGCTCATTTCCCCAGACAAAGAAACATTTAATTTTTCATTCAAATTAAAATTTGATTACACCAACAACATTGCATAGTATGAAGCATTGCTCCTGGGTCTAATAATTGCATGGAAATATGGGATCAAAGATATTTTTTTCAAAGGATATTATGAATTGGTAGTGAAGTAAGTCACGAAACTGAATGCAACAAAGAATCAAATAATGAAACAGTACAAGCATGCAGTATGAGACTGTATTGAAATTTTGGAGTCCTTCAACATTTTATACCATGAAAGATCTCAGAATGCACAAGCCGACAAGTTAGTTGTTCTTACATCCCAATTTGATAATTGCACGGTTTCCCCTTATTATAGTTATGATATTGAGATATTATGTAGACCATCTATGCCTGATAATGTCAAACACTGGAAATTATTTAAGGATGATGCTCAAATATGAAGGTTCATGTAAAGTGAAGGTGAATTTATAAATCATTTCATGGATCTTGAGCCAATGGTTTCATTTTTTATGGGAAAGAATTTTTTTTTGGAAAATACATAATTCAATTGAAGACCAACAAAATTCCCAGAGGGTTATTTTCCCTTGAATATAATTTTGATAATGCTAACAGGGTAATAAAAAATCCCATCTCAGCTTCAAGATAAGTTTAAGAATACAAGTTAGGAACCCTACAAAAACCCAAGAAGGTTTGTTTGGGATGTAATCTGAAAAAAGAAGAGAAGCACGCTTATGCAAAGTTGTTGAAAAAATACCAAGATTGTTTGGCATGGTCTTATTCAAAGCTCAAGGCTTATAAGAGGACTTGTTTCAACATAAGATAGCTTTGGAGCCTCATACTAAGCCATTTAGACAAAATCAAAGGTCCATTAACCTTTTTCTCTCACATAAGATGCAATAATATTTGACAAAGCTAAGAGAGGGAGGAATAATACATCCCACCAAATATTCTTCATGGGTGGCTAATCTAGTACCAGTGAGAAAGAAAACTAGAGACATAATACTTTATATAGATTTTAGGAATCTAAGCAAGGCTTCAATTAAAGATAATTATCCATTGCCCAATATGGAGTCCAATATGTTACAACTGGTTACTGGATCTGAATTTCTCTCAACATTGGATGGATTATTAGGGTACAATCAAGTGGTTGTAAAGCAATATGAAAGATTTAAAACTACCTTTACCACCCCTTGGGGAACATATGTGTATGTTAGGATGTCAATCGGGCTAATGAATGATGGAGATAATTTTCAAAGGGCCATGGATGTGGCATTCTCAAGTTTCATAAATGAATTCATAGTGGTGTACCAAGATGATGTGACTATATTTTAGAGAAAAAGAGGTGACCACTTGGGGCGTATAGAGAAAATGTTAGTCAGCTTCCGAGAATATGGAATTTCATTAAATCCCAAGAAATGTCACTTTGGTGTTCAAAAATAAAAATTATTGGGACATATAGTATCCAAGAAAGGGGTCATGATAGATCCTAAGAGAGTAGAAGAAATTGGTAAGGTTCCTATCCCTAAATGAAAATAGGGAATTCAGTCTATTTTTGGTCAAATAAACTTTATTAGGAGGTTTTGTTGGTATCCAAATTTGTTCTCCCTTTCAAGCTGAGCAGCAACATAGATTAGACATGGAGCTTAGAGATAGATCATAGTGTGTCATTTTGTAGTCAGGGATGAGATCTAACTAGCCCTTTATCACTAGGATTTGTGGAGAGATGGATAGCACCTACAAGAGGATTTGACCTATCCTCGCTGCTTTAGGTCATGCCTCTTCGACCAGGGTGAGAGGACCCTTAGTGTAACCTCTGTTTGATGAAGGAGATGGAGATATCCTTCTTTTGGACAAATTCTATGAAAAAAACGTTGGGAAAATACGGTCAATACTCGATAATTAAACTCTAAAGAGTTGTCACTTCTAAAATATGGAGATAATTTCAACACAAGGATAAGGTTACTGAAGACATTAAGAAATCTTGATTGTTCTGCATATTTTAATAAGTAGATTTTGTTTCTTTGTTGATACACAAGGAAAACAGGGGTAGTTCAGGGTGGATTCATGGTTTTTGAATAATTTTGGTGGGAGATGAAGTAGGATAAAGTTGATTATACCAAATCTTCAAAGGGACTTCACAATAATGAACAACTCAAAAATAGAAAGCTTCATAATAGTTAAGACATTCCTTCAACCAGAAGGTGTGCTTCAATGAAGGCCCAGATCAACACGTTTTCACATAATATTTGAGACTCTAACATGAAGGCTCGAATTGAAAGACTCAATTAAACACCAAAGTCTCTGATCAACCATGCCTAAGGTGCACCCGAAGACTTACAGAAAATCTTTATCAACAAATAACAGTGAATTGATTTTAAATTTTTTTATCTCATCCAAGATAAAGGCTCTTCTTGAGATGAAATTGTAAATACCATTAAATTGTCACAAGGACGAGATCCTGTGTGATTTCACAAAGATTTCAATGTAAAATTACAATAGGAATGAAAGAAACTATTTACAGACATTCTGAAACAATGTAGACACAAATTGTTAGAGATTGGACACAAATTAATTTCAAAATTGCTTAGATTCATTAGCAGGGGAAAGCTTCCAGAGAAATCTTAGTGCTCGTTAATGGCTATACATCTACAACCAACTTGAGATGATGGAAAATCTAATACATAAGAAAATAACATTTTACCTTGGCGTGATCTCTCAGGAAGACAACTTTCTCAAATTTTCTCTTAAGAATTCAACCCCCAACCATTTGCAAGAGTATTCTCATTGCATTTATACATTTGCTCACTCAATTTCCCCCCCCAAAAGAGAAGAATATTCGAGGGACCTTTGTTTGTTACCAATTTTCCTCAGAAGGTGACATTTAACAAATTCACATCTAAAAGCTACCAAGTGGACCAATTGTGCATTGATCATGTTTCTTGGGCCCTAGACTAATGACTAGGATTTCATGCATCAACTTTTTGGCAATCCTTCTAATCATTCTGATTCTGTCATGTGAAAAATCCCTTTTTTAATCATTTTCCAAAGGCTTTGCACAGTTGGATCTGACAGGTAATCCTTTTTACTTTTAGGGCAACACCTTTTTCATCTTTTGTGCCCACTCCCTTCATCATTTCATCCTTTTTCCCACTTTTTCCTCTACAATTCTACCCTGCACCCATCTCCTTCTAGTAATTCTTGTTTTTGTAAGTGCCTGAGCAATTCTAACTTCAAAATATCGACCTTAACAATCCTTGGACTCAAAAATTAAGTTCCAAATCCATCAAATGACACCTTACAGATAGAGACGACAAGGAATTTCATCAAAGAACGATGAAAATCAGTGCGTATTCACGTCTCCAAGAGTCTTGGAGTAAAAATGGTGGAAAAATAGATGCAATACACAGCAACCATTGATTCTACCCCTTTTCCACTTTATAGCATAGCCGTCCACGTGCTTCCTTGGCCTAACTATAAAGGAGAAGCACAGAGGTAAGTCCCAAACAAGCGTGGGCCTTCCACGTGTCTTGGGCCTAAGAAAACACATTTTGGCCTTTGAAAAGTATCAGTGTAAAAAGGAGCCAGTGGAAACCTCCACATGTCTCAATGGCACATTTTGAGATGGTCCCCAAAAGCATAGACCCCAAACAAGCGTGGGCTCAACACGTGTCTCAATCAGACAGAGTTTGTTAAAAAAATTGAAGGTTCAGTGGAAGGCACCATGTGTCTAGGGTCTGAGACATTTTTCTTTGGTCGTTGAAAATTCCAAGCAAAGGGCAGAGTGAGCAGAAGCCTCCAAGTGTCCTCCTAGCGCTTCTTCAAAATAAAACTTAGGGGCTAGTCCCCAAACAGGCGCAGTCCCTACACGTGTCCCAGGCCTTTAGAAAGTTGTTTGAAGAGTCTAAGTATGGGAAGACTTGATGGAAGCCTCCACATGTCTTCATGGTGCAACTTCAAAATAAAACTTAGGGGTTGGTCCCCAAATAGGCACGGTCCCTCCACATGTCCCAGGCCTTTCAAAATTGCTTTGGAAATTTTAAGTACGAAGCGGAGCCAGCGGAAGCCTCCACATGTCTCCCTATCACAATTGTTAAGGTGGTACCCTAAGGTGGATCCTCAAATGAACGCTAGCCCTCCACATGTGCATGGTCCACCAAAACTATACCGACCTCATAAAAATTTGTCTCAGTCTAGGCAAGACAGTGGAAATCTCCACGTGTCTCCCCAGCACAACTCTAAGGCCAAACCAAAAAGTGAATTTTTAAATGAGCTTTGTTCCTCCACATGGACAAGCTTTGAGTCTGAAGTGAGCATTAGAGTTTTTAGAGTGCCCTGCCAAGCTACATCCAACTAGAAAGGGCCATGTTTCCATTTATGCTAAGAATTTAATTTGACCGAGAAAAATACACCCGTCAAACCGTAAAATGTAGGAAAATCACCATTTGAGCCCGGAAATGAATATTTCTTCAAAGAAAAATAATTTGGAAATGTTATAAGGAAAAAATGTGATCCTCTAAGCTACATCCAATCACATTTCCACATATATTTGGGACACAAATGATAGGGACAACAAAACATGGTTATGGAAAATGGAAGGTAAAGGAAAAACTTGAGTTTTATGCCCAAGTTACAGACTCTTTCATATGGATAGAGGAATGAAAAACAAATTCTGGACTTTTAAGTAATCCTCAACCAAGGAAGGGACTAATCACGGAAACCAAATGGAGGACAAAGACTTCAAGCATCAATACAGGGAGATAGATTACATGACAGAGGCTGCAAACTGAGGAAATTCAATGACAAACGGGGCAAGACTATTTTGAGCACTAACATCGGCTCTGACTTGAGGATGGGCACTCCCTGTGAGTGCCACAAGAACAAATAGCAGACCAAGTGCCAAAAATAGACCATTGGGAAATGGATTCAAAGAAAAAGCTTGCAGAGCAGAATAACCATAACCATCCTCCAAAAAATGATTTGAGAAACTAGCAAAGCCAGGTCACCAAGGACCAGAACAATAAAAAACACAAGAGCAGAAGGAAAAAAAAGAACTCTACACTATACAATGGATTATACCTTGATTCTGAGAAATCGATCAAGGAAATGTTTCAAATGTATGCCATTAACAAGTAATTCAAGCAGTTCCCCATCTAAGTCTTTTAGAAAGAAGGTTTTTTCACCAATTCAAATATCAATTGAATAAGGGCCCATCCACAATGCATAAAATTTACCATGCTTGCCCTTATCTTCACGCCTGCTATCCCATAATAGCACAAGATCCACAATGCTGAAATCTCTTGGAGTCACCTTCTTGTCAAATAACTTCTTCAACTTTTCTCTAAACTTCACATGCCTCTGATGGGATGCCCTTCTTTCTTCATCTAACTCAATAATATGATTGATTCAAGCATCATATGGCTAACTTCCTGATCTTTAATTTATTAAACAAACTGAAATGAGGAAAATTGTAAATGAAGGGGCAACAAAGCTTGAATTACATATACCAACTCAAATGGGATTTTACTAATAGCTCTTTTGACAGTGATTCTGTCAGCCCAAACAACAAACTTCAGTTGCTCACCCCACTTCTTTTTGTTCAGCTCCAAGGTTCTTCTAATGATCTTCAACAAGTTTTTATTGCTAGACTCAGCTTGTCCATTTCCTTGGGGATTGTAGTTAGAAGCATATGTCAAATTAATTCCATACTCCTTGCACATTGCCACCAAAGGTTTGGCTCTGAAACTCATGGCATTATTAGCAACAATCTTAACTGGTACTCCAAATTTGCATATGATTTGATTCAACATGAATTCCATGATAACTTGGTGTGTTGCCTTCTTGGTGGGGATTTTTTCCACCCACTTAGTGAAATAATCAGTGAATACAAGAATCCATTTATGACCAGCACTGGAAGGATAAGAAATTTTTCCAATGAAATCCATTCCCCATTACTTAAATGGGGCTTCAACTGACACAGGATGCAAATGAAGGGAGCTTGAATCTTTCATTCTTCCAAAAAAACATTGGAAACTTTCACATTTCCTAACCAATAGATTTGTATCCTTGAAGAGAATTGGCCACCAATAACTAGCCCTCAAGATTTTATGTGTTGTAACTCTTCCAAAAAAATGTCCCCCACAAAATCCTCCATGAAAATCAGCAATTATTTTGGGGGCCTCATCTTCAATAATTCATCTCAAGAGCACTCCCTCGGGGTTCTTCCAAGCTAACCCAAAATTAGTAATGACATACTTTTGAGAGGCTAACTTAAAAGCTCTTTTCTAATTTTTACTCAAATATTCAGGGAAGCATAGATGTCTGAGATAAAAGACGATATCCTTGTACCATTTAGAACTTACCAATTTTTCAAGGACATCCACCCTTTCTCCTTCTACTTCATTCACCTCAATAGTTTACAAGTTTCTCTCAGCCATAATTTTAGCTAGGCCCAAACCTCTTACCAATTTTGTGGTTTGGATATCCATGTCATACTCATGCAACTTGTTCACCCATCTGCATATTTTGCTTGAGACCTCCATCTCTGATAAAATGTCTTTCACCATGGTGTGGGGAACATAAGGAAAAACTTTAGAGCTCAAGATGTAGTGTCTAAAAACCTTTTTTGCTTTCACCAAGGAAAATGCTTTCTTTTCTATGATGTTGTACTTCAACTTAGCTCCCTGCAATGCTTTACTGAAAAAGGAAATTGGTCTCTCAGCCCCTTCATCATCCTTCTGTAACAAAACAGATGCAATGGTGTTTTTTGAAGCAAAAGAAAACACTTGAAAAGGCTTCTTGTAATTTGGGGCTGCCAAAACAAGGGCATGCTTTAGTGCTTCCTTGATCCCATTGAAATCTTGAATGGAAGCTTCTTCCCATTTGATAACTCGGTCCTTCTTCAGAATGCTAGTAATAGCGATGGTCAGCTTAACAAAGTTAGACACAAATCTTCTGATAAATTTTATTTGTCCAAAGAAGAATTAAACTCCCTTCTTAGTTCTCGGAATTGGAACCTTGTTGATGGCTTTCATTCTCTCTGGATCTATCATGACCCCTACTTTTGTTACAATGTGACCAAGTCACTTTGCCTTTTGCACTCCAAAATGGCACTTCTTGGGATTCAATGATATGTCATACTCTCTACACCTTAACAACATTCTCTCCAAGTGTTGCAAGTGGTCATTTCTATTTCTATAAAGCACAGTTACATCATCTTGATAAACAGCAATGAAATAATTTATATAACCAGCAAATGTTACATCCATTGCTCTTTGGAAAGTTGCTCCAGCATTCATTAAGCCAAAAGGAATCCTGGCATAGACGTAAGTTCCCCAAGAAGTGGTAAAATCAATCTTTGTCCTTTCTAACTCCTTCACAACAAATTCATTATAGCCAAAGAAACCATCCAGAGTGGATAACAATTTAGAACCAGTTACCAATTGTGGCATATTCTCCATGTTTGGCAGAGGGTAATTATCTTACACATAGCCTTATATCACCATTATTTTTCCTGACAGACACTAGGTTTGCAACCCAAGATGAGTACCTTATGGGCTGAATGATCCCTCCATACCTCAACTTCTTCAATTCTTCTTGCATCTTCAAAGAAAGGAGTAGATTGATAGGCCTCTATTTTTGCCTGAAAGGCTTAGCATTAGATTCAAGAGGAATCTCATGTTGGAACAAATCTTCCCTGTATGCTTTTAATTCAAAGTAAGACCAAGCTAGGTAGTCTTGATATTTCTTCAGCAATTGAACATAGGACTGCTTCTTTTCCTTACTGAGACTGCTTCCTAACCAAATTTTACGTGGTTTTTTGTTTGTGCCCAAGTCATGCTCTTCCACATCTCTTAAAACTGACATACTTCTTTTAATAATGCAATCAACATTATCAAAGTTCGACTCAAGTGCCACCAAACCTCTGGGAATCGTATTTCTCTTCAGCTAGATGATTTCTTTGCCAAATAAAGTTTCCTTTCCTTCAGCATCACACACCATTGGTTCCCAATCTATGTTTTGGTCAACAAACTCACCTTGGTTTTGTAGAAACCATTTCACCTGGGCATCATCATCAAACACTTGCCAATTTTTAATGTTATCAAGGACAGATGGCTTCGTTAGTATTTCAGCATCATACTCAAAAAATGGAGACACTATAAAATTCTCAAATCTGGATCCTAGCACTGCTAACTTGTTTACAACAACATTAAACTTTTTATCCTAGTGCACAATATTAAAATATTCAAACATTTCAATCAAATCCCAGACTGCATGTTTTTATTGTGTCATTCTCTGATTTTTAGTAGCATACAATTTTCTAATTTTCTTGACAATCAATTATGAATCCCCTTTGACAATGATATCCTTTATACCATATTTCCATACAATTCTCAAGCCTAATAACAATGCTTCATATTCAACAATGTTATAAGTGCATTCAAAGTTGAGTTTGAAAGAAAAAAAAACTCTTCTTGGCCTGGAGAAATTAGAACAATGCCAGCACCATTTCAAAACTTGGAACAAGCTCCATCGAATAACAAGGTCCAAGGTAAACCCACTTGTTCAAGACATTTACATTGATCAATCTTATGCTCCTTGCCATCAGCAAACCCAACAAATTTTTACTTTGATGAACATAGTCTGATGATGGATCAAATTTTTCTCTAATCCTTCTCATGCTATCATTTCAGCAAAAAAATCAAAAATCAAAAAATCAAAAAGCTTTGATTGGAAAACCAGCTTGCTGGCCAATCAAAGGCAAAAAAAATCAAAAAACTTTGATTGGAAAACTAGCTTACTGGCCAATCAAAGGTAAAAAAAATCAAAAATCTTTGATTGGAAAACCAGCTTGCTGGCCAATCAAAGGCAAAAAAAATCAAAAAACTTTGATTGGAAAACTAGCTTACTGGCCAATCAAAGGTAAAAAAAATCAAAAATCTTTGATTGGAAAACCAGCTTGCTAGCCAATCAAAGGCAAGGAGGTAGCTCTTCTTCAAAGAAAATCAACTGTTACCTGATGGCTTTCTTCTCGGCACTATTTGACCATGTTAACAATAGGATGACAAAGACAACTAGAGGTATGATCAAGTTATTTTGTTCTACTATTTTATTTTTAAGCTTTCTTTAATTTTGTTTACTATAGCTAGATCCACTTTTAAAGATTTCTAAGGAAGGCAAGATAAAATTCATATCTCCCCTACTTATATGAAAAATATGTGCACCTCTTTGCAATCAAATTTTTGGAGTCTAATTTATGGGCAGTCATAAATAAACAACATACATAAGGACATGCACGAGTTTAGGTGTGGAAGAGAAGGAGAAGCACGAGCTATGCATTTTGATTTTAAATATGAGACACAACAGAAGGAGATCCACACAAGAACCTGCTGTAAAAGAAAAGAATATCAAAAGTAACAGAAGGAGATCCACACAAGAACTTGTTGTAAAAGAAAAAAAATCAAAAGCAGCATGAGGAGATCCACATAAGAACCTATTGTAAAAGAAAAAAATCAAAAGTAGTAGAAGGATATCCACACAAGAACCTGTTGTAAAAGAAAGAATATCAAAAGCAACAGAAAGAAGATCCACACAAGACCCTGTTGTAAAAGAAAAAAATCAAAAGTAGCAGAAGGAGATCCACAAGAACGTGTCCTCAATATAGAGAAGAATCTAAGAAGAGGAGATAATAATGTAATGCATGAGGACATGCATAAGATTAAGTGTGGGGCAATGATGAGGCCATAAATTGGCCATAAATTACCATTATTTTGTCCTTCCAAGTTACCTATGAAAGTGGATTTATATGTAATCTAGGAACTTATAGTTTGCTTAAGATAGAGTATAGGATATATATCTTGTTCATTCTTTGGAAATATTTTTAATCTATTTTTTTTACTAATCTTATTGATCATTTGGGAAAAGATGCATAGTCTTATGTATGCAGACCATAAAGGCAATATAATGATAGTATTGAGAAAAGTGGAATTTATCATGAACATTACATTTAAAATAAAATATGATTTCATATTCATATTCCTCTCAAAAAATTATGCAAGTTCAAAACCAGAATCATCTCAATCCAAGGTCATATGCAAAAGTTATAGCTATTTTAAGTTAGCTGCAGAACTCGGAGAGTTAGTTCCGAAACTTGTCGGTTTAGTTCCAAAACTCACATATTTAGTTCCAGAACTTGTATCAATTGAAATAAAGTTAGTTCTGGAACTTCCAATTCATGGACAAATCAGATTTAGTTCTAGAACTTGCATAAAAAGAATGACAGCTTTAGTTCTGGAACTTGTATAAACGGAATGATAGTTTTTGAGGGATTGTGAAAACTCAGAGATTCCAATGGAAAATATAAGAGAGGTTTTTGTTCATAGAAAATTTTTTAACAAAAACCTCATTCAGATTTGTTACAGCTTTTACCAATGAAGAGAGATCTAACTTTTAGTGAGCTGCACTCCGAGGAAAAGTGTATTAGATGAGCACTAAAAGTTCCATAAACAGAAATAAAAAATTCAAATAAAAATATGAGAGAGGTTTTTGTTCATAGAAATATTTTTAACAAAAACCTTATTCATATTTATTACAGGTTTTACCAATAAAGAGATATCTAACTTTTAGTGAGCTACAGTCTGAAGAAACGTGTATCAGACAAGTACTAAAGTTCCATAAACAGAAACAAAAAAGTCAAATGGAAAATCTGAGAGAGATTTTTGTTAATAGTAATGTGTTTAACAAAAATCTCATTCATATTTTCTACAGGTTTTACTAATGAAGAGAGGTATAATTTTTAGTGAGCTGCAGTCTGAGGAAAAATGTATCAGACGAGCGCTAAAAGGTCCATAAACAGAAATAGAAAAGTCAAACAAAAAATATGAGAGAGGTTTTTGTTCATAGAAATGTTTTTAACAAAGACCTCATTCATATTTGTTACAAGTTTTATCAATGAAGAGAAATCTAACTTTTAGTGAACTGCAGTCCGAGGAAAAAGCGTATCAGACAAGCGTCAAACGTTCCACAGTCAAAAACAACAAAGTCAAATGGAAAATCTAAGAAATGTATATGGTCAAAATCATATTTTGAGGAAAATCCTTCTTCCAATAATGTAGAGGAATAAAACCATTATAATTCTTGTTACCGAAAAGCAAGAAGAAGATTTGGGAGCAAATCTTCCTAAAATAAGTGCGATAAGATTTGACTTCAATAATATATCTCTCTCCATAAAACTTTGTGGAGATGGAGATCTTAGTTGTTAGGATTGGAATAAAGATAAGATCATGTGTTGTATTTCTTACACTTTCAATAAGAAATTGGTTGGATGCATGAATTATAAATGTAACCTTCCACACTTAGATATGTAATGTTTTTCTTCAAAGAAATAAAGATTTGTTCTTTCCTCTCAAATATTATGTAGTTTTAAGATCTCAGAAATATGATTTTGAATCCTCTTTCAAGGAATGATCTGGCCACTCATTCCAAGGAAGATGGATCTTTGTATTTATGTTTATTTTTATTCATTTGTCTTTAATTCATTTTGTTGTATTGTTTTTATCTTTGTATTGTGAAAATTCAGTTTGTTGTAAACCTGCAGGTGTTTCGTTCAATTATGTTTATTTTTCATTTAGCAATTTCATTTATGCAAGTTTCATGTCTTTCATGCAAAACATTTATTTATGCATTAGGACATGTATCCAATTATAATTCAATGTAATTGTGTTTTTGAGTTGGAAACTTGATTTCTGTAAGTGTGCCTTTCCAATACCACGAAGTATGATTTTCTTTAATGGGTAAGTTTAGTTTCCCAAATACCTTTGTAAGTTATTTTCTATGGAATTTTCTTCCTCTTAATGCATACATGTTCAGACACCAACCCGTAATTGACAGTATCTTTGGCAAGAATTAATTGTAACCCTCATCAATGAGGTTGTAGCTAGTCTAAATTTACAATCACAAGTTTTCAACCCAATTTTGATTTATGGACATTCAATTGAGACTCAAGCCTAAAGATGCCCCAAGTAAGCATTGTGGTGGTTCACCTATCTTTTCCTCTAATGGATGTGTATTTCGTTTATAGGTTTGTGATGGATGTGAGTTTTTGAGCTAATTATTTATATTTATTGAGCTGATATTTTTGAATTACTATTTTTATAATAGAACTAGAAGTAAAGGAAATATATAAAGTGTTTGTAAATTTGAAGATTTTTTAGTGTCTTGTGCTTAGTGTTGACTCCATGCTCAATGGATGATAGGGCTACTAGTTTTTTCATTTCATTGGTAAATGACCCCAACGAGTCACAAAAAATGTTTCAAAAATGAGCCTCTTGCTCCACTTTAAGTAAAAAAAAGAACAGTCTTCCTATTTATTACATCTTACATGCTATCATGGTCTCCATTGAATCTTATGAGTATGCATAATCCTTAATGGTGTCTAGTCAACTTTTGGACATTTTTTTCTCTTTCTATGGTGTTGGAAGCTAGGTTAATCCTTAATAAGTGTATTATAGATTATCAAGGGCAATTTTGAGGCTTTGTAGTCTTTCGTTTGGGTGTTATAATCCTAAGAGAAATAATTATTTTCTAAATAGTTAAAAATTTAGTCATTTGGATATAAAACATACTGGATTTTATGTTTCCACCTGTAGTAATTTTCCCATATTCTATAAATAATAAGCACTAGCATACTTTTATAAAAAAATCTTTATTAGTTAAATTGAGAAAAATATCCACTTAACTTAGATTTTATCAAAGGATCTAAATTTTGATAACGCATTGGAGGAAAATGGGAATCTTCCAATGAGTGAGATGCGACATGATTTGGGATATTTTCATTATGGAGGAATTTGAAATTAGTAAATGTTCCAATGCATAGAGGAATTAATTTCTACCATGTTCTTCTCCTCCTCTCAAGTAGGATAAAGCCTCATGTATTTATCCTAGTGTAGGTACAAGTGTGCATTAAAATCTAATTCAAATCCCTATTTCTTTCATTGTGTCTCTTCATACAAAGCTAACATGATAATTATGAAGTATAAAATGTACCCTATGTATGAATAATGTGATGTGATGTGCTTAATTTTCATGGATCAATCCATTTTTGTCCCTTGAATTCCTTTGAAAATGTGTGGAGTGGCTTACTGTTGCTAAGACATGGTTATAAGACCTTTGAATTATTGGTGATGGATGTAACTAGACTCTTGAACTTTGTTTGAGTGTTGTAAACATGTATGATTGCTACTTTAGATAACGTGTAACTACTTTCAAAATATTTAGGAAAGCATTGAGTGCTTTAGTGTTGATATTTACAATGTATGCTTATTAGAATTCCAGGTGATCTATTAGGTGGAATTATATTTCTTATATTAGCTTCCATATGTTATATATTCACATTATGGTGACTTGATATTTATAATGTATGCTTATTATTATCCTAGGTAATCTATTATGTGCAATTAGATTTATTATATTAGCTTCCATAGGCTATATAATCACATTATGGTGACCTAGAGAAGTTTAAATGACATGCATAATATTTTTAAGTTAAGAAAATAATTATTAGATGAAATTGTTTGAGACCATATAGGTCATCCTAGACTATAGTGTGGTTTAGCCTTGTTATATATGGTACTTAAAAGATAATTAATGATGATAGAGAAGAAGTTTTCAAGAAATATGATCCACAGAATAGATTATTCTCCTTTAGATGATTAATTATTTCTTAGATAAATGACAATTTACTATGTGAGATATCAACAATTCATTTGAACGAGAGAGAATGATATGTCAATTGAGTTTATAGAAGGCTGAAGACCATAATTTATCTTAGCATAGGAACATGTCCAAAGGAGTTGAATTGCTAAAATTGAGTGTCTACACAATGCTCAGATATGTCATCATAAGGTTTTGCTATATTACTCCTATCTTGTGCCAAAAAAAAGCCTATTTGGACTAGGGTAGAAACATCAACCAGATGAATGTTTAAAAATTCTATATGTTGGTAAATTGTTAGGAACAAAATTACATGTTATATTTTTCCCTTGACATATTTTATATGCTAATAAAAACATATTTATATGGTTCAATGTGAATTAACATGAGAAACATGTATATATACCATCTTATCCTTCCTTAGAACATTGTTTCTGCTTGCAAGTTTCCCTGGGTTAGAAGAATAGCTAGACCTAATACTAGTTTGCTCACAAGTGGCAAGATATCCTCGAATACCTATCTCTTCTCTTCCTAGGACAATGACGTCCCTTGCCTCTTGATCCCTAATGATATTATTTATAGATTTGAAGAAATAATTTAAGCGTGATCTTTTGGGAAGGATTTGTGGGTTCCAGGCCTAATATTGTGGATGTGTCAAGAATTTGAAGCAGATAAAATGGAGACCAAAGGTTGAAAATTGGAGGTGGTTAAATTTCACCAAAGATTTCTTTCAGTTTAAATTTCTATTGGAGGAAGATTTCCTTAGGGTTTTACTTGAGGTAAGCCTTGGTTTTTTTGAAGAATACAACTTTTTCTTACAATATGATCAGTGTGGGCTTATAGGAACTTTCATGGACCTATTATTAGTGCTTATATTATTTGGGTCAGGTTACCTGCTCTACCTTTTTGATTTTTGGGGTGTACGATGTGATTCTAGGGATTTCCAAGACATTAGCCCCCCTTGTTGACTGATCCTATTTGTATCCAAATGTGTTCTCCTTTTCAATCCCTGAGTAGCAACATAGATTCACATGGGGAGCCTAGAGGCAGATAGATCATAGTGTGTGTCATTTTGTAGCTGAGGATGAAATCTAGCTGACCCTTTGTTACTCAGATTTTTGGAGAGATGGATAACACCTTTAAGAGGATTTGACATTTCCTCACTACTTTAGGTCATGCCTCTTCCACCAAGGTGAGAGGACCTTTGATGTAACCTCTATTTGATGAAGAAGATGGAGATATCCTTCCTTTGCACAAATTCTATGAAGAGAAAACCTTGGGAAAATACGGTCAATGCTCCATGATTTAAATCTTAAGAGTTGTCACTTCTAAATGATGGAGATATTTTCAACACAAGGCTAAGGTTACTGAAGACATTACGAAATCATGATTGTTCTACATATTTTTTCAAGTAGAGTTTGTTTCTTTGTTGATACACAGGGAAAACATGGATAGTTCAAGTGGATCAATGGTTTTTAAATGATTTTGGTGGGAGATGAAGCAGGATAAATTTGATTATACCAGATCTTTGGAGGGACTTCACAACAATGAACAACTTCAACAACAAAAAGATTCAGAACACTTAAGACGTTCCTTCAACCAGAAGGTGTGCTTTAATGGAAGCCTAGATCAGCACATTTTCACAAATCTTTGAGACTCCAACATGAAGGCTCGAATTAAAAGACTTAATTGAATACTAAAGTTTCTAATTAATCATGTTTAAGGTACACCCGAAGACTTACAGACAATATTTATCAATAAATGACAATGTATTGATTTTAAATTTGTTTATCTCATCCAAGATGAAGGATGTTATTGAAATGAAATTTTAAATACCATTAGACTGTCACAATGATGAGATCCTATGTGATTTCAATGTAAGATTGCAATAGGAACAATAAAGACTATTTACAGACATTCTAAAAATAAAGCAGACACAAATTGCTAGAGATTGGACACAAATTAATCTCAAAATTTTCTTATATTCATCAGCAGGGGAAAGCTTCCAGAGAAATCTCAGTGCTCGTCAATGGCTATACATATGTAACTAACTTGACATGATAGAAAATCTAACACAGAAGAAAATAATAGGTTATCTCGACTTTGGTCTCTCACGAATATGAATTTCTCAAATCTTTCTCTCAAGAATTCAAACTCTGACCATTTGCAAGGGTATTCTCCTTGCATTTATACATTTTTCTTAGTCAATTTTCCCCTCAAAAAGAGAATAATACTCGAGGGAGATTTTCCTTTTACCGATTTGTTTTAGATAACAATGTTTAACAAATTCAGATCTGAAATTTGCCAGGTGGACCAATTGTGAACTGATCACATTTCTTTGGGCTCTCAACTAATGACTAGGATGTCATGCCATAACATTTTTAGGATTCCTTTTAATCATTCTGATTCTTGTCATGTGATAAATCCCCCTTTTTAATCATTTTTCAGAGCCTCTGCATAGTATGATCTTGACAAGTCATCCGTTTTTAGTCTCGAGGCAATGCCTTTTTGACCTTTTGCACCACCTACACTTTCATCATTTGATCCTTTTTCCCTCTTTTTCCTATTCTACCCCGCATTCCTTCACTAATTTTTTTTTGCAAGTTCCTGAGTAATTACCAACTTCAAAATATTGGCCTTAACAATCCTTGGACTCACAATTTAAGTTTTTAATCCATTCAATGGTACCTTATTGACATAGAAGACAAAGAATTTCATCAAAGAATGATGAAAAATAGTGCGTATTCACATCTCCTAGGAGTCTTGGAGAAAAAATGGTGGAAAAAATAGGTGAAATGAATAGAAACTCTTGATTCTTTCCCCTTTTCCTCTTTATATCATAGCCATTCACATGTTTCCTTGGTGAAATTGCAAAGTAGAAGCACATAGGCAAGTCTTAAACAAGTGTGGGCCTTCCACGTACCCTTGGGCCCAAGAAAAAAAACCTTTTGGCATTTGAAAAGTCTCGGTGTAAAAATGGAACTAGTGGAAACCTCCATGTGTCTCAATGTCGCATTTTGAGATGGTCTTCAAATGCAGAGACCCCAAACAAGCATGGGCTCAACATGTGTCTCAGTCTGCCAAAGTTTGTTTAAAATTTTGAAGGTTCAGCGGAAGGCACCATGTGTCTAGGGTCCAAAACATTTTTCTTTGGCCATTGAAAAGTTCAAGCAAAGGGCAGAGTGAGTGGAAGCCTCCAAGTGTCCTCCTGGTGCTTCTTCAAAATAAAACTCAGATGCGTTGGTCCACTAAACAGGTGTGGTCCCTCTACTGTGTCCCAAGTTCTTTAGAAAGTTTGCTTGAAAATTCTAAGTATGGAAAGACTTGGTAGAAGCCTCCACGTGTCTTCATGGAACAACTTCGAGATGATGCAAAATAGCTTAAGACCCTGAACATAGCGCGTGGTCCCTCAACATGTCCCTAGGCCTTTAAAAATTTATTTGAAAAGTTTAAGTATAAAGCGGAGCCGGCGGAAGCCTCCACATGTCTCCCTGTCGAAATTGTTAAGGTGGGACCCTAAGGTGGATCCTCAAATGAGCAGCAACCCTACACATGTCCATGGTCTGCCAAAACTATACCGGCCACATGAAAATTTGTCTCAGTCTGGGCAAGGCAGCGGAAATCTCCACTTGTCTCCCCAGCGCAACTCCAAGGCCAAACCAAAAGGTGAATTTTCAAATGAGCGTCATTCCTCCACGTGGACAAGATTTGAGTCTGAAGTGAGCCTTAGAGTTTTAGAGTGCCCTGTCAAGCCGCATCCAACCAAAAAGGGCCATGTTTCCATTGATGCTGAGAAGTAAATTTGACCGGGAAAAATACACCCGTCAAACCGTAAAATGTCAGGAAAATCACCATTTGAGCCCAGAAATGAATCTTTCTTCAAGGATAGAGAATTTGGAAATGTTACAAGGCTCAAAATATGATCTTCCAAGCTACATCCAATCACGTTTCCACTGGATATTTGGGACAAAAATGAGTAGGGACAACAAAACGTGACTTTGGAAAATGGAAAGTAAAGGAACAAGCCTGAGTTTTATGCCCAATTTATAGACTCCTTCAGATGGACAAAGAAATGAAAAAAAAAAATGCTATACCTTTAAGTGATCCTTGACCAAGGAAGGGACTAATCATGGAAACCAAATGGATGACAGAGTCTTCAAGCACCAACATGGGGAGATAGAAAACATGACAGAGGCCACAAACTGAGGAAATTCAATGACAAACGGGGCGAGACTATTTTGAGCACCAACGGGTTCATTTCCAACTTTTCTAAGATAACCATCCCTATAACAAATATGTTAAAAAAGGACCAAATCATTAAGTGGGAAGAAGTAGTTGTTCAATATTTCACTAGAATAAAAGAAGCATTGAAAAATGCCCCAGTATTGGCGAGTCCTGACTATAAGAAACATTTTCAAATATTTTCTTTTGCATCTGAGAATACCATTACATTAGTATTATTGTAGAAAAATGAAGAAGGAAATGAAAGGCCCATTTCTTTTTTCAACAAATCCCTGCAAGTTGCTAAGTTGAAATACGTTATCATGGAAAAGTAGGGTTTTGGTTTGGTAAAAGCTACTAAAATTTTTAGGCGTTATATTTTGAGTTCAAATATTATAGCCTATGTTACCCACATAATGGTCAAGGATATATTGTCTAAGATGGAGATATATGGTAAGAGATGATGTAGGGTAAACAATCTCCAGGAGTATGACATGGATAATCAAACTACTAAATTGGTTAGAGGCTTGGGCATGGAAAAACTGATGGCAGAAAGTAATCTGTAAGTAATGGAAATCAATGAAATTGAGGAGGGAAGTTTAGACCTCCAAGACAAAATGACCAATTCCATTTGGTGTAAAGATGTAATAGATTACCTAAATAATTTGGAGTGTCTATGGCATCTAGATAAAAATCAAAGAAGGAAACTTAAGTTTACTTCCGAGATATATGTTATGACTAATTATGGGTTGTCATGGAAAAACCAAAAGGGAATTTTGTTAAGATGTATCATAGAGGAAGATTCCCCCAAGATTATTGTAAAGTTATATGGAGGAGTGTGTGGGGTCCACTTTGCTAGAAGAGTAATTATTCATAAAATTTTGAGAGAAGGATATTGGTGGCCCACATTATTCAAAGATACAACAATATTAGTTAGAATATGTGAGAGTTGCCAAAAATTCTCTGGGAGGTTGAAAGCCTCATAGGCATTGCCTTTACATCCAATATTAATTAAAACCCCTTTCAAGCAATGGGGGTTGGACTTTATTGGGGAAATTTCAAATTTCTCAAGTGCAGGACACAGATGGATATTAGTAGCTACAAATTAATTTACTAAGTGGGTTGAAGCAATCCCTACCAAGAAAGAAACTCATCAGGTAGTTATGGACTTCATTTTGAATAATATCATCTGTAGATTTGGGGTACATGCAAAGATAGTTGATAATTCCATGAGCTTTAGAGAAAAACATTTAGTGGCTATGTGCCAAGAGTATGGTATTAACTTGACTTATGCTTCTAAGTACAACCCTCAAGGGAATGGTCAAGCTGAATCTAGCAACAAAAATTTTCTCAAAATACTTAGAAGTACATTGGGACTTAACAAGAGAAAATGGGGTGAGAAACTCAAGTTTTCTCTATGGGAAGATAGAGTTACTACCAAATGATCCACTAGAAAGAGTCCATTTGAATTGGTTTCTGGATTCCAAGCTATTTCACCCCTACATATGTAATTATCATCTTATCAGTTTATGCAACAACTTGAGGATGAAGGATAAATAAACCCTTATGAAGCTAGAATTAATCAAATACTAGAGTTGAATGAAGAAATAAGGGAATCCTATCGGAAGCACCTAAAATACAAATAAAGACTTAAGAATATATTTGATAAAAAGGTGACTCCAAGAGCATTCAATTTTTGAGATTTGGTTTTATTGTGGGATAGTAGGTGTGAGGACAAGGGAAAGCATGGAAATTTTGATGCCCTGTGGATGGGACTGTACTCAATTGACATTAGAATTGGTGAACACACTTTTTTCTTGAAAGATATAGAAGGAAACTTATTGGAATTTCCTGTCAATGGTAGGCATCTCAAGCACTTCCTGGACTAAGCTCACACGGTCATATATGAATTTTTGTATAGTGTACAGTTTTTTTGTTCATTGTTTTTGTTTCCCTTTTGTTGTTCTGGTCTACAGTGGCCAGTTGTTTTGGTATCTCAGTAGTTTGATGTGTGTTTCTTCTCATAAGGCCAAGTGTGTTTTATGAATGACTCTTTTGCCCAATGGATTATGGAACTTGGTATGTGTGTCGATTTTTTTATTTGATTCTTGTGAGATGCGCAAGAGGGTGACCATCCCCGAGTTAGAGCTGATGTTGGTGCTTGTTTTGAGCTCACTCCTTTGATTTAAATGTGCCCTATAAAATTTCCATGTCCTATCTATTGGAACTCTAAAATATGCGTGTATAGATGATAAACCCATGTTAAACCAAGAAAAAATCTTGTGTTTGATTATAAATCCAGTGTGAATCCTCTTTTTCAGTCGAGGAAATCATAACTATATCATTTTAGGAAGTATCCAAGAAAGCATTGCCAAATGATCGTGTTAATCCTTGTAAAATCACCATGTGTGTCGTTCCTTCAATCTTCAGCAAAAATTACACTTTATTCTTTGATTCCCAAAGATACGTGGCCTCATTTAATTGGCTGCGCTATGTTAGGTTATATTTGCACAATTACAAAGGTCACTTAATGACTGCAAAGCGCAAACCAAACTCTGAATCTCGACGGAATATTCTAAGGAATTTTCGAGTTACATGATGAAACGTGTGAATAAAACACTACTTAACGAAAGGAACACATGTTCAAATGTGATTAGAGCGTGGAAACAGAGTATTAGTGAACTTTTGCATCAAATGCTCAATATTATGTAAAGTGAAAATTTATCCCCGAAGTCCGACGGGAAACACGTATCATCTTCTCAGCCAAAGTTAGAGAGTGGTTGTTCGGGTCAAAATTGATGTTTGGCACTTATTCGAAGAAATATACAAAAATACAAGTAGACTCCCCAACCCAGCAATGTCTCAGATTAAGACACGTGGATGGCTCGTATTTAAACAGATAAATAGATCGAAAGGTCAAGATTTAAAGCATAAATGGCTACCACCATAAATGCATGCATACAGATCAAGGTATGAATTTTAAAAGATTTTTCAATCATTTCCAACTTCCACTTTGCACATAAAAAATTTGGATTCCATAACAGCAAAAATTAACGAAAGAAAGGAGAATTATCAACTATTAATTAGTTAAATTGAGCCAAGGAACTTGGAAGTACAAGAGCAGAGGAAAATTTCAGAGATTCTAAAGAAACATGTAAGTCCTTGCTTTTCCTTAGTGTTCTTGATACTCAAATTGGAATTAAAAAGAGAGATAAAAATCACAAGATGGGATCTCTGGAATCGGGTTTCCATGAAACTTCCAATATTTCTAGTGATTTTGACAAATTCATGGATACAAAATTACTAAATGCTAATCTAGAGGATTTCCAAAGGATGTTGCATGCTCCGAATATGAGCAAATGGATGGCGGTCATTGATGCCAGCCACATTGCCTTAGCAATTTATTTTCCACCATCTATACACTCTCCTGAGCTTGTATAGTTGTGTCCTAAAAATTATGACGTGGAGAAGAAGGAGGTATTGGATGGAAGTAGGGAAAGAGTAATAAATTTGACACCAGAAGCTTTTAGGGAAATATTAGGGTTAACAAAGTTGGCTCAACCAATAATTGCTATTATTGAATCAGCACAGATTGATTATTATGAAAGACATGATGAATATGCTGGAATGTTAAATGCACAATGGTTGAAAGAAAGGAATCCATCTATCTAAAGGATCCCCAAGAAATTGACTAAGGCCATGTTTGTTTAAGAGGTTGAGGATCTCATTGTACTGCTAAGTAGAATGGCAGGGTTAGAAGGGTTTAACTATTTTCAGGAGTGGATGTGCCCCTTCATAATGGTTATATTTGAAGAACAGGGAAATTTTTGTTGCACAAGATTTATATCAGCATCTATTGATTCCCAACTCATGAAAATAGCTACAAACATCAGGTCAAGTGATTTAGTAGATATCAAATTCTATATGATGTCTTATCTCATCTATAACATTGCATGTTTCATATCATTCCTAGATCTCCCACCATAGGCATGTTTTGAAAACCATAGGGTGTACGATGTATATTCACAATTTAGATTGGATAGATGGAGAGGAAATGTCAGGCTAGTAAATGATGTTTTCATTGTCCCTACAACTTGCCTTTTCAAAACAGAATGGGAGTAATATAGATTATTTTATAATGTTAGGGCTATAATTTTGGAGTACGGTTGCATATTTATACAGTACATATTTTTCACATATTTCAGAGTAAGTGGATTTGAAGGAAAACCTTATAAATTTCCTAGATATGTGAATGATAAGTGGGCCTTAATGGAACTTTTGATACAATTGGCCCCTATACACAAAAAAATTGTAAGGAGACATAAAACAAACATAAAATTCCCTCTCCAAATTGTGAGATATTCTTGCCAAATAATAGCAAAATCTAGAATAATGGATGAAGAGATGGAAAGATTTTAAATGGATAAATTTACACCAAGGCCTAATTATGACATTAAGTGGGTTGTCAGTATAGGTGAACATGAGCCCCATTTTCAGGACTAGTGGATGAATTGCATTGACAAACAAGAAGTTAGACGAAGGGATTATTCTAGAATTACTTTAAGACAAATTATTCACTTCACAAAATATTGTAATTCCTTAAGGAATAGAATATGATAAAAATGTGGTGGGTCAATATTACATTGACCAAAACATAGAGTCAAAATTAATCAGTTCTATAGATTGGAAAGAGAAAGATTCAGATGATCCTCATGAAAGAATTTCTAACGTAATGAGGAGAACACTGACTTAGTTGATTAGGAAGGGTCTGAATTTATCCCTTCAAAATACAAATACGTTAAAGGAGTTCCAAGAATTGAAGAATTTGAAGGAAGATCTCCCTCCACTGAGATAGGGTGTAGACAAAATGGACCCCTTGAATGGACAAGCTCCCCAATTACCCAAAAACACCTACTACTAAGACCATATATGAATGAACAACAACCACAAGTAGGACTAGAACCTCAAAGACTTCCTTGACTCAGAAGAAAAAAGGAATACTCTTGAGGTCTATGCAAGATGCTCCTATTACTTCAACAATGCCAATGCAAGCCAAGGGATAGGCTAGACTAAACAAAGAACTCCCTCAGTGGTATTACCAAGGTCATATAGTGCACCTAAGAAGATGAGGGAATTTCTGTCAAATGTTGATCCAACACTTATAGTGAAAAGTGCTAAGGGAAGGGAGAGCCCTCAACTCAAGAATTTTGAAAGAGCTACAAAAGGGCTAAGGTAATATTACAATTGGAAAAAGATACTGGTGGTCCGGCAGAGGGAGATAATCATGGTGCAAAGGAGCACAAAACAAAGGAGCCTGAAGTAATTGATCCTCCTACCCTGACTGAAACTCAAGAAAATTGTTACTTCATTAGCTCATCCAGCAATGCCATTATAGATTCTTGAATTTTATGATGCCCCAAAATCTAGCCATCCAAGTGATGTTATGATAGAACAAGTGCAGGATAAAATGGTTGTTGTACAACCTCAAGAACAGTCAAAACAACCAATTGAAATAGTTGACTTGGAGTTACTTAAATAGATTCATAGGCTTGAGATGACTGATATAGAAGTTGAAACTAGTGCAGTAGAGAGTACAAGTGTTTCCCATCAATAAATACACATGCAAGATCTTGATCAATCATTAAATATTAAGTTGGGGATTCAATCCTAAGGTATTCAAATTGAAAGTACAACCCCTGTTGTGGATGATGAAACGGACACTCAAAAACTTTTGGGTGAAACATCTGTATAAGATGTTGTTTATACTGAAAACTATCCACCCAATGATTCAAAGGTAATAAAAGAGAGTGAGGTTTCTCAAGGTACAAGTATCACAAATAAACTATGAATGAGACTGCAAAAGAAATAAGTAAACCCATTGAGACCAATATTGAGGAAAGTACAGGTAAAAATCAGGAATCAATCCCTGAATCTCAGCCAACAAATAAAAAGGTGGTTAAGGAGTAATCCCAAGAAGACTTGTCCACCAAACAGCCTCTTGTTGAGGATAGAGATGTTGCAAAGAATAAGGAGCCACTTAAGGTTCCAAGTGCAAATATTCCAAAGGAAACTACAAATGTAGTGGCCATTTTAGCAGAGAACTTAGATGCAAGTACAATGGCCACCCCAGATGAAAGTTCAAGGGAAAAAACAAGCGAACCTATAATTTTTGTAGAAGGTAAAGGTCAAGATGAGAAAGTAATGGATGGAAAAGGGTCAGAAGATATTAACTAGTCTTAGATTCAAAACCAGGACAAAGGGTAGATAAAGACAGTGACACTGGAAAGTGAAAAAAAAATGGTAAAAGCGGAAGGAACATAAAAAGAATTAGTGTTGTACTCTTAAGCTCCACGCCTCACACCAAAAGGAGAAAATATGGGTAATGCCCCTATGACTAGTTGGTTGGGAGGAATCCTTCAAGAGATGGAGAAGCAAGTTATTAAAAAGGAAGTTTTATATATCACTAGCATTGCATTCCCAAAACCCAAAAAAAAATCAAAGAAACCAAACTAAAACACATATAGACCAACATGGATTTAAGACATTAGAGATTGCAACTCCCCATATAGGTAAATCAAAGTATGAGATTACAATAAGTAATTATGATGTCAAACACATCCAATTTGTGAAGCCTACCAAGGAAGCATTAAAACAAGAAGTAACAGTGGGAATTGAAGGCATGTTACAGAAGGTTGATGAAGATAATGTATCTAAAAGGAAGCAGAAAGAGAAAATAAAGACATTGACTCCATGCTTAAGAAATTTGGTAGGGTTAGCATAAGAAAGTCAATAAGGTGCGAGTATCATTACTCTAGAAATGTTGGACAAAGTAGAAAAGGCTAGTGAGAAGGTTAAGGCAGTAGATAAATGGGTGGAGGATTTATCTCAAAAGGTAAAAAGGTCATTGAAAAAATAATAAAAGGTATGCAGAGCTTACCAATGTTCTCAATGACATTAATGAATTAAATGATCAACGTAAAAATGAATTGTATTACTGGGAAGGGATCCTTCCAAAACTTGATACAATAAACCATCTTGATGAGGATTTGATAAGAAAGGAATGAATAGTGTTGCTTGAGGACAAAGGGGCTCATTATGCAATGGAGGATCTAGCCAAAATTAGGGTAGAAGTTGTAAATCGGGTCAAAGAAAAGTTGGAAATAGAGAAAGATTGGATAGGAAAGGGTATTGATACTATAGATAGCATGATAGAATAGATCGTATTTAAAAAAAATAAATCTACTTATGGGAGCTTCAAGATTGATATTTTGATTCAATATTTTGATGAATACATCAAAGAGGAACATTTCTCCTATGAGGTCATCAAGAGGCTTATCTCTATGGAAAAAAAAAATTGTTGAGCTAACTAAAAAATTGAGAGAATATAAGCAAAGGATGGAAAAATGTGTTGAAGTGTTGAATAGACATAACCTAATATCCAAACATCATATGGGACCTGATGAAGAGGAGTGGATACAATTGTTCCAAATATTTGATGCTTACATGGATAGATGGCCTAACAAAGAGAAGGATAATGAAGAAGGAGATGATGATCATGTTGAACTTTGAGCAAGCTTAGGATTGACTTTTCTAAAAACTTTCCTTTTTCAATTGTTACTTTCATACAATACAATTGAACATTGTTTAAAATTATGGATTTACATTATGTATGTAATGTGGAACAATGCAGTAGGATTTCATTATGTTTTAATATAATTATATATCTATTATTAAAATGAAATTCATTGTAACATCTTAAATCTTTTGCATTTGAAAAAGAAAGTAAAATGGGGCTCTATAAGGGATCCAGCCGAGGAAAATTTTTACATACATCCCTGACATTATACCAAAAAGGAAACTAAGGGAAATATACCTAATCTTCTACTATTAAGAAATCCTTCCTGAAAGAAAGAATTTTCTTTAAAATCCTATGCTTCCTAGGTATAAATTGCTCTATCCCAATTTTCATCTACACAAATAAAATGTGCCATGCTAAACCATGAGACATGCCTAGGGCCATGAGATCATCAACATTTACCCTAGGACCATCCAACATGTCGATCAACTCCATCTTCTTCTCATAAAAAGAAACTCACCCCTGGAGATCCAAACCACCCCTCGAAAGTTATTTCTTCCCTGATGATTTGAAGGTAAAGGGTGGAATGGAAATGTTTGTTCTGGCTGGGAGTGCAACAATAGTGGTTTTTGCAGTAGATTGAGCAGGAGGTTTGGAGTTGGACTCACCCCTGCATTTCTTCATAAAAAGTGATGATGCCTCGGGAGGTTGTGAAGGCATAGATTATGTTGGCTTCTTATTCAAAGAAGAAATATCTTGCTCTAACTCAGTCACCTTGCGAAAAAGAGTAGGCACAGTGTTTATAGAAACCACTTCACTAAGCACATAATATTTGGAAGGAATATCCTTCAAAGTGATTCTTCCTTTCAAATTAAAGGGCATGTGTTATCAACTACACCTTTCATAGCCGGCTTGCTTTTGAGCCAAAACTGCTTCAGCACCTAAGGAGTCTCATGATGCTCCCACCTGAAAAAATGAAAATCTATCATTTAGAAAGTAGAAAAGACGAGACTAATCCTGATTAGTCTTTGAATCAGAGCCACTTGAATAGCTTGAGTTGTCAATGTCCCATCATAGTCCTCTGGATCTGAAATTCCAAATAGCATTCTTACGAATGCTTCATCCGGACCTGACAAATCAAAAAATTAGTTTAAATCCTCAAAGGAAATTTCTATCAAACTAGATGTCAGTGTCACTCTTGTCATATTGCAGATAAATATTTTCACTAAGTTTCTTACACTTAAAAGAAGGGATATGAGTTTGTAGAATAAATGGTGGGAACTTATAGTGAAGATGAGGCTGGAAAGTGAAGCTGAGAAAAATCATGGTGAGTTGATTGCTAATATTGTCTATGATATCCACACGATGGAGAAAAGTGTGAAGCAGACAGATATCATACAAAAAAGAGATAACTAGCTTGATGTAACACAATACATGTGGAAATATTCATCTCAGAAAGATATGACAATAATTGTGTGTGTTTCGGGGTATTTTCCTTAAAGATAGGAATGATTTACATCAAATCAAATTATTTGGGGGCGCTCAAAAAATCTTTTAAGAAAGGTTTCCCAACCTACCCGAAGTAGAAATGATCAATTTGGTGATGTCAAATGAATGACATAGGTATCTTGTTCATCATAAGGGAATAAAACATACACGTAGAAACATTTGTAAAAATATCTCCATATGACACGATAGGGAATAAGATATTTTCAAAATAGAAGAATCAGATACTGTTCTGTGGGATTATTCCTTGAAAAGATTCAATTTTTTATTTTTTATTTTTTTTTTGGCGGGGGGGGGAATATAACAAAGAATCAAATATAGTATAGATATGAGAGGCATGTTCTCATATTAGGGGGGTTAATTTTTCTAAAATTTTAAAAGAAATAGAGTAAACCTATAAGCATTCTTGAAAACCTAAATCGAATTGAGATACTTGTGTTTTGTTTCACCTTTCAAATATTCTAATGTTAAGATGGTTGCAAGTGTACATCCATTGGCAAGCATTGAGATCATAGGCTTTTCTTACCTTGCTAATAAATTTCAAAATATTGAAATAAAATTTGTATGTTCATGAGCATTGTTATCTTTGTTTTTGGTGATATACTTTAAATGAACCATTTGTATATCCTGTTGCAATCTTGTATTGATAAATCCTCTAAATTATACTTGATTTTGTCCTTATAGTGGTGTTGTGGAAACTACAATCGTGTTGTGAGAAGATTTTTCCTTTCATAAGTGTGGTAAACAGTTTTAAATTCATAATGCATCCATTTTGTTCAGAGGATTTTTCTAAGTCTTTGAAGTAATCTTGGGCGTAATGGATCAGGAATTGTCAATATTTATTGAAAGGTTAACATGAAATTTTGTGTTTAATTTCTTAAATATTGTGTGAAATCATGTATTCTTGGGCTTCCATGAGTGCATATCTTCTAGTTAAAGGGCTTCTAGTGGTTTTTTGATGTGTTCTTTTTTCCTTGAGAAATTTTTTGACACTGTTAAAGTTTGTTAAGAATTTTGTATAATCAACTTTATCCTGCTTTAATCTCCCACTCCTACACAAATACAAACCTAAAACTACTGAATCCTTTCTAAACCACTTCTTTTTACTCTATCTATGAACATTTGCTAAGGGACTTTACCATTTTTACCTTCCCTTCTTCATAAATATGCAGAAGCAAACCAAACTTTCCACTGTCTAGAGTAACCTAAGTCGTACTTGAGTGACATTTACATTATTTAGTGTGACAACTCGTAAGAGTTAATTAGTGCATGCATTGACCATATATCATTCAGTATTGATCTCCAAATATCAAAGAGAAGGCTAAGAAACTATGATTCCACCTATCTTTCTTACAAATTCAAGTTACAAAATGGGTCCTCTCACACTGGTTAAAGGTAGGACCTAAAGCAGTAGGGAAGGTCATCCCCTTTGTACGTGTCACCCAATCCCTATGACTCCTGGTTCTAAATAAGTTTTTCATACACATTCCCCAGCTGCAAAATGACAATTCTTCCATACTTAAAGCATCCCACTTCAAGTGTCGATGTTTCCTGGCCCTAAAAGAGGTGTAAACTTGGGTACCAACACTTCTGATGCTCGCTATGAATTTTATGCTTTTCATGGGGACCTGAGCTCTTAGGCATAGTTTCTAATGTCAGTTATTAATCTTTCACAAAAATAATTATGGGGTTTGATCATCACATTTTTATGAACGTTTGTTAAGAAGATAAACTGGTTTAAAACTCTAACTAAACCCTAACTAGGAACAACTTGTAGAAGAAGAGGTATAGTGACTCATTTTTTATTTATTAATCAAAATTGATGATTGAATGATGTAGAGGACTCTTCCATATTTCCATAAATGTATGGTAGAGGTCATGGCGATGAGTGGGCCCCACTCAAATAGGTCAATTTCTTAATAAGAGTGTTTTGGGACAAGGTTCTCCAAAAGAGTGGCATGCTAAATTGATGTTATGGAATGTATGTGATATGATCTGGATGTCCATGGATGTTTCCAAACATGTTCATGTAGGAACACGGTCAAATGAGGTCTATTCAAGCTGACTGGTCAAAGAGTAGTTTTGAGGCCTTAAAAAGTAGGGTCCAATAAAATGAGTATATCTAGAGCTACGAGTGGAATTGTGAGGTGATTTAAAAAAAATGGAAAGAGGATTTAGAGATATTTTCATTAATATTATTTTTTCTTCATGATGATGTTATTTGATATTTTTCCATGCCATTATTTTGACATGAACATTTGTGTCAGCGTAAAAAAGAATGTGCTTTGCTAAATGTTTTGAGTTGTTTGACAAATGAGATGGATTAGGTGATGTTTCATATCACATGGAGAGTGAAGAAGGATGGATTTTTAATCCAGTGAATCCATTTATAGGTCTTTAATGTTCCTATTAAATTTTTTATGAGATAATATTTGGAAATAATGTTTTTGGCAGGTTGATTTGGTGAAGACAAAAGTGGATGCGGTTTGAGAATGTGGTTTATTCAAGGCTTATAACTTTTTTGTAAGTGTTCTACATGTTATAGAATTTCTATCAAGTGGTCACATTACATGTTTTGGTCATGTTGAATTTATTTGGTGGAATTATGACGTTTCTAGGGTGTTGAAGGGTATAGGAAACAATCGTTTTGATAAATACAAAGTGTACTGGGCCCATTAAAGGAAATAATTTGATTTGTTGAGATAAATTATGACCATGTATGAATTTTAAATGATATTTTAATAATGTGAAATGATATATGGGTCATTACTAAGTATGGTTTTATGTAAGGGTATTTTTATCTTTGTGCCCATGGGGTTTTGAACCATTTTAGCACATGTAATGAGGTTTTTAGCTAGGCCGACCTATTTGGGTCATATGTGACTGTTGCAATTAATTTAATTGAATGTTATAAAGGTTTATGAGTCAAATTCATCATGAGGGACCGACCTCCTTTGGGTAATAAAGAAGAAATGGCTATAAAAGTGAAAATTGAGCTCCATTTGTGAGCTAGTCTTGCATGGGAGAGTAGTGCAACCTAGATAAGAGTTATTTGTAGGTATGAGGGCATATTTTGAGAGATGATTAGATGTGTTTCAGGTTGAGGAGTGTTTGACAGAATATGTGCAAGATATTAGAAGCAAGACAAGGTGAGAAGGAAGAAGATAGAGCAAGAATGAAGACCTAGGGTTTTACCTAGGGTTTGTGAGTTGAATAAGTGATCTCCATAAGTTTTGGCAGCAGAAAAATTAGAGATAAAAAATCTACAAGTGGTTGATTTTTTTTGGTCAACCTAGGGGTTTTTATCCTCCTTATGGAGTGGGTGCTTCACTAAATTAGAGGTTGGTGCTCCTTGTAGGGTTGGTGCCTCAATAAATTTGAAGCATGATACTATAATGTTTATGTTTCAGTGGGTTTTCTTCCCCATGAGTTTTCCCCACTTAAGGTTGGTGTCTTATGTATTCTCTTGCTCTTGATCTTGCTTATGGTTTTTTATATAATTAAGTAAACACACATATGGTTCATGGTTAAATGAATGGTTGTATGAATGATAACAAATGATGAATGGTAAATGAAATAAAAGCTTTGTAGGAATGATTCACTCCCATCCTCATTCCATTATGCTTCCAATAGACAAATGGTCTGGTCTTTGGCGAGGTACTCAGGGATTGGTGGTAGTTGTACAATGAAGCGGCAACAACTCAGTCACAGATCGGCGTGGGCAGGTGGATTAGCATGGGAAGATGTTGTGGGGATGAGGATCTCGATGGAGGCTCAGTGACGGTGCAGTGGGGCTCGGCAGGGAGGTTCATGATCTGTGGCTCAGTTTTGAGGTGTGGCGAGAAGCGAGCGCAGAGTGCTTGGGGGTAGGGAGGTCGGGGTCAGGGAGGGATCAACTCATATGATTCATGTCAAGGGGGGTTGTTTACATGGTTGAGGTGAGTAGGTAATATGGCCAAGGTGGACGAGGTTAGCAGGGAGGGGTGAGGGTCTAAGTTGCTAGGTAGCTTGGTGAGCTAGCTCGCCAAACTGGGTGGGTAGGGAAGTAGGATAAGTGGGGAGGTAGCTCGGGTTAGGGAGTGAGAGGATAGGTCTAGGTCGGGTTTGGGTCAGGTTGAGTCACATTCGTAGCAGAGGTAAGTTCTGGGTGAAAATGTCTGAGCTTCGGTAGGTATGTGGGATATCTTGGTGAGCTAGCTCGTCGAGCTGGGTAAATAGGAGGGGAGCATAGGATAAGATCCATCTTGGTTGAGATATATGCCGAGATGGGTAGGGGGTTAGGAGGTAGTTAGGAGAGGGTTAGTTAGGGTTTTAGCGAAAAAAATGTGATTTTTCTGATGTAAACCTTTTTTATTTTTGAACTTTGGAGGGCCTGTCAAATAACATAAACTGTATTCTTTTGGAAAAAACCAGAAACAATAACCAAACACCCCCCAACTTGAACACACACCCTTATATTTATCTATAACTAAATTGGCCACTAAATTTAGAGGAAAAGGTATTATTAAATGATGTTTTTCTTTATTGTGATACAAATCTGATTTCCTCTTTCTAGAAAGTTGTAAACACCTATAGAAGAGTCAAAAACACACTTAAAACAAAACGAGGACAAAAAAAAATTGTTTGTTTGTATAAATTTTGATTTTTACTTCCAAGCGCTCTTGAAATGGTCCTACAAACAGAACACAATAAACAATGAAAACATATCAAACAACAAATGTCAATATGATAAAAAAAATATACACAATGGTTAGTGGAAATTGAATATATTCACTACAATATGAATAACATGTGAAATGAAAATGAATGAAGATGTAGGTTCGGTCCCACCAGATGTGCAAGAATGTAAGCAAGGAAATTTGAAAAATAAATAGAAGATAAATGACAATACAAGATGATTATACCTTCTATGTAACACTATTGCAAACCTCAAGTAAGATCATGGAAATTCTTATACTTATTTGATCGTGTAGATGCTTGAATGTAAATTCTCTCGATATGATATCCAAAGTGGATGAATACAATGCTACAGTAAAATTTTACAAGAATTCAAACAACAAATGAGTAGACCTTTACTACATTTGCTTATGGGTTTCCAAGGATGAATTTACAAAGGAAATGGCATGTTTTTATAGCAGATGGTAGAGCCATGAAATGTGAATAAAAGTTTGACTAAGCCCCAGGTTATAATTGTAATTATCCGGGAATAGGAATTAGACTGAGTCTGGGAGTTGCAAATTTCTAGGGGCAATGGAAATTTGGAATGGAAGAAGTTACATCTATAAATTGAATTGCACGTACAATCCAATTACCTCCAAACTTCTAGGAATCTAGAAGTGGAGTCCAAGTGGAATAGAGAAGTGGATTTCAAGTATATTTAACTTGAATGAGGATGTGGAGTCCTAAGTGGAGTTGACTAGGATAGTGAAGTGGCGGTTGACAAGGAAAATAAGTGTATTTTCCTAATTAGGCAACTAATTTAATTAGCTACAATGTGCAAGACAATTATTAATCATTTATTTAATAAATGATAATTATTTTAGCTAAGGATGTTGTTGTGGACTAATTTAATTAATCCAAGGGGTGAATTTACATGATTAATTAATTGGATTAATCAATCATAAGGGGATATAAACTAGGATGATACTGAGAAGAAGTACGTAAATTTGGGGTGTGTACACAAAAGATCAGAATATTGTGAATTTCACCACATTAAAGGCCACTCTACGGATTATTTTTCAACTCTCTATCATTATGTACAAGACTTAATTGACGATGGAGTCATCAAAATAGAAATCAACAACGAAGATATCAAAATCGAAAACATGTCAACTACCTTAACTTCTAATTATGAGGTAAATATTTTCCAAAACCTTGTACATGATAAAATTCAACAAGATCAACATGAAAAGGGTTAAGGATCGATAAACCAAAACTAATTAATCTTTCCTCTGGATTCTCTTCCGTTAGTGCAATTAGAAATTGAAAGTGTTTCAGACAATTATCTTCAAATGTCAAATGAGAACTTGAACACGATGCAAGACTCCTTTCTAATCCATGACATAAATGAAAACACTAAAGAAGAGGTTCAATCATCAAGCATCGTTGATCTTGATTTTATCCTTTTAATGTTACATCCTATGCTAAACATCCATAGTCTTGTTATCGAGACACAAAAAAATGTTTGGACGCTTTCAACAATGCATCCTTCCATGTCCATAATACCTCAAATTATCAATCTTGAATTTAATAATGTTTCACGTTATCCACTACAAAGTATTCTTGTGTCTTATATAATATTATTAAACACTCAACGACGATTCCTACGTATCAAGGAATATATATACATGCATTCCACGAGGTGTGTATTCCTAGGGGCATCCTCACACAACCAGTTGAAGATTTAATTCAAAATTTATTGTGAAACACATTAATCTAGATCCCGAAAGGAGTAATATTGAATATTTTCTCTCTACGGCCTACAAGATGCCTTCGATTCCCCTTTATGGATCAATCTGTTACTCCTCACATCATCCCATTCATTGATGAAGGTCGTCTTGATTTAGTGAATATTTTACAATTCCAATCATCTACATATTCTATTCCACCTACCTTGGAAATCATTCACAAAGGTATTGGGGAATATGAATTCCACCATATTCTTCGCATCGAAAAATTGCCTCTAGCATCACATAGGTTTTTCAATATTATTAAAAACTTATTCAATCACATACACTATGTTAACTTGAACCTCATCCTCCCAAGTCTTGTACATCAGAACTCATTGAATCTTAGTATTTAATATGCTGACTTGGACCTTGTCCGCCCAAGTCTCGTACATCAAGACTCACTGAATCTTAGGATTCACTCCATTGACTTGGATCTTGTCTTCCCAATTCTCATACATCAGGACTCATCAAATCTTTTGATTTACTTCATTGACTTGAACCTCATTCCCTAAAATTCTTATAAATAAGGACTCGTCAAATCTTAGGATTTACTCCATTGACTACGCTCTTGTTTTCTCAAGTCTCATACACCAGGACTCATTGAATCTTTTGATTCACTCTATTTACTTGGACTTCATTTTCCCAAGTTTCATAAATCGGGACTCATCGAATCTTTTGATTCAATCCATTGACTTGGATCTCGTCCACCCAAGTATCATGCATTAAGAAAAATCAAATTATCTTGCCATGGACTTGGATCTCATCCACCCATTCTCGTACATTAGTACTCATGGAATCTTTTGATTCACTCTATTGACATGGATCTCATTTGTCGAATTCTCATATATCATGACTCATCGAATCATTTGATTCACACCATTGACTTAGATCTCATCCACCAAAGTCTCATACTATTGGAAGCACAATGGACTAAGAGGGGGATGAATCAGTCCTAAAAAATTCTTATTTCCTTAACCATTAATTGCAGCAACCATTAATATTCATCCATTCACATACATTCAATCATTGCTTATTTAATGTGCACAACACATTCAAACAACCATAACACAGGAGAAGAAGCACATAAACCCAAGATATAACTGTGAAACCCTTATGGAGAAGAAAACCCACTGAAATTGTACTTATATTACACAAAGTAAAGAAATTTAGTGAAGTATCACCTTCACAAGGAGTATCAACCCCTAGTTTAGTAGAGCACCAACCCTACAAGGAATACCAATCCAAAATTTAGTGAAACACCCACTCCACAAGGAAGCTACAACCCCCGAGATGACTAAGCATCAACTCATCCACCTGATGATGATGATATATAATTTTTTTCTACCAGAATTGATGGACATCTCTAATTCATCTCACAAACCCTTGCTCAAACCCTCATTCCTTCAACTTTCTCTATCTTCTTCTTCTTGGACTTGTCTTTACTCTAATCCCTTGTAAAAATTCTATAAAAACTTCCTCAACCTATAACACATATTATCACATCTCAAATCATGTCTTCAAACTTCTAAAACACTTCCCTCCTGCATCGTACTTTTCACCCATACAAGACTAGCTCCTAAAATGAGCTCAAACACTAGCTTTATAGCCTTCTCTTCCTTCTAACCCAAGAGAGGCCGGTCCCTCATAGCTAATTTGACCCATAAAACTTTAAATCATTCCATTACAATAGTCACAGATGACCCATATAGGTCGACCATGCTTAAAACCACTCATCATGCACTGAAAAACATCAAAACCCCATCACTAGAATGAGGAAAAATATCCCCTGATACCAAAACCATGCTTATTCAAGATTCCAAATTCACCACACATGAGTAATATATCATAAATAAATTTATAAATGGTTGTGCATTTACTTTTACCAATCAAATTTTTCATTAAATGGGCCCACCGGCTCATATTCTTCACCAAATAGTTGTTTCTAGCAACTTGTCTTTACCTTTTAGCCTCAATACCCCTCAAGATAAACTCAACTATGGAATGTGACCACTCTATGTAGTTCCTAGGACCTGTAAATCACTTCTATTCACTTTATAACTCATTAAATATACACATGTTCAAACCACAACAACTTTACTCTTCACCAAAATAAACTGCCCAAAAACCAGTTTTGTAAACTCAACTAATTTACATGTAATACCCCTATTTTTTATCATGGTACTTTGATTTTGTGGTTGGCTAACAAGTATATTCATGGAATTATGTTTTACTTGATGTTCACTACTGGACTGGTTTTACATGTTTGTTGAAATAACATCATATACTCATTGATCTAGCAAACTTCAAATTCTTTAATGGCAGAATCTGTATTTATGTTTTGATAATATTATGATGAACTCGCCTTTCTATTGCTGAAATGAGCATAATGGCTTTAGCTCTTGGATAATGCAATATGGGTTCTAGAGTAGGTAAGTAATAAGGTAAAGGGGTAAGATTTGCAGTTACTTCCTTTTGACTGCTTCTATTAATACTATCTTATCGATATGAAGATTCAGAATAACACCCTGGATCAATTTCAGTGATCCATGGTATTATCCTAAATCGACATATTATTTTGACTGTATTATTACTTTTTTTCCGATCATTAGAATAATCTAACCTAATTATTTTTAGGTTACATTTCTTATTTTAAGGGTTTTGATTAAGTACATTAAGCTTGGTTCATTTCTGATAATTGTTAATTGAACTATAGCTAATGATTATATTCATTAAGGATTGATATCCTAAATTAATCATATGCTAAGTGGTAATGTTTAAGTCCTAAATACCTAAGGATACACTATGTACATTTGAATTAATTTAAAAACCTAACCTTAGGTTGATGGATGAATGTTGTTTTATAAATCCTAAAACTATACTATGAAACCCCAAGACCTAACCTAGACATGACCATGGTTAGAAATGAGGAAAGGGGGTAAGTTTTATGGTAAAACAAGTATGGATTCCACCCCACTCGTACTTGGCATGTTTAATGAATTTTATTAAATGGAAACCACCATCAGTTAGCAAAGAATCTGTCAAAATTTGAAAACTTAGCCAAATATGTGGTTAAGGGAATAGATAAAGTGTTGTTAATTATTTGATTGGATTCTAAAATTAAAATGGTAATGAGGTGGTTGGTGGGAATAGGGGAAGGAACTGACATTCCTTTCCCAACATTAATGGCATCGATAAACCCAAAGCAAGCCATGTAGAAGGTGATAGTGGTTTGGAGGAAAAGTATATAAGTTGGTTTCATTTTGATTTTCTTTACATCGAGCTCTTAGAGATCTTGCATGTTGATGGTATATTTTCGATTCATTGATCTATTCTTGAAATTACATTGAAACTCCTATTGCATGGAGGAGAAATTTGAGGGACTCTTAATGGCTTGGTCTATTAAAATAAGAAAATGGAGGGAAGGGTTGGAAGGTTTTTGTGGAAATTATTTTTGTCTTTATGTGGAATCGATTTGTGTTTGATCTTGGAGAAGAACTCATGAAGCTTAGAGATAAGATATTAGGAGCTCTAATAGGCATGATAAACTCTAACTCTTTAGAATTATTTTGCTCTAAATAATATTTTCATGAAAAGAACTCTGATTAAAAATGGAAATCAGTTTAAGGTTTTGGGTTTCTTGTTGTATGAATTGAATCTTGGCCTATTTTATTTGTTTCCCTCATTTCTTTTGAAGCTATACTATTATGGAATGACTTTAAAATAAATGATATAATAGTTTTTGGATCTAGGGTTATATCGTTTGATGAATCTACCTGTTACTATGATTATGTGCAATAAGTTGATTTACCATATATCAACTGAATATGCTATGTAAGCATCTTGTCATAATGGGTGGTTGGTTCTTACTCTTAGTTGAATGATCGATATTTCTTAATGGGTATTCATCTAGACACCTATCAAACATGTTTACCTTAGAAGGTTTGGATCTTGGGTAATCAAAGTTTCTTCTATTATATGCAATCTGTAATGAATTTTGGTTAAGATATAATGATAACATGGAGTATTATCTCTTCTCATGCCAAATCTTAACTTCTTAAATACTATATAGTATATATAGTCTATATTGTTGATGGCTATAAAGTTCATTCTGGTTGTGTTTTATCTTGTACTTAGTCTGTAGTAACCATTAATGATGTTGTTGCATTATCAGGTTATACAATACCATTAAAATAAGGTTTAATGGTTATACTATTATATTTGCCTTCTTCATAAAGATTTTTTTTAACTAAGAATGGGTCTGTATGGCTGACATGAACTCCTGGTCATTATGTAACTCAATGTTGGTTTTTTTGAAAATCTTGTTACAGAGTGATACCACTAAATGTATCAAACCTTTAGGCTCATGTAAGTCAATCATTGTTGAAGCCTTTACTGCTTTGTGATTATATTTATTTATTTGGTTAAGACTATTTCATAATATACTTGAACCTGGCATAACATTGTTGTATAGTGATGAGTTGAATGTTATTTGGCTATTAAAGTGAAGTGATAGGTACATTGATTCTAAAACTTATCTTGATACATATGGCTGAATGAAAAACTTCTTATATAACTCCTTCTAAGTGTTTATGACCTTCAAGCTAAGTAATAAGTTTATGTTTTATATTCCTGAGTCTCATAGAATTTGAAAGGGATTTTGTTAATCTAGTATGAATCTATGCTCAGAATTTCACTTAGAGCATTGATTGTGGATCTTTGGATTGATCTTGTTTGATTGGTTGTCCATGACTACTAAAACTAATGATGGTAATAAGGTATATGGGGTCTTGCCATATTTATATCAGAGAGTTACTAGATTTTAGTAACCTATGTTAAGTGTCGATTAATTTATCTAAGTATGTTGGTGTGTATTGATATTGATGGCTATAACAATGTACTATCACTTAGATGAATATTTCCCTGTGGATAACATATGCTTTATATAGATTATAATTTACTATTATAATGGGTTTATAAATGATAACTTAACCTATTAACGAATATGTATTTGGTGTGTATAACTTATAAGGATATGGTGATTAATTTATATTGATATAAGCTTATACCCAAACCTTAAATAAGTATTGTTTGGATTGAAATATAAGTAACTGTGTGAGAAAGTTGGGATCATGTGGATTGTACTTGACTTCTTAATAAGTTACATATATATATATATATATATATATATATATATATATATATATATATATATATATATATATAATAAAGGCTTATATGACTGTGATATACATCTATTATTTGCATAGCTTGGATTGATTGTTGATCAAGTTGTTATTGATTAGTTTACTTGAATGTATATTAAGTCATTTTTTGCATGGCACATACTTGATGAAACTATTTAGTTATCTTTTGCTCAATGTGTAGTTATGATTGTAACGATCTAATGTCTATGATTGAATGTTCAAAAGAGTTGTGTGTTCATTTTTTAACCTTAAAATAATTTTCAATTAAAAGAAACGTTCCTTTTATGAAATTATTAGATAGAGCATGTTATTCTAAGGATTTAGATCTTATCATGCTTAGTTCGTATGAACTGAACACATGTTAACAATCTTGCAGATGGACTTTGTGAAAGGTGAAAGAAGGATAAATTTAGATAAGTTTTCATTTGTTTTATTGATTGAAGAAAGATGATTTTGTATAACTGACTGTAACTCTTCTTTACTTAAAGTATTTTTGTTTTAGAAATAGGAAAGGCTAATGTCCCACTAATTATATTTGTTCTGAAAAGATAATTTGTTGATTCACAGTTGTCTTAAGAACAGTGATGTTATTACTAGTTTCTAGAATTGAATAAAGATAGTTCCTTATTAATAGTATGGTCTTATGTACTTCTTAAAGTGAATGATTGAAATTTTTCTGAACTTAGTTATTATATCAATTAGAAATAAAAGTGCAATTTGCATTAGTTTCTACAATTATATGATAAATGTATTCTAAACTAATGAAAGATAATGATGCTCTTATATGATTGAATATTTGATATAAACTAAATATAGTATGTTTTATTATCTAGGTACATTATGAATAAATTTGAAATGTGAAGAATATGTTGTAATTAACTTATGAAAATATAATTTATACAAAGATAATAGATGAGTAACACAATGCATGTTGATTTTATTATTTAGATAACTGTTTATGTATGTAAAACAATAGTAAACCATTTTTAAGGAACTTTGTGTTGTTATATACATAATGAAATGAATAATTCAAATATAACTACATTATCAATTAAGGACAATTAATTGATTATTTATGGATATTATTATTATGAATTGGAATTAAGATATGTGCAAAATGATTTGATTTACTAGGTTTACTCCGTAAGTATGAAAACATTCATAAGCATGAAAGTTGTGTAGAATCACATCTTTACGTAAGGGAACATGCATGTATAAATAATTATGTATGATTTATGTCCTAAAATTAAACAACTAAAAAGAAGAGCAATGCATTTACTCATTTATACCTAATTAATGAAAATGGTATGTTTTCATGATTAAGCATAACACATATTAAATCTGTTACTTTCCTTAATTGATTAGTATTTACTATCTTATTTCAAGGAAATTTTTACGAAGCCTTTTAGATCTTTAGGTATGACACCTAACAATGACAGTAACTTAAAGAGAGATTAACAATCTGTTATCTAATTGAACTAATGAGCTTGATGAGATACGATGTTCTGTTTGTGGCACTTGATGGGATGTCGTAGCATAGTCATTGTTACATAGTACCCAGTTAATGATGAAGGTAATTAATTGGTTACTATGGAGAAACTACTATGGCACGATAATACACCTAGCTCCCCTAAACATAACTTTCATAAAATTGTGGATCTAGGTAAATGTTAGACACCAATTTGTGATAGGAGTATGGATTAGTGTCGATGTCATCTTATGATGACTACGGGGAAGGAATTGGATACAAATTGATGCAATTCAATTCAGATACACTTAATTTCCCTTAGTCACCCTAAGATGACTTATCAACACTAGTCCTTGTGAACTATCCCTAATTAGTATCTAGCATGTATCTTGGAAGTGATTGATACAAATCAAGTAAGTCCAAATCGAGATAATATTTTTTGAGTGTGGTGAAATACATCCTTTCGACAAGTATGTCATCTAGGAATTAAAGCATGGAAAACATTTCTTGAAACTTTGGCCAAATTATCACAAGTTGGTGGTTGTATTGTCCTTATTTCACCTAGACTAAAGATGTATGATATCGGATGGGTTATCCATAACAAATACCTGGATATGCACTTTAGATATTATCACTTAAATGACCCTGAATGAATAAGGGAACCAAAAGTATACTTATTATACACCTTAATGAAATGAAATATGAGGGATTGGTTTAATGCCAACTCATAATAGTTGTATATGGTTTACTATTATAGGATGGGTTGGCTAAATTATGTGAATTTAGAACAGTGAAACATTATGATATATATAAAAAATTCTCTTGTATTAAAGTCTTGAAATGAGGATGTTACATTGCACCCTTGTTGTCACTTTCAATACCTCCAATGGAATTCAATAGGAAACAAATGCATCCCTCCTCACTCTCCAGGTGATAGCAAGCATCAACTAATCTATTTCATGCCTCAACCAACTCAATCTTTTAGCCTTAGCAAACCTGTCCTGAAATCCAGCGTACCTTATTCTTCACAAATTGACCTAAGAGATTTGATAAATAAAATCACCAAGCCACAAAACATATACCATTGTATATCTCTCTAAATTAAATTTTCATAACATATTGGAACTCATTCCAATTTTAATTGGAAGGCATTCAACCAAGCTCATATCTGTAAACTACTTTTTATGCCTTCTAGGACTCAAGAACTGGACAAGGACTAAACATACTCCATCACACAAAAGTACACTTCCATACTCAACCAAAGTATGAAACACACTTATACATGATTCCTAAGAACTCATAAACCTTCACCGATAAAGAAGAACTCAGAATCATCGCTTTACCTCATCAAGTTACTTGGCACCCTGTGAGAACAAGCATCCTCCAAGCTTAACCCTCAAAGAAAAAATCATAACTTTTCCATACCTTATCTAATCATGAAGTTTGATATACCAATGGGACACTATTTGAAACAACTTCACAACACAACTTGAATCAGCTCCTAACTCCTCTTGTATCTCCTGCAATGTCAATTTTACTACAAGTTATTCCAAACTGCCCCAAAAACCAATCTTCATAAATAGGGTATACTTTGCATTTTTTCACCTCAGCGATGCTCTGAAACTATCATGGAAATTTATTAAAAACCCATGGATAAAACCAATGTCAATTTATTCTTCAACATATTTAGAGAACTTCTCCTAAAACTAGAACTCTTCATAAACAAGAAAATTCAAGTGGGTCCCACATATCATAACATGCTCTAATATACCTTTCTAGAAATATGGAATATTCATATACAACATCTAATCATCACTTTGTCAAAAGGAATCGAAATTGGGTTGATATATTTAATCTTCTCCAAGTTCCTCCTAATTAGGGTTTAGCTAGGGTTTCAAACCACTTTACCTTGTTAATGATTGTTCATAAAAACGTGACAATAAAACCACCTCATTATTTTTTAGAAAGACTCATAACTGACCAAAGAACCTATGCCAAATATATCAGGTCCCCATGCAAATCATACAATTAACAACGAGCATTAGAAGGTCCACTTTTGTTTTAAAAACACACTGCGACTTACCTGATTTTGCCAAAACTTGCATATCTTGAAATTCCCATTATCTAATGACCTGAAACTTTTCATGAAACATCATGACAACATCCTATACCTTTACATATATACCATCTAGCTCAAATATTCCTGAAACTCTCCAGCCACAACGACTTATCTATGTCAACATGTCTATTTTTCACCTACGTATTTCCCAATGACCCTAAAACACCTCCAAACCTCTGTGTTTTGACTTGAAACTTGCCATACACCTCATGTACACTACCACCATGGTTCTGCCCTTATCCACCATGGCTGATTGGGTCTAAATCTCACACCTCCATACCATTCTATAAGCTCCAGCGCTAAGAACAACCCTAGAATGACCCGTCTCAACCTTGAAACCTCATGACCTAACCATGCCAACCTCATGCAGACCCATAAACACCCATGACACATCATACCAACCATGTTTGACCTCATGACACCTCTAACCAACTTAGGACTGTGTAAGCTAGAACCATGTCAGGAGACCATGACAACTCACCAAATCCTGACACTACCAATCAACCTTCATGTTTGACCATTAATTAACACCATATGGAGACTCGTACTACACCATGAAACCATTTTCCATTAATGGATTTAACATCAATGACAACACAAACACACAATGGCCAACACGTACATCTGGACTCATCGAATTGTAGGATTCACTCCATTGACTTGGACCTCATCCACCCAAGTCTCGTACATCATAAATCATTGAATCTTTCATTTCACTATGTTGACTTGGGTTTCATTCATCGAAGTCTTGTGCATCAGGACTCATCAAATATTTTAATTCACTCTGTTGACTTGGATCTCATCTTCCCAAGTCTCGTACATTAGGACTCATCAAATCTTTCAATTCACTCCATTGACTTGGATCTTGTCCACCCAAGTCTTGTAAATCAAGACTCATCAAATCACAGGTTCATCAAAATCCTTTCTATACACTCCATTGGCTTGGACCTCGTCCACCCATGTCTCGTAAATAAGGACCTATCAAATCATGGATATAATGAAAATCCATCTATTTACTTTGTTGACTTGGACCTCATCTTCCTAATTCTCATAAATCAAGACCATTCAACTTTCCTAAACCTGGACCTCTTCCTTGATGGGACTTCTTCCTTGATGATAAGTCCATTACAAACCCTCGTCTGCAAAAACTTAGAAAAAACAAAAAGTGTAAAAAAGAGAATAAATACCTATATCAAACACATCATCAATGTACTATACAAAAATCATAAACATAAAAGCAAAACATGTTTATCCACGGGCACTCTCCACATTATGGGAGGCCACTTGCATGGTTATTTCATCTAACAAATTTTTTAATTATTTCATCAATTAGTAGCTATCTTAATTATGACATCATCATCTCTCCACATTCTTCTCCTCTACGACACAGGTTACTATTGTTTATCTTAGGCATTGTGTGTCTCATCCCTATTATGGTTTCTACCATTTCAGATCTTTTTACCATCCATCTTTGTCTAAGGTGTTGAACCCTTGCATTCTACTAGTCGCATGAGGCTGAGATTTGGGGGGAAAATGTTCCTTCCAAACAAGCACAATATCAACATACAAGGAAACATAAATCTAAAATACAATATATATATACATATATATATACATATATGTATATACATATATATATACATATATATATATATACATGTGTATATATGTATATATGTATATATATACATATATATACATATATGTATATACATATATATGTATGTATATACATATATATGTATATATCAATCATTACACATTTTGTCCTTTATAGTCTTCGATGATGAGCCCATACTTTTTACTAGTAGTATGAGACTGGGAAAGAAGGTAGGTATTCTTACTCACCTATGTCTTGTCTTCAGTGTTGATCCATTGCTTCTTACTATTGGCATGAAGCAAGATGTAGGGGTTCAGATCAAAAAAATGAACAAAATAAAGCCTTCAAAAAATCTACATCAACAGTGCTTAATCATACACATCCCAAGAAGTTGCTCATGTTAAAAGAGAATAATTCCTTCAACCTTGTCAATCAGTAGGCCATCAATGGATCTAAAATTTAAATCTAGTCAAAACCTATAATGTCAATCATCTAGAAATTGGTCAAATAATCTTTACTTAAAATGAGTCACATTTTCCCGAATGGGCCATTGTTACACCTTGTGTATTGGCATTCTTCATTTTCATATCACTCTTCTCCTAGTTATCGTGTCCTTCTTGGCTCTTGGTGGTGATCCCTCACATCTTCCTAATTGTGTGGAGTCAAAAGTGGAGTGAGATATCCTATCACTATATAATCTACATTCTTCCAATGGAATGAAATGCTTACAATTTTTTGAACATGAGTTCAGATGGTGTACCCTTTTACCGAGTCAAAAATAAAATAAAAACATTCAAGTATGTTTAAAAATTAAATATGTTCAAAAATCCAAAAACATTCAAATTTGTTAAAAAATCCCAAGAACAGTATAAAAACTACAAAAGTAAAAATTATTTCGATCAAAAAGCAAAACATTCAAAAATGTTTGACAAAATCTCACCAACTACTTAACACAATACAAAAATATCACTATTTGATGACACGTTGGCTTATTGTTCCATATCATCTTACGATAACCACTTTTCTTTCATGTGGTGTATATCTATGCTCGAAGGCAAACCAATCAATTAGCCCTTCGCAATATAACTTTTCTTAGGGTTCACTTGGATTAAATCCAATACAGATCAAACTATAATTGGATCCAAAAAGAGTGTCTTTGGAATATCTAAGATAACTCTGATCTTCAGCCCGATCTAATCCCCTTGTGTTTCTAAGATATCGCTTGGGGGCATTCATATTTGCTTATTCTTCATTGTCGAACACTTTAGGGGAATAGTCACGTGTCATTATTATCAATTTGTTACATTGTTGTTAAATGTTAATCTCGTGTAAGTAGTCTTGTTAGCATCTTGGTTTGTATATAATCTTGGTGTGTCTGTACTATTGTATACATAAGGGTTTGTTTTGCACTCTTGCCATTGTTTTACAATTTCTTTTGTGTATACTTTTAATTATGGTGTTAATTAATATATGCCATAATAAAATTGAGTCAACAAAATATCAAAAATTCAAACACACACATGTGAAACTCAACTTACAAAATCACAAAAAAAAAAAAAAAAAAAAAAAAAACCATGAAGAAATACAAATAAGCGGTTTGTGATGGCCACACAAATACCTACACATTGATGAAAGATAGGCAATGTAAGTACACTTTGAAAGCACTTTGAAGGAAGTCGAGTGTAGAAGTTGAGAGTAGTTTACAGATTATTGGTGGTTTTGGGAAAAGATTTCCTTAATACATGGTGAGCAGGGTACAATAGATGTTTTATGTTTATTCCAAGGTTTGAGGCTCACGAAGACAAGTAGGGGAAATTAAAGTCGTGCCAATAGAGGAGATACCACAATAGGTAAAATAGATGTTAAGTGAGTATGCATATATAATGGTAATGGATATTCAATGGATGGTTTACCACCTACCTGTAGTGTCAGACATCAAAAGGAATTGATACCAGTGGATTAATCTACCAAACAAAGTTGCATATAGAGTTTAACACCTATGGAGAACGAAAAAATAATGAAGCAAGTACAAAAGTTGCTTGACAAGGGGTTACTTAGAGTCCCTGGGCCCATCTACAGTACCCATAATATTGATAGTGAAAAAATGAGAGTAAAGAATGTGCATTTATTCTAAAGTCATCAATAAAATTACTATCATGTTTGATTTCCATTACCATGCATGGATGATTTGATGGACTATTTGAGTGGAACGAAGTACTTCACAAAAATTGATCCAAAGAGTTGGTATCACCAGATCAAAATCAGAGAAGATGCATGGAAGATTGCTTTCAAAATGTAGGATGAGTTATATAAGTGGTAATACCATTTAGGTTAACCAACACACTGAGCACGTTCATGCAATTAATAACCAAAGTGTTGAAGATTTTCAAGGTAAGTTTGAGATTGTTTATATCGATGACATTCTAATTTTCAACAAAATGTATAGTAAGGACAATCCATTTACAAAAGTGTTGGAGCATTTGAAAGAGAATTTAGTGAATTTGAAGAAATGTAGATTCATGCAAAAATAGTTAGTGTACTTAGGATTCATAATGTCCCACGAAGACTTGAAGATGGATCCTAAGAATGTCATAGCCATATTGGATTGACAGTAACACAAGAGTGTCATGTAGACCTGAAAATTCCATGAACTTGCAAGCTTCTACAAGAAGTTCATTAGAGGATTTAATGAGATTTGTGCACCAATCACGTGTTGTAGAAAGGCAAGGAATTTTTGAGGACCATGGATGCAAAGTATGCATTCCAAAAAATGAAAAGGAAGGTCATAAAATGGTTAGCATTGGCCTTACCTAGTTTCAATTAAGTATTTTAGGTTGATGGTGATGCTAATGGAGTAGCCATTCGATCTTTGATGAGTCAAGAGGGAAGACCCATCGTTTATTTTAGTGAGAAAGTAAATGTATAAGAAGGAAGTGTTAAATTCATGACCACGAGTTTTATGCCATTGTGCAAGCTTTAAAGAAGTGGAGCCATTATTTGTTGCCCAATGAATTTGTGTTGTATACAAACTACCAAATATTGCAATTCATCAAAAATCAAGGCAAGTTGAATCAAAGATGCATGAAATGGGTTGAATTCTTGCAAAGTTATTCATTTGTCTTGAAGCACATAAGTGGGAAGTTGAATAGAGATACAAATGTAATGAACACGAGATGTGTCTTATTGAATGAAATGCAAGTAGAGGTAGTAGGGTTCAAAGCAATGAAGGGGCTCTACACAAAAGATGGAGATTTTATGGAAGCATGTAAGACGTGCAAAACCAGTGGCTTTTGACTACACGCCACAATTAGACTACTTTCTACAAAAAGGGCGGTTGTTTAGAGGCTCACAATTGTGTGTACCACAAAGATCAACAAAAGAAAACTTGATCTGAGAGAGGCATTGCGGAGAAATGTCAGATCACATCGAGATATATAAGACCTTCACTAACTTGGAGATATTTTTGGTTGTAGGTGGCTACAAATGTCACTAATATGCGCAAAGATGTAGATTGTGTCAGTTGGCAAAAGGGAAGAATTTTAACACATGTTTATATCATCCATTACCAATACCTGAGAAACTTTATGAACGTCTGAGTTTTGATTTATTTGGGATTTCCCAAAACACCTAAGGGTCATTATTATATATATGTTGTTGTGGATAGATTCTTGAAAAGGCTCATTTTATTGCTTGTAAGAAAAGTGATGCTACACATATTGTTAACTTGTTTTTCAGGGAACTTGTGATACTACATGGATTGTAGTGTTTATATCTTATAGACATACCAAATTCGTGGGCCGCTTTTGCCGCACGTTGTGGTAGAAAGTAAACATGAGTTTGCAGTTCAGTTCTGGATATCACTTGTAGATGAATGTCCAAATGGAAGTTGTCATAATGAGCCTTGGCGATTTGCTGAGAAGTTTGGTAGGAGAGATGGAAAGAATGTGGAATTCAACTCTTGCATAGTCGGAGTTTGCATATAATAACTCTATCAATAGAAACATTGGGAGGTCACTTTTCCAAATTGTCTGTGGAACGAGTCCATGAGAAAATGCAAAGCTAAGGGAGTTATCACTAAGAAGTGCATGGAAGTGCATAAATAGTTGAAGACGTGTTACACACCATACAAGGAATATGCAAATTTACAGAGGAAACACACGAAGTTTAAGGTTGGAGAAGTAGTTCTTATGCACCTATGAAGAGAAAGGTTCTCACAAAGAACATATGATAAACTTAAGTGGAAGAAGATTGGGTTGTACAAAGTTTAGAAACTTGCAGAGAACACATGGGTTGGAGCTGCAATAAGGGATACACATCTTGCTTACTTTTAACATAACGAATATATACCCATATTATATAAGGAGAAGACAAATGGATAAGAAGGCTAAATAGAAGTAGATTGGAAGCAACAACTACTAGAAAAAAATGTTTGCAATAATTGAATGTATTTTGGAGCACTGTGTAGTAAAGAACATAGAAAAAATTTGGTGAAATGGAAAGGCAGGGAAGTCAAAAATGCATCTTGGCTTACAAAGGTAGAGATTGCTAGACTAGCCATTACACTTTAGACCTTCAAAACCCACTTGAGTAAGAGCTCATGTTTCTTCTTATTCAACGAGTTTGATGCAGGGACATCTATGCTCACAAACAATCTTGTAGCACCCAACAATACTTAAAGAGTATTGAAATAAAGATTTTGCACAATGTCACACAACTCCTAAGCAAGTTGCACAAGGAACCTTAGTCATTTTGTGGAAGTTGTGATTACTTGTTCAAGCTACAAAATACTATGAATGTTGCACAAGCTTACCTAAGTTGCGCGACATTGTGAATGCCACACAACATGTACGAAGCCACACAATACTCTAGAAGTCACAGAAGCTAATCTATAGTCGGTAACACTATAAATGTTGCACAAGCTTGCCCAATGCTACAAGACACTATGGAAGTCGCCGAACACTAAAAACACATGGTATGTTACATTCTTGTGGGAATGAGTATTCCCAGTCACTTCAATGATGAGGTTTGTGTTGACAAAATCACTTATTAACATCACTATAGTTACCAATAAGCACAAGTGGTTCTTGATCCATTTATTTTGGCCATCAACCAAGAAATTGATTCGATTGAGCTCGATCCAACAGAGAAAAACTTTTGGAGTTGATCAATGGCTTTGAGAGGCAACTTGAGATATTCTAAAAGAGAACCTTTTCTTGTTGAATGCATCTCGTCTTTCAGTAGGTCTTGGTGAATTCTATGTGATTTTCATAAATAGAAGGGAGTTGTGAACATGTAAAGTGCATTTTAAGTCTTTGAGTGAAGGACTAAGAGAGGGGTCGAATTCCAAGTTAAGAAATCATGCTAGTATCCTTGTGAGTGTAAGCCAAGTGTTGTTCTACAGAAACTTCACAAAGTTTACAAGCTTAGGATAGCTCAACGACTAGAGTTCTTAGAAGGATTCTTGCAATCTTGTCATAAAACTATAATTGGAGAGTTGAGCTATTGTACCTAAGTTTGTAATCTTTCCTTACATTAATAGAGAAACTTTGTTGTTTTCTTGGTAATTGTTGAGTTTGAGATCTCACTTCACTGAGGTCTAGGTCTAACAAGTGGTTGCATGGTGCAAAACATCCTTTCACTAGGGAACCTTGACCACGACTACATCATTATGGAATCCCAATGACAATAACAATAATAGACTAGAGGAAGACATCATATGCTCTCTTAAACCAATGAATGATGAAGACTTCATTACTAGACAAAAATTTTGAAAAAAATTGCTTAGCAATATCACCAATGGAAATCTTTAGAGGACTACATGAATGTGGAATTTGGTAAGGAATTTGTTTTATTGAACTCGAAGTTTTGACATGTCAAAGGAAATCTATTTTTTTGTTATTGTGAATAAAACATGGATAGAAAACCATTTCCATGAATGATGTTATTTCAAGAAGTATCGTACCAATGTCATGGACAAAATAAACACAACAAAGCAAAAGATTTGTCAATTACATAGACGTGTATGCCAGATATGCAATTTTTCTATGGTTTACAAGATTACCAAATTGAATAAAATAATAATAATAATAATTTAGCAATCGCTTGCATATTTTTAGCATAGAAAATAATGCACTAGAAACATAAAAGTTTTTTTTCCCTTTGGACACTCGAATCTTTTGTCTCAAAATGCATCTAAAAGTGCATTCACACTAAAACGTGCATTGTTTTTTCATATTTTGAAAGTGATATGGAAAAACTCCAGAGGACACGATGTGAATAGCCATAATTGTGTAGTTCATGCATTTTTCATTATCTTTTTCTTATTTGCGTACAAATATTTCTTTTTATTTTTTGTTATTTTTAAGTTAGTCATTCCCTATTTTGATTTTTGTTTCCAAGGAGTGTCTTGCATGTGTTAAGACTTTTCCTTTTGAGAAACCATCTTTGTTTTGTGCAATTTGGGCAAATGAGCCAATCAGTTATCGACGAGGAAGCCCATCCACCTTGATACAATGTTCCTTGGCTAAAACACTTACTACTCTTCGGACCTCCATTAGATCAATGAACCATGGGCAATCTACTCCACTAGTTTACTCCAAGTTGCTCGCTGCTCACTACACCCACCAGGCATTAAACCTAATTCATTGTGGGTATAAGTGCCCCATGTTACTCTAGGCTGCATTGGGTCAGATGTGGCATTCTTTAGGTTAGGTTAGAACAAGGTTCTCTTTCTGAGTTTGGATTTTTTTGCAGGATAGGAGGGGTCTGAGTGTGCAGGAAAACAGGCTGTCATATTTGAATACAGACTCAACGTGTCCTCGATATGACAGCCTGTTGAATAACATATCCAGCTGCATCCATGACAGATGGGCCAGCTATATAAATACTGCAAGGGTATTGGGGCATATCTGGTCACCTAGCCTCCAACACTCTCTGGTCACAAGAAATTACTAGCAAAATCCTTGACCAAGATGTGAATCTCATAACACTCTCCTTTTGCCAATCTTCTACAGCCCATTCATTTCATAGGAAAGATTTGCTTTCAATCTATCTTTGAAAGAGTGTATTATTAATAAATTAATGAAACTATAATGCCAAGGCACATCCAAAGTGATCCACATTATTTGTGATTCCATGAAATAAAATCTTCATTGGTGCAGAAACCTATTGAATGTCTTCCCGGAAAAAAGAACCTCAAATCAAAGTAGAAATGTTTTCAGCTGAGAGAAGATTAATTTCAAGCCTACTCAAGATACTAATCAGCCGAAGGATGCCTAAAGTTGACATAAATATCACATTTGTACCAATCTGCAGCATAACACGGAACCCCTAAGAAAATTTCTTTATGGATAAAAAAAGAAAAAATAGTTTGATCGACTTTTTGTAGATTAGCAAATGAAAGTATATTTCCACCAGCTATGTTACAGACCACAAGAAATTTCATGCACTGCGAGGTATAAATCTCAATTCCTCTTTCTTCTGGCTATCTGCTATGGCCCATTCAACAAATATGAAGGCAAATAATTAAATTTTGTATGTGTTAAGGGGTATGTCTCAGGTGAAATTTGAACCTTCATGAAACAAAAACCTCACTACATACTGAAGAACATTCGGCAAAAGGACCTTTAAAGTTTATATACCATGTCAATTCATCACATTTCAATCCCAACAGCTTCACTGTATACGCTAAAATTTCTCGTCATTATGGCACCACAAAAGGCGCCCTGGCATTAAGAGAAACTTATTGTAGAAGGGAAAAACTTGTTAACTGGACTTCTGATGTCTTTGTACGGAAATGTAAAAGCCAGCTATGTTACAAATTACAAGAAATTTCTTGCAGAATCTTGACCAGGAAGGCATAGATCTTATACATCAGTGACCTATCCTCCGTAGCTTCTAATACCCATTCATCTAAAAGAAAGGCTACATTATTTTCTATCTTTGAAGAAGAACATCATTAATGAAATCATAACACTAACTGCAAATCGTGCAAGTTGAGATTCCCTTAAAAACTCTCGGTGCATGCAGCAAAATTGCAAGCTGATTAAAGAATCATTTACAGCTTGTTAGGAAAAACATCAAGTTGAGTTTCATACAATGCTGAGTATAAGATATTACAAGACGCATTAATTGCGTGATTAAGGAAGCTTAAAACTACTCATGAAAGTCTATCGCCAGGGATCATCCCATCCTTTAGGGCCTTCTCTTTTGACAAAGTTAATAATAGCTTGCACTGCTTCTTCCACCCGATTAGAAAGGGAGTGGTTGCCCCATTCAATTTCAACCTTCTCTGCTCCCCCCATTGCATTGCAAAGTCTACCTTATAATAGCAAGACAAACATAACTATGCGTCCCTTAATTAGCAATGGGAATATATTACATTTTTATCAAGAAAACTCGCTTTGGATAAAGCAAGCCAAATTACCGTAAAAATAGTACCATGGCAGCATACCTTTGGACAAGAGCTCGTTTATCAACATACTCTGGTACATATTCATCACCCATGGAGAAGATTATCTACAACATTTGAGTAGTGAGCAAACACAGATTTTGAGTATATCCGGCTCTTGCATGGAACATTCATTTTCATTTAAATTCAGCTATCCTTAACATGTCAGCCTATTATTACAATCATTTTTAACATTCATATCGGAGGTCCTTGATATTTTCCTAATTGTAAGTTATGTAACATTTGCATTCAATAACACAGGTGCCTCGCTTAAAGATATCAAGTTTCATGGAAACAACTTCAGAGAGTATAATAAGAAACTGTACCATGTGTGCAAAAGAGAAAACCTTTCAAATCTTCTGTATAATGGCACCAAGATTTGGAAAAAAATTAAGTTGACTGTAAAAACAAAACTAATGTCAAGGAAGAGATGAGAAGCAGGTTGAGAGGCATACAACAGGATGGAATATATGGAAACAACAATTAAAATTGATCAAGAGGAGTTTGAATTTATGAAGACATTAATCAGAGAGATTGAGAACACAAATCAATCGATTACAAAAGGGATGAGAGACGGTGTCACCCATCGAGTTCTATATTCCTTGTACATAATGTAACCAAGGAAATGCATTTTCACTCAATGGGAAGTAAGAGTTGGGAAGCGTGGTTGGGTCATAGGGAGAACAATCTACAAGCTATCATCTTCTGTTTCATACGCAGAAGTTTTCTCAATAGGCTTTCTTTTCCCTTTTGTTGGTGGCAGCATGCCTTTGTTGTGTTTTTGTGGGTTAGCTTCCCCTTCAAAAGAGTTTCATGCTATCATGCATCACTTGGCAAAATGACTAGTTATGTGTGTTCCTACTAAATACTTTAATCCTATGTTGCCAGGATATGGGTTCGATACACGGATACATAAATTTTAAAAAACCCTTGGGAATGATACATCTTGGATAAATTGTGTACTCATTTTACTCATTTTTTAGTCGATAAGAAATACAAAACTTGAAAAATATAGTACGATCAATGTTCAAAACATTCAATATACATAAGATTTTACATTTTCTATGATATATGAATATGAGATTGATTTGTGTTGCGATAGTGGTAATAAAAGATGTATATAGAGAGCTAAGGACCTTTTTAATTCGGTTGACTCTAACCTGCCAATGATAACTAAAGAGGTCGGTCCAATGGTTGGTTCTTGCATTCATATTATCCAAAATCACCTTCTAATCATCCTTAAGGATGCGGGAAGGAGTCAATATTGTGCTTTAATAGTTTCTAGGAAAGGATGCTCCTTTGAAACTTTAAGCTATGCAATTTGCGGTTCCAAATTTTTCTATTAGTATTGAAGATCACCTGAGATTTGATCTCATAAATAACTTGTACGGAGGCTCAGATATATGTCCAAATTTCTATGAATAGCTTCTTTCCTTGGCCAATTGCGATGATCCCAAATAATTACCTCAAACGTTCTTGATATCCTTTGAATATTCTCTTCAATAAACTAGAGGGATTTTAAACAATCTCCAGGTTTCCCTGTGGTTGTCATGCCCTCCAAGTCTAGACCTCAATAAAACTGAAGTTTGTTCGAGTCAAAACGTACCCAGGCATACCTGGTACGTATCAGTACTGTACCTGGGACATATCCGTACCGGGTATGTATCCAAGGGGGTACGGGAGGGTGGGGGGCGGACCCTGGTAACATAGCTTTAATCTTGAATTGATGATGCGAGTTGTAACATGACAGAAACTGATGAACAGTTTGGATTCCCAAAGAGATGAATCAGAGATGAAGAGAAATACACAATTGCATGCATTGTAGAGATTCAAATCCATGTCTACAGAAAATTTCACTTATGATTGCGCTATCCTCTATTAGTCAAATTTTTGAAAAGATTATACTCCAAAATATACCCCCCTAAAAGGCTCCCTTGGGCCATATATCAATGGGGCAGAGTACTGAATAGGGCAGGTCTTCCACGACACTTTTTTCCTGACTGTACATTATAAATGTCATGCTACTCAGTGTATTATGCAAGAGCATATGAATATAAAATCGATTTGAAGAAACAAAATTAATTATCTTTGTATTTAATAATTCAATGGCATTTTTGAGGTTGAATCTTTTCAAGAAAAGAAACTCTTACCATACCAAGTAGCTGCCTTACATGATAATGTATACATACCAAACTTATACTACAATCTATTATGAAATTTGAATTATATGTACAAAGGTGGATCGTTTAGGTGATATCTGTTCAGTTTATACCTTTTGGGCAATATATCCATCGATGTACCATTGGTGTTGGCAGAAGCCTTTTTTCTATTTTACAATATAGTTTAAATTGAATCTGTACAAATTTCACTAGGAAAAGTTTTTGGCCTCTTAAAAAAGACGACATCCATGTGGTTTTCTCAAACTAATATACATGTCTTGCATGTCATTCTAGAATGGGATTCCATGTTAGTTGTAAGATTGAGGTGGGTTATAATCTAATCTCCCATTCTATATAGATGGGGACGGACCCTGACCCCAAAGATAGCGGTGGCCATCTGCTGACCCCCTTTGTGTTGAGGGTGGAGCAACAAGGTTGATGAAAGGGAACCCCTCTATATGCTCTCTATATAGGAGGTGCCCCAACCTATTGTTTAATTGGCCCCAACCCATATAGACTGAGGCTCAGCTCGAGAAATAGAGGATGGGGGCATAGAGAATTGTTTGGGAGCATGCAAACCAAATAAAATAGAGGACGGGTTCAGGATGAGCGGAGCATTTACCTAACCTCCTAAGCCGGAGGCAAGGGGTCTTTTATACCTCCCATATCTATATAGAGGCCGCCCTCTCTACTGGGGAGGGTTTGGAAAGGTTGTTTTCCCTCGCGCAAGTAATATCGAGGCTTTGGATCTGGTTGGCTCGACTTTAATACAATGTGTGGGGCCCATCTTCAATCCCAAACACCTCTGACCTCGAGGGGCCAGGAGAGAGACATTTATCTTTGCGATGTGAGGGAGCGATCTGGGGAGTCAGGGAGGCTAAAGAGGAAGGCCATCCCAACTCTCCCTTGCCTCCTCGATGTGAAGATTCTTTAGATCTCCCCCACCCCTAGAACTCTATCTCGAGGGGGAGGAAGGAGTTCAATATCTAGAGCCAACAGCTCCTAGATTAGGTTGGTCAGGCCTCCCATCTCCCCAACCTGAGAGAGGGGGGGGGGGGGGGGGGGGGGGAGGAGGGTCTACTAACAAACCAAACGAAATAGAGGGGGGTGAGCGAAGCGAAGCATAGCGAACGCCCCCCTCTAATAAATTATTGATTGTTAGCAAGCCCTTTATTGGTGAAAGGTGGGTTGGGTTGAGTAAAGCTTTCCTCTCCCGAGTTTAGGGTCAGAAATAAAAGAACCTTACATATACATGACAATTGCTAATCAAAAGGATTCTTTGTATCCAATTACAAACGGCACATCTACTATTAGAGTCATTGACGTAGAAAATGATGTTAAGAGTATTAGCAAAGGGAAGTAAATAAATAGGGGACGCCACCTTCCAACTCCAATCTCAAACTCTCAAAAGTTGGTCAAGCTCTTTGAAAAGTACAATGGGTGGTGTAATTCTCAAGATAACCTTAATCAAAATAGTACCAAACATCCAAATCAAGAAAACTTTTCAAGTATTGAACACCTACAAAAAATTAAAGAAAATCTCTTCTAGCACTCCTAAGCGACTTGGTTGCAATGAAAATATGCTAGCTAAATATTAAAACCAGTCTCTCTATCTCATCTTTTATGTGTGTCCATTATTTGCATATTCAATATTTACTAACAACATGGAAGGTAGTGATGGCAAGGTGGGTTGTGGGTCAAATGAAAAACATATAACTCACAACCGTATCAAAGTCCACAACACTACAATGGTGACAACAAGTTGATTCAATAAGACATAATGCTATTCACTTTTGAAAAGTATGGAGACATTACAGTCTTTCAATTACACTCTCAGCTTTGTGAACTCACAGGCTGATCCCAATAATGACTTGGGACCACTACATAAGAGTAACAGTTTAGTTTTGAAAAATTATGATTTATGAGAGATTTCAGCATGGCATAAATGGCAGTATCAAAGGCCTGCAGAACTCTATGATCCTTGCCAGTGAGCTTAAGTTAGATGGATGAGTGTCTAGTGATCTGAGCCTTCTGAAAAGGAATTATTAAAGAAAAATGGAAAACCCAGAAGGGTTTTCCCTAACAGGATGGCCAGACCCAGTTGGCTATTATTAGAAAATCTTCATCTAGTAGATCTCTTATTCTTAGAATTTTTCTTATTCGCATGCCTCTGCATGTTGAAAGGATGTTATTAGTTTTGTTTAGCTCTAAATAAAATTCCCATTCGCGTGCATATATATGTTGAGTGGATGTTAAGTTATCTTTATTTAATTTTTAAGCAATTTAGTACTATTAGTTTTCTTTACCTATTGGACAATGGTGTACCCTATTGTAACCTCGAGTGCACAACTAATATCTCTTCCACAACGATCGCTTTCTTTTTAGAAACTCTTTTATAATCTTCCTGAAACCTTTAGTTTATTATGCTTACAAATCTATGTCAATTCAGTGTAGAAGAGTTTGGCTTTATTATAACATACTAATCCCTGGCAGTTGGTGTGTCAATCCCTAAATTGAATCCCCAATCTGGATTAGTGGTGTCAGAGCATTTTGGATCCTGCATCTCTCATTGAACAAGGTCATGCTATTAGAAGTTTGTCTTGGAGACAACATATCCATCTAATTATCTTCTTGATAGATGCACGCGAACACAAATGAACGTAGGAGGGACAAACTCCTCAGACCCAATAACAGAAATGCTGAAAAGGCATTGTCAAAGAAAAGGGCTGAAATGACGACCCACTTTGTGCCAATGCTGACAAATGTTACGAAACATGCCAGTAGCTCCACAAATGCGGTCCTTCCAAGGGTTCGTACCCTTTAAGGTATAGTAGGTTTTAATATTCTGATGTTTGAAGCTAAAATAGAAGCATATGCCCTTGGAAATTGGATCTCAAAATTAGAGTCATTATTTTCAGTAAACACCTTCTCAAGCTCAGAGAAAATAGCGTTTGCTGAAAGCTCAACCCCAACAATGGTGGGAGGCTCACCTTGAGCAAATTAAAAAAGATGCAAAGGATGACCATACGGTCATCACAGATCCCTCCTAGAGTGAACTTGTTGATGTTGTTAAAGGTGAGTATCGTCCAAAGATGCCTATGAGGACAAGTACACATAGTGGCAATCGCTGTGACAAAAGGACCAATCTATGCAAGACTACACATATACCTTCTATACTCCAATGAAACTTGGAATGAAGGATTCCTACAGGTATAGAGTGATCAAATATAAGGGTGGTCTGCATCAATCTATTCAAACAAAGATGGGATTCTTAATTGTTGAAACAATGGTAACAACCTGTCGGTATGAAGCAAAGATCAAGAAAAAGTTCGAATAGAAAGGGAAATTTCTTCTAGGATAACACAATCAAATGATAGAGGCAACTCCCAGTATGGAAGCAAGCAATAGACTAGAGAGGCCCCACAACATAGGCAAAACCCAAAATTCCCAGCCTCAAGGTTTTCTACGAAAAATACCACAAACAAGCCTCCACAAAAGAAGAGTGCAGTGTGAGAACCATAGGGAGCACGACTCACAACATAGACAAATGCAGTTATAAAAGGAGATTTTCTTACTAAGGCGCATGAATCTGACCCGATACGAGAAACTTACGAGGATGAGCACTTATTTCATCTTACAGGCATACGTAAGCAAAATATGAATTTTGACTCATATTCCATTGTTAGTACAATTTAGGTTCCAATATCATCATCTTAAGGTCTTTTTCATTAACAGATGAGGGTGCAAGGGGAAGCTCTACTCTTCATTGTGCTTAGTGGGAGTGAGAAAACTTTAATCTCTACAGAAACTATATGGAAAATGAGTCTAAAAACAAACAGTAGTACTCCATCAAATGGTTTAACCAAGGCATAAGTATTCGTGTCGGGCAATAATCTCCTCCTATATGCAATCAAGTCATTCAAAGATGATGTGTGACGTGGCATCCAAAGAGGTTTGTGATGTTTTGGTTGGGCATTCATATATTTGGAAATGAGATGGACAAAATGTCACTAGAGCAAATGGATTTGCATGCATGCAAATGACATGCAACAGTCAGGGGAAAAAGTCCCTCCTCAATGAAGGTGAGGTTGCCTTTATTGAAAACCAAAACTATATTTACATCTATACATTCAAAATTGTATGTGGGGGGTGTTTTGGGACATCAAATGGAAAGAAGTGTGAATGAGGGAAATGAAATGGAATGAAGGAAAGAAATGGAAAGGAATGGATGGAAGGAGCATATAATAGTTAGGTAAAAATAGAGCCTAATATTGCATATAGAAGAAGCAAACAATGAATAACTAACTCAAATAAAACAGAGTTTGAATCAGCTAAACAAGAATAAATGAAAGGGAACACACATGAGTAAGTAAATATCAGAGCTTAATCACTGTGAACAAGAACAACAAATTAATAATGTTGACAATAAGATCAAAGATAGTATTTGCATGCAAGATTTAAACACTAACATCTAATGAACATAAGAACATCAAATGCTACAAGAGATAATGAATAGGACACAAAGTTCATATTTCATTAACTCTCAAAATGTCTTCACAAAAGAACACAAAGTTTCTTTCTTGAAACAAAGCTTGCACACAAAAGTATTTTCTTCTCCTCTCTCAAAGTCACCCTTACAAATGAGCCCCTAACTTCCTTTTATAACCCAAAAGTTGGTTACAAGGTAGTTAGGGTTTACATGAACATTAAATTAGGGCACCTTAAGTGACTTTGAATTTTTCAACTAACTTTTAAAAAGTAACTTGAAATTAGAAACCACTTAAGTGATCAAAAGTCTACTAAAAATGAGTTTAACAATAACATCACTTTAAAATATCATTTTAAAACATAAAACAAGACCCAATGCCTTATCCATTAAAGTGGGGTCCGCCTATCTCAATCGTATGAGAAATGGACTCTCCCACTTCGTTAGATACCAGAATGCTATCTCCTCATCCCATTGGTGAAATTAGGATCTGCCGCCTTTTCCAATTGAAAAGATCTTGAACCTTTCCAATGTCTTGAACATCTTCTCTTCTTCAGGAGGTTCACTCGGTTGAAGCACAACCTCGCAGAACACCTGCAATTCCAAAATCCTACCTGGATATTATTTAGATTGACCATTTTTGATTGAGCATTCTCAAACAGGTTCCTCAATTTGATACAATGTTCCATTGAAGTAGAGGAGAAATTGATGGCAGGAATGTACATGTCCTTAAACAATTGTGAGAATTGTTCCTCAACATGTTCTAATGAATGCCTTTGATTATGCTCATCCACAAAATCACAAGGGATTTCAGCTATGAACTCATGAATTGAGGCGAGAGAAGTGAAGGCTTCACTGCATATGCTCTCGTAATGAATCATGGAATCTTTGAGAAGCGTCTTCCGTGACTTGAGATGTAGACACCAAAGAAAGTGTGTCCCTCAGACATTCAAATTCAAGGATCCCTTCAATGGCTAGAATTGTAGATTCCATGCTCATAATCTCTTGCATAGTAGGTAATATCTCATCTAGATTTCATATGATAATATTCCTTAAAAGAAAGGATTGGATCTAGGTATGCACTAATGTCTTCATGGAGCTTTATGGCCACTTTGATTGTCTCTCTCCCAAAGATGAGAATTTTTGAAAGCCAGGATTTAGTGACATGGCCCAAAGTGTTTACCTCCTTCGACAGATTGAGTGTTTCTTCATTGGGGGCAGCCACTGCATCAAGTACTAGGAAAGTGGAGGATATTGGATTTATCAGATGTTGAACATAATTCACCAACTGATTCTTTTCGGCCTTGAGTTGAGAATTCTGAGATTTATATTTCTCAAGCCTTCTTAACACAATATCCATGGAATCTCAGGCCATTTCCATGTCACTTTCCAATGTAGACTTCCCAAGTCCAAGCCTAGATACTTCATAGTCAGCAGGTGTCATGGCATTACGTTCCTTCTCGACTTGGGGAATGGCAAGATCTGTAAATTTGTTTCCATCTCCATCCACCATTATTCTCGAGAACACTTTAGGATTCTTGGGGATGACATCATTTGAAAGCTTGGAAAGGGCATCAAAGTCAATATTGATCGCCTTGACAACCCTCTTTCTTTTCTTGACTTCACAGTCAACCCAAGAAGGGGTCTCCTTGACCAATTCTACACACAGAAGCCTGGAGTTTGAAGCAACATTCACATTGTTCTCGATATCATTGGATTCTACAAGAGTTCTTTCCACAACTTCAATCCTCGGGGAGATAACTTTGACATCAACCTCTTGAACCTCAGGGAGACCTTGAGAAACATCTTCGTGAACTAGGGGTTCAGGAGCATTTGATATTTGGACCACTTGCACTTGAGTAGACTCTTGTGCATGACATGGTTGAGTAGTGTTTATGATGAGCTTCCTTGAACTATCAGTAACGTGAGTAGATGAGTCTCTACTCGAAGTGGAAATCCCCGAGACACATTCTCTTCCTTCAATAGGGCTAGGACCCTTGGATGTTTCTCCTCGCGACATCTTCTTTGGAGAAGTGGATTTGGGAAACCATTCTCTCCTTGCTTGATGTGTATGGGTTGATGGCACAGAGGTTGACTGAGAAGAGGTTTTAGTCAATTGGAGACCTCCTCGTGTTGGAAATTTTTGTGATCCTGGGGTATGAACTTGGATGGATGGTAACTTTACAAGTTCTCATTCATACCAGGCTATGCTCCTTTCTAGAATCGGTTGATTCTTGCCATCAAGAGAAAATTCATCTCTCTTGGTCCAATCAACTTGGGGCAATGGAGTGAAGGAAACAACATCATATGAGGGATCAATCAAATCATCACCATCATCTACTAATGAATCTGGAGGATCTCTGATGCAGAAGGCCTTGATTTGAGCAAGGGTCAGGTGGGAGAATTCTCGCCTTCTTACTTCGTGTTCATCTGAGCAGGAAGACCAAAAGTCTTCCATGGTGGGATTGTGCTGGTACTTTGCTCCAAGAGCCTTTTGCATGTATCCATTGATGTCAAATTGGGATCTCTTCACAAATGGATGTATGGTAATGAGAGCAAACTCCTTCTCCATGAGTTGTGCACTGAAGAGATTCGGGCATTGGTATTCCCCAATTTGGATTGGGAAGTGGATGCCTGAACGGTGTTTGTTGCTGAGAAGACAATGAACTTGGAAAAGTTGTCGTGCAAGCTCCATTAATGCCCACTTATCACTGAAAAACTTGGGAAGCTTCCATGGAGTGCCTACAAATCCGCTCACGCGAATGTAGGAAAAGGATGGGAATTGAATGAACCATGTTCCCCACTGAGAAATGACCGCCATGGACATCCTTGGAGAATCTTTCTTCCGGATTCCTATTCAGGTTTCTAATCACGCGGAAGGTGAAAGCATCATTAACTCTCCTGAAGTGATGAGAGCTATTCTTGAAACTCAATTGTGGATAATAGTGGAAAACACTATTTGATGGACCCATGATGCCTTTCGTCTCTAACCCCAAAAACAACTTCCTTCTAGCCACTGCATAGGTTAGGTATGATGTCATGTAGAAATGCCTAGTCATCTTCACCTCGATCAACTGCTTGTGGAGAGTGTCACTAATGATGGTGGCCCAATCTACAAATTCTCTCTTTGCAAGGATGATGTAGATGAACTGATACATCCATGGGTGAAAAATCCTGGTAGAGGGGAGACCGAAGACTCAGCTCAGAAGAGTGATCATATCACCGATTTCCTCCACAAATTCAATGTGGTACAATTCCTTGGGAAACCGGTCAACATGAGTCCTCTTGGTCACTAGCCAATTGTTGTTGACCATATTGGTCCACCTGAGGGGTTCTTCATCCCAAAACTCTTGCGTTGACTTTCGAGTGATGTCAGCATTCTCAGGGAAATCGGGGATGTTGAGAAATTCTTCGATGTGCTCTGGTGTGATCAAAAGGAAAGGCTCATGATTATCCTTGAAGATTCCTCGCCTTTCGGGATCATAATGCTCCGTGCAGGCGATGAGTAGCTCAGGAAATTGCACTGAAACAAGGAAAGTTGTTGCTTGAGGTAGACCACTTAGAGTCTATCTGAGAAGATAGTTTTCCCCTCGGCTTTCACCCAATCACGAAATTGTGTTACGTTGATGTGGCCAAAATTGGTGTCGAGGATATTGTCATACGCAAATTTGATGGAAGTGGGAGGAATGATCCCTTGGAATTCGTATTTGAGTACGGACTTGTTTGACCTTTCTACGGGCTTCTTTGACTTTCCCGTAGATTTGTTAGGTTTTTCGGCCATTACGAATTTGAAGGAAAGAACAAATACAAGCACGCAAAATGGTGTCGGTCTTAGTCTCTGAACCACCGTAACCACAAGAAAAATATGGTCTCTTTATTTATTATTATTTTTTAAAAATAAAGAGAGAAATTCCAGGTTACAAATTTTACAATTATTTTCCTCGAATGTCAAGCTTGAACTTGAGTTATGTGGTAAAACCCAATTTTGACTGGCAATAAAAATATTTCGTTTTGACCTTTCCTGCATCACAGCTGCCTTTGGCATGATGAATCTTCCTTTGCTAATGCGTGTGGGCCTATTCTCCTCCCTGGCGTTGAAAATCTTTTCTTTAACCTGCCTAGTGAATGCATTTTGGGCTGATTTCTTCCCTTCACCTTGACTATGCGTGGCCTACCTTGTCTTCTCCTGTGTGGCTGCGTTTTTCTCTAATATATGGAAATACTTTGGCTGCGTGGTTCCAAGACAGTTGGGTGACCTTTCATGGCTACATGGTCTTTTTCTGTGAGCAACGTGTCTATTTTTGCCTGCGTGTACAATCTGAATGCTAGACTTGAATGTGTGCAATTTATTTGCCTTGCTCTTGGTCTTCTGTTATTCTTTATGTTTGACTGCTGTGATCTTCCTCTTTTTGCCTGCAAATGCGTGGACAACGATTTCTTAATCGTTTGCCTGGCTTTTTATTGCCTTTTGTGTTCGTTTTTTATTTGACAATGCGTGATCTTTATTCTTAACAACTTGTGTGGACCTTGTTTATCCTTTGCAAATGTGTGGCTAGTATTACCTTGGCCTGTTGGTCTTTTCCAATGCATGGAAATGCCCTTTGACTGGTGCATTGAACACTTGCATGCCTAGGAATGATTTCTTCACTGGCGTGGAGAATCTTTGTTTTTAACTGCCTTTGAATGCGTGCTACTTTGTCTACTGCGTGAACAATGCCTCTTTGTGCCAATGCGTGGACTGGTCTCCTTCCTGCAGTGGGCTTTGGAATAAACTATAAACTGTGTGGACTTTTACCTGTCTTCTTCAAAAATGCGTGGATCTTGCTTCCTAATGTTCCACCTGGAGCGTGATAGATCCTTGGAAAAATCTTTCTTGAAAAAACGATTCTTCACAGGGAAATAATAATAGTTGGAAATAAAAAGCTTTGAATCTTCTTCTCTGTAGAGTGCACGAAGGAAAGTTATGAAGATCCAAGAAGCTTTCTTGATTTTGTAACCGCTTCTTCTTTCTTCTTGTTAATAACCAATTCCAAATTTCTTAACCAATTCCCAATTTCTTCAAGTAGTGGCCATTAATTGCCAGGAGAATAGAGGGAAAATTTTAACCGTTTTCTCATGACAGTGGCAAAGTTGGCTAGCAATTCCCCTCCATTTCTCCACATGGGAAAATGGGAGATATTTTTCCGTTTGACATCAGGTTGGGTTGGCAAATAACAAGGGAATTTCCCACAAGCGGGGGAAAATGAAAGCTTTTCCCAGGAAAGGGAAAAATGGAAGCAGAGAGCCAATTTGGCATTCCCGGCAATTGGAAGCGGAATTTTAATTGCCCACGGCAATTGCTCACGGTAATTGGGGAAAATGAGAAAAGTTCTTCCAAATTTGTTGAACAATTTTTATGAGGATTAAATTAATATTTATTAATTAAAAACCCTAAAATTTAATAAATTTAATTTTATTAAATAAAAAGGTAAAATATTAATTAATTAATTAAAACATGGTTTGCGACATAGCGGGAGAAGTACTTATCTGAAATGGACGAAACGAAGGCCAAAACGATCAAGAGAATAAAATGATCACGATGAAGGTGATAAATCATGAGAAAGGACACTTCCGAAATTTTTTAAAATTTTCACGTTATAATTTTGCAAAGTCAAAATTAGCTGATAACATGTCTCGAACATCAAAAATGTTTTGGGGATTGGAGGGGACATCCCTATTTTTTTTAAAGTTTTTAAAAAATTTATAATGTTTTTATTTTATAGAAGTTATTTTTACCAAAAGCATTGAATTCTAATCTTGAAAGTACCTAAAACACATTAATTACGGTTTAAATCCCTAAATTTCAATGCATAAAGTTAAATTGTTTAAATATTAATTTTTATATATTATTTTAATAGTCGTCCCCCTATCATCTTGGGAAATTTTTCGCCGTTACATCACCCCATCCCCAAGACACAAGTTACTATGGTCTTAACATATTATAAAAATGTCTTCATTACATCTACTAGTGAGCCCCTACATTACTAAGTGACACACCCCATTGACTTAATCCCCAGAATACCCTTGCCAAATGGCCCAATAAGCAGACACTCAATGATAAAAAATGTAGAGATCAAGCAGATCCAAGAGCTAATCTAGAAAGGCCATATTCGGGAAGGCACCTCACCTTGTGGAAGTCCAATCTTGTTAGCTCGAAAAACAGATGGGGCACGGTGACCCTGTGTTAACAAGATCGCTGTCAAGAATGTGTATCCTCTCCCATGCATTGATGGCCTTCTAGACCAGCTCAAGGAAGCAACGCTCTTCACAAAGATTAATCTAAATTCACGTCACAATCAAGTACCAATCAAGCCAGCTGATGTTTGGAATACAGATTTTAGGTCCAATGAAAGTCTATTTAAATGGTTAGTCATGCCCTTTGGCTTGAGGTATGAAACTGCAACATTCATGCGGATGTTGAATGATTTCATGCAACCATTCATTGATTCCTTTGTGGTTTTTACTTGGTTGACATCCTTATTTTCATCAAGACATGGGAGGAGCACCTACAACAAGTTCATCAAGTTTTGGACACCCTTTGCAGTCATAAGCTATATGCTAACATGGATAAGTGTTGTTTTATTTTTATAAAGTGTGTACTATCTAGGATACATCATCGACAAGGATGGTGTACACATTGACCTAGAGAAGATCAGAATCAGCAAAGAATGGCTAGCACCAACAACACTTACAGAACTGAGAAGCTTCTTGGGGCCAACCAATTTTTAGCATTGGCTCATGTTTGGATTCTCTCATCTTACATGGCCCTTGAACCAAGTAACAAAAGGGGAGCGGCGGTGGAAAAATGAAGTGCTTTAGGGCCTCATAAAGGAAAAAACCCGAGTTTTTTAAGTGCAAAAACCGTGTTTGCATGTACTATCTGAGTCAGGCGAGTTTTTGGCCGGATTCGCCGAGTTTTGGCGAGTCCTTTTTTGCAAGTTTTTCAGCGAGTATTCATTTTTCTTTGGCGAGTACTCACCGAGTATGCTATCTATGAACCATAAAGAACATTTAAAGCCAAAGGAAAACTTGAATGGGAGGCTGTCATGGAAGGCATAATATGATGCCTTGATGAAAAACAATATCTAGAAATTGGTGGGTTTACCTCCACGGAAACAACACATTAGTAACAAATGGGTATACAATGTTGAATGCAAAGTTGATTGTACTTTGGACAAGTACAAGGCTCGTCTTGTTGCTAAACGTTTTTCCCAATAAAAAGCGAATAGACTATGAGGAGACTTTTGCTCGTATTGCGAAGATGCTCACATTCCAAGTTTCTTCTCCATTGCAGCTTAGTTTGGTTGAAAGGTTTTTTACGTGAATGTAAAGATTACCTTCCTGAAACAGAGATCTATATGAGGTCTATATGTGTCGTGTCCCTTTTTCGCGATAATTCCATTTGAAGAACTTGATCCATTTTTCTTTTTCATGGGTCCAAGCCAACAAGCTAGAGGAAGTCCACAATGTCATCATGTGCTTAATTTCATGTTTATTTCTTTAATTGACATGGTATTTGTTGGTGAGCCTAGCGCCCAACAATAAATTAGAAATAAAAAGATATTGGTAAGCATGTAGGCTCCGAAAAGAAAGAAAATAATAAAGTAAGTCTAATTGTGGTCGGCGTCATTTGAGAGCCCCAAGACTTAGCACCACCCTCTTATTATAAATAGAGGTTGTTGGCATTAGTTTAGGACATGTTTTGGAGATTATTCTTATTTTGGTGAAAGTTGGCTAGTGTAGCCCGTTTACTCTCTCTCTCAAGGACAAAACACCTTGGGTTGAGTATCTCATCCAAGGACAAAAACCCTTGGTTGGGGAGCTTGTGAAGGAAGAAAAACCTTGGTTAGAGGAACTTGTGAAGGATGAAAACTCTTCATGAGATTTTAGTGTGCGCAAGCAGATTTGCAAAGCAATAAAGTATTTTTTCTCGCATGTTTTCGCCTCTTTGGTGCAATATTCTATTTGTTTAGAGTGGAGCGACCCACTTGGAGATGGATATTTTCTGTGTGTGATATGCATTTGGCAATTCTGAAATTACTAGCTTATTCACCATAATTTATAAGGCCAATATCTTGAGTTTCATGATTTTTGGTGCTTCCCAAGTTGAGTTATGAATTTTTAAAATAACACTGCAGACGAGGGTTTGTTGAAATTCATATCTCCATATCTAGGGCATTAAAAATCAGATTTCTTGCATTATATGATTGTTAAGGATTTATCATAATTTTAAAAATTCTATTGAAGTTGATTGGAAGTTTTTTGAAGACTTAAAAGTGAGTGTGAAACCCCATAACAGGTTGCTGCCCTGGAAGGGTGTTGGCTGGCAGCAATTAAGAGTTTTTATAAATTTATTTCAGTCACTAACAGCTCACTAAATATCTGAAAAGTGTTGTTTATCTTCAGCTTTGGGTCATTTCCTAAGTCCCCCTAAGAAGGGACATTACAGTGGTATCAGAGCATCATCCTCCCAGCCTATGAAACATGAAAAAATTGGAGATGATCATGAAGTCCCGAGAAAGAAGGTGGATGTATTTGATAGGCTTGTCCAAGCCATCCAAAATATGCAAAGTGGTGATTCAATCAAGGAAGAAAGGGTTTCAAGGATTGACAACTTGACAGCAACATATCGAGCTCTTCCAGAGATGGTGTGTGACGCCCTTTCCTTTGAGGATTTTGTGGAAATAGAAAATAATAGAGTGGGAATTGGCACAAGGCATAATGTTCAAACCCCATCAAAGGACCTTGGCAAAAAGATCTCATCCATTGAGGGATGAAAACCCTCCAATGTGAAGAAGTAAGTCAAAAAGCATGTGGCGGGTCAGCTAAAAGATGAAGAAATCGTGAGGAAGACCGAAGAGGCAACTTCCTTTTATAGGCACCCTTCCAAGGTGACAAAAGAGGAAGAACCATAGCAGCAGTTGTTTGGGGTGAAGGATCACTATTTAGGAACCCTAGAAGCACCCACCGCCATGGCCAAAGGTGAACCCTTGATTGATTTTTCTTACAGCCCTAGGAAATCTCAAGAAGAGGAAGAAATGACAAAGCAAGAACCAAGAGAAAGGGAAGATAAAGAATTTTTAATTGTCAATAATTTCCCTTGAAATATAATGGTTGCATGTGGAAAAATACCAAGGGAACTTGGGAGCATGAACGGAAGGATGAGGGGAAGCTTGAGGAACAAGAGGATGAAGTGAATAGCTCAAGCAATTCTTATATGACAATAGAAGATGGAGTCATGGAGGAAGAAGATTCGGTGGTCAAGAGATATAAGGCCATGACGCTAATACCCATTGTTGTCCCGAAGAGTCAACATTATGAGGCAATCAATGATCATTTTTTAGATAGTATTGATGGTATTTTTGCATGTGATGAATCCAAGACTGAGAGGAAGGGCGAAGAGCCAGAAGGGGAAGCAAACGGAATGGTTGGAATCCATTCAAATGGAAATGATAACAGTCAGCTTGTTGGTCTGTTTATAACAGAAGTCAATAAAGAGCTAAATGATGAAGAATTTGACTGGGTAGGAGCCACAAAGACATCCCAAGCGCATGTGAACAAGGTATGGAGATTCATGATTCATACTATACCTACTCCACTTTTTGTTTTCTATGACAATCAATGTGTATTGAAGTTGGTAAAGAACTAAGAGGAGTTAGCATACCATCTGTGCCAAAGAGACTATCAAGTGGGTGGCGTGTTATCCAGTGTGTGATTATGCAGCACTTCGATAACAAATGTAGAATCCATTTACGATTTTCTGATTTATTCATTAGATGGTCATTACTTGGCTCAAATAATAAGAGAATCCGATGTACGCATAGACTCATATATAGCAGGCAATCGACCAAAGAGGTTTGTAATCCATTTATGTGCCACACATTCCGAGACCTCGAAGAACAAAACGAGAAATCTATGATCAGAGAATTGGTTATTCACAGCTCAAGACCCTATATATACTCCCCCCAATATAGATAGGGTGTCTGTCTATATAGGGGTGGGGGCAAGGAGGGGGCACTCGACCCGAATAATGATACGAAATCAGGCAGGAACATTTGATGCAGGAGAATCCTCCACCATGGTGTAAATAGAGTTCTTTTTGTAATAAGAAGCTCACCATGGCTTCAATTTGCTTGTAATAGCTCAATAAGGAGTGGTTAGAGAGTTTCCCTCCAAAAATGAATTTGAAATGTAATAAGGAATCTTTGATGTCATTAAAGGATTTCAAGGTTGAAATCCCCTCTTATAAGTGTATGTTCACTTGAAAGACCATTGTAACATTGGGAGAGTCCAATTGGGATCTAGAGAGCATAATGCTATGTAAGGGAGTTACAAGGTTATGTTGGTGCTATGTAAAGAATCCTTAAGATCCTAATATTCATCTTAAAGGTAATTCCATCTTAGAATAAGTGAAAACCATGTGCAAATCCAGATAAGCATTGGAGGAAGACAAAATAGCATGTTCTTACTTGGTCATAGGAGGTTACGAAAGTTGTGTGAAAGAATGGCAAATATAGGATGACTGTTGTATGTGGATATGTATCACCTCTACGTGAGGAAGCAGAGGAATAGAGCTTTAAAAGCTAAGAAATGTATGTTCAATGTAAGCCTTCAATGAATGAATAAAGGAGCTTCCTGGTTTTAGGAAGAAACAAGGCCTTTTTCAGGCATGTTTAAGTTGTAATATGAAGAGTGAAGGATCTTGTGATGATTGCATGGATTTTACGACTGCAAATGAGGTTTTAGTTGTGTTTTATTAGTTCTCCAATCTTAATGCATGGTTGTGAATGAGCTTTGATTGATAAACTGGTTGTGGACGACTCATAAGGAGGATTCTTAATGCATGAGATAAGTTTGAAAGAAGGAAAGCATTTCCTGCATTCTCTTGTGTGTCATGAAGTCCTTGATGTGTTTGGGCCCTGATTGTGTGTTGTAAACCATATTTGCATAGATTAAGATGCTAATTTGCATGTTACAGTCAATACTCAGTCCAAAACAGGGTTCTATACTAGAAAACGATGCAAAGCTTGTAGTCGGGAGTAATTTGTGCACTATCACGTGGTGGAGTCAAAAGACAAAAGACAAAAGATGGAGGATGTTGATACAGAGCATTAGAAGCCAATTTTAGGTCTTGAAATGGAAAATCACACAAGTTGTTGATTTTTCTTCCTCTCAAGTCTGGTAAAACCCTGATCTAGGGTTTGAAAGGTAAATTGCCCATAAATCACGCTTGACCCAATGAAAAGTGCTAAAATTTGATATGCAAGGAGTGACTAAGATGATGTAACATATTTTCTTGGTTTCATGGTGTTTGGAGGTGTACAGACAAAGAAATTGATGACAGTCTGGTATAGGCTTGCTTGGAGACCTAATTGAAGCTTGATCTAGTAGGAACTGTGTAGTTTGTCTTGAGAAACCCATTGGGAGTTTTCACCATCATTTAAAAGAGCTCAATGGTTGTCCAAAAAGCATAACAGTACAGGGAGAAACTTTGTTTATGGATTTTTATCTAAGAAAATCAGAGAGAGCAGGGCTGATAGGCCTAATAGCAAGTTAAGAAGGTAAAAACAGAGTTTTCTCTAAACTCTTGAGTTTTCAAGCGAAGTGAAGTCTGAGAATAGGAAAAACATCTTGTTTGATGGTTGATTGGTGTTTTTACGCCTTGGAATAGATCCCTATAGTCAGACATCAGTATTGCGTGTTCTAGACCTAAATACCTTAAACCAGTCCTAAGATTGAATTGAAGTATTTTGGGTGTATTTCCAAGCTGGAGAGATGAATGGATTGACAAGCATAAGCATATGGTTGATGAAGAAGATCATGATGGTGACATGATGTTAGTCATAAGGAAGGCATGGTCAAAATAAGGCAGAGTGTAAGGTTAATACTCATATTTAGAATATCATGATTGTTGGAAGCTGTGCAGGACAAAGACAAGGAAGATTGTGCATAGTGGATGGTGCATGGATGAAAAGGATGAAAAGGAGCAAGAAAGGGTGAATGGTGATGACATTTGAAAGGAGTATGGACAAGAAGTAGTCCAAAACCAAAGAAGAGTATCCAAAGCACCTATAATAAAAGGTGAAGGTGTGATTGGTTGGGAACAAGATATTTGGTTTTCTCATTTTTGAATGTTGGTTGTCAGCAGGTGAAAGGAGGAGATTGGCAGAGGACACAATAGTATGTGTCAAAACCACAAATCAGTCGAGATTGTCAAGACCACAAATTATCAAATTGTCTAAAACATGGTTATGAATGATACCATTGGAGGTATGCAACTATTGCAGGTGTATGCTTGCAGGAATTATGAGCTGTTGCAGGATTGCAGGTATGTACCATGCATCAACATTGAACTGACCCACTATCCCACTCTGGTATATCATGCTCACTCTCAACATATTGAAATTCATCATCACTATATTCAATAGTTGGTTGATCCTGGTGATATCTCTCCAATTTTGTGACTTTAAGAAGCAGCTGCACATCTAATTCCTAAACCTCTAGGTCCCATCTTATTTGTAAAATTCCGGGACAAATATAGAGTTGTCTCCAGTTTAGTTGTTATACATTAGTTACTTATTGACTAATGATTTGTTGTTAACTACCCCAACTATGCTGTAACTCATGTTTGGCATAATAAAAGATGGATACACTAATCCTAATGTGTGCCTTCTAATCTCTCTCTCTCTCTCTCTCTAACATAGTTTCCCTTTGATTCTCTCACTCTCTCATCTTCTAACATACTTCCTCTTCATTCTCTCTCTCTCTCACACATCTTGTAAAAGTTTTGAAAACATAACATATGGTAACAAATTTTCATGGTGAATTTCAGGCCTTTTAAGGCTGTAATATGGGAGGGGGATGCTTCAGACTTTTGCTGGTTCCAGGAACCTGTCCCTTATGGTGGTGGACCTTCTTGTCCATGGTACCTACAGAAAAATTCTACCAAAATTGTAGTAAACAAAGGAAAATGCATTCCCTTTTTCAAAACATTTCAAACAGGAAATGCTGATTGAGGAGTCCTGTTTCTGGTTTAGGAGAGAAACCTAATGTAGGATGAGTTCATCTTATCTTCATTTCTTGTATGCATGCAATTCTCTCAAGAAATGCTCAATAAGTAGCATGACAAACTCAACAATTCAGCCAAAAAGGCCAAAATATAGAACTTGTGATCAAACAAACAATTTAGCATGATACAACATTTAGGCATCTATAAGTTGTAAGATAAAAAGGCTCGTGGAAATGAACAATTTTGATTGCAAATCAAGAAAAATTAATTCTCATCTTTTCAATAGATCTGCATCGAGCAATATGCTATTTATTAAATTTAGGTTGAAGAGAAGCTTTTATACCTTCACATCAACATAACAGACATAATATTAGCAATAACAAAAATATGTCAAAATTGGAGTTTGTGAGCATGTAAATGAAAAAGAACTGAGAAAAAATTATCGTTTACTTCAACAATAATCAATGTACATATACCTGGCATGGTTTGATTGACATATGGCCAAGCCTCATACGCAGTTGATCATCACTGAGGTCAGAACTGAACATATCATCATCGCCCATATATGCGCAAAGAGAATAGTACCTTCAATAGAAATAAAGATTCCATGTCAATTAAATCATAACATAAAACACAAAACACAATGCTGCAAAGCAGTAGTTGGACGGAAATGATATTAATCTACAAAAGACATAAAATTCTCAACAATAGAAAATAATATCAAGCATACATTTCAAACCATACAATTCTCACTTGTTGACTACTAGTCACCCATTCTATTATAGCTACCCTGTGATAATGGCACTAAATAGCATATAACTAAAATCCCTTAACTGTTAATCTAGATGTTGCCGTGACATTTATAATATGAGGTAGAAATATAAGAAATTAAAAAAAAAAGTAGCATCCATCCAATACTTTAATAGACAACCCGCACGAATCTATTTGTTAGACTCAAACAGATAATGTCGTTAATATCCATACAGTGCCTTGAGTTTATGAACTAGGTTGCTAGGGATATCTGACAAATAGATTCTGGTGGGTTGATTAGATTTAGGGTTGGAATACCCTGCACATGTGCACTGATCATGTGCAATTTAAGCCATATACAATGGTCACATGCTCTTACATGGATATAAACCATAAGCTGTTACCTTGCATTTGTTAATTTTGTAGTCAATGAAAACAGTTAGGGTTGTAGGCCTGAGTATAGGAATAATCTTCTGATAAAGAGGGAGTACTTCTCTTGCTGTAACCTGTGGATTAATTTGAACAATTTGAGATATGACCTAAATGTTTGAGTCGTGATGATGTTATGGTAGGCTCTATGGATTTTTAGGACATACACACTGACTGGATTTCATAGTCCATATCAAGGTTGGACGAGGGAAGCCCTGCCAGTGCCATAGAAGATTATTCAACATTTGTTGACAATAGTATTTATTACGGACTTTACCCTTACCTGTGCATGGATTCATTTGTATACTGAGTAGGAAGTGGAAATAGGATTGTCGAAGGCCCGCATCCTTATGAAACTTATTACGAATGCTGATAAATGCTTGGCTATAAATACTTGATGCCAGGAAGACTGCAACAATGTAAATGTTTATCTCCTGCCTGTATCTTTTAGCGACGAGAAGTGGGTAAATCCTAACCTTGAGTGTGATTGACTGATAAAAGTGGATTTAACTCCATTAAGTATCCTATCAAAGTCTGTAATAACTGAATTAATAGGATGTCACATTGTGGAGCAAATTATGCTCTGGTTATACCTATATATTGACTTTATGTGAGGAATGATGAACAGAAATAATGTTTAAATGAATATTTGGGATAAGGCTGAATGATGATCAAGTCTAGGTTTTGAGCACTTAACTTGTTGCTAACACCATCTTGGGTTTGACAAGTTTTGCAACCTTAGTATGCTTTCCAGAGATAAGCCCTTGGGGTCTATGACGGGACTGTTGTCTAACTTTTGATCTTTAAATGCTCGATTCTACAGTATGTTGGTCTGGAAACAGATAATTTCCCTTGTAAACATTACAAGCCTGTCCACTAAAGCATAAGAACTAAATTGGGCACTGTGATTCAATGGTATTGCATCCCCAATGGTGGTAAGGTTGCATATAGTTATAAATTGCTACACTATAGGAAAATGCCCATGATGAGGTGTTAGGGATTGATATCAGTCAAGCAATCAATAAGACTATCTCATCAGGTGATAAGGCATAAAGGTAAGTTGGTAGCATGTGATGAATGAAGTACAATTCTGTATAGAAATCATAAGTTTTTCAGACTGATGTGGTTGATACTATCAGATGCTATGCATTTTATCTTTGAGGGACCTTCTACCCTTGGGTTGCTGTTGAATATAGTAACTTAGTTGTAACAAGTTACATGAGACCTGCCTGTACCATCTATTCCTGATTATGTGGTGTTGCTAAGAACCCTGTGATGATGCTTGAGACCCACCTAAAATGAATGGATCAAGCATGTCTAAGAAACCTCGTTTATCATGATGAATGAGCTACATTAGGTCTGTAGGGAGAGGTATGTGTTACGTACTGAACAAGAACCTAATTTGTATGATTCAAGATGCATGTGTGATATATATATATATATATATAATCTTTTACTGACTTAAGTGGATGACTAACTAAACGAGTGAATGGTTCTAGAGATGCCTAGTACAATAGTCCCAATAACTTGGATCAAATGATTAAATGCTTAGGGTTGAGACCTAAAGCCTGGGAATCAAGTTCGGATATGAGAACTCAAATAACAAGAAACAGCCCAACCGGTAATCTAGTGCGGCCAACCTCATAAAAGATGAGATACTGAACAGAAGAGAGTAATCAAAGTTGTGCAGTGTAAGCATAGTGGGCCCATAACCCACAAGAGTGGGATCGGTAAAGTGACTGAACCAAAGGGTGAATTAATGAGTGATGACCGGTGTGTCACCATGCTCATGTGTACTCTTAACAATTCTGCCAAAAGACACTAGTGGATATTGGCAAATGAGCCCTTAATAAATAAATTAAAAATTTGAGGTTCAATTTTTGGTGTCGCCACAGGTGGTATTTGTACGCGCCAAAAAATTACACAGTGCAATACTGAAATGCAATATGTCTCCAATGATGAAGAAAATCTTCTCCAGTGTAACAAAGAAGTCCAGATCCTTCCCCCTCTCCTTTGCATGCTTGTTATGACTTGTTTTATCCTTATTCTAAAAATTTGTGAGTTCATTCTCTTCTGTGAGTCACCTTTTGCCCCTTTTGTGCTTCTTCTTTAGTGTTGGTTGCGTAACCGCCGATTTGTCTAGACCGCCCATCCTGTCACCTTAAATCCAAGAGTTAAAACATGTGTTATTCAACATGTGTTTAGATTTCGGGAGTGATTTTCTCACTTGTTTTCCAACCATTTCGCCCAATTTTAGGCTCATTGGATTCGTATTGGAATTCTCTTCTTGGTTTATTATGTTTAGAATGTTGACTACCCCTTGTTGTGATGTGTTGTCATTTCTTGATGGACATGTGTTGTTAGACTCATTCTTCCCCAAGTTTTATAAAAATCAAGATTTCACCCAAATGATGGGTTAGAGCTTTCACATTTTGGATGTAAAGTTATGCTACTAAATTTTTGAGAGATATTACACAGACAACCAGTTCTTTGCTTTCTTCCTTCCTGACATATGTTTTCAATCACTTTCTTGCAACCAGCCAGCCATAGCCAATTGTTTGAACTATTCTACTACAAACCAACATTCTGTACATCCAAGGATCATTTGGATATCATTTCTAGAGAAGGAAAGAAAGCTAAGGAGACAGCAAATGCAACACCACATCTGGAATTCTATCACAGTTCAATAGTAATCAAGTTGGGAGTGTATTTGAATTTCTTTAAGCTTTATTTAATTGTATTTTCTGCAATAGAAGAAGTCCACTATTTTAATTGGGTAGAATTGAAAGATTTCTCTATTTCTTATACACAAGTCTTGTCTATGCATTGTTTGCATAAATATTCCATTGATATCCTCTTCCCTGCTTATCCTTGTGGATCTGCACGGGAAAAAAGTTGGAGAAAGATATTGTGCCAGTAATTTTCTTTTATTTCTTCATTGTTATTATTTGTCTGATTCAATTCCACTCTGCCAAGGAAAGTTTGCGGGTAAATAAGAAAATGCTTCTGAGAAGCTTTTCTTTCCTCTCTCGAGAACCTGAGGCAGAATTTTGGTTAGAAGAAATATACTTGTCCAGATTAATAACTTCAAAGCTATGTTACCGGAAACGCCTATACAGGCAGCGGGAGCGGGAGCGTCCGGGAGCGGGAGCAGGAGTGGGAGCGGGAGCAGGAGCGGGAGCATCCGGGAGCGGGAGCGGCCAGTGAGCGGCCAGGGGCTGTGGAAACGCGCGGGTACGGCTTGCGCCGTACCCGGGCGTTTCCGCAGCCCCTACCCACTCCCTGGCCGCTCCCACGTAGGGAAAAACGTCTTTTTTAAAATTTATTTTATTTTTTTTATGTTTTTAAAGGCACACAACAATAAAAAATTATAAATTCTTCTAATCTAAAACCTAAAAGCTACCTCTAAACAATAAAACAAAAGAAGAACACACAAACAAAACATAAAGCAAACAAACTCACATTGTGGCTCTCCAAAATTGCATTGTGCTTGTCTAGGGTTTGAGGAGCTATTGCTAAGCTTGTAGGAGTGTGGGGAACTGCAAAGGAGGATTTGTGAAGGATTTGATTTGTGGTTTACTAAGTGAAGGTAAGTTTTTTTTTTATTTCTAGCCTTGTTCCTCTATTTTTTTTTTTTTATTTAATCTTTCACACATTACATTTTTTTGCTTATGTTCATTTTTATTTTGCTCTTTCCATTTAATTTTTTTAATTTTCAATGTTCAATCACAATGCAATTGCATGCCATTGTTTTCTTTGCTTAATTTTTTTTTTAAACCTTGTAGGTATTTCTACAATGGCAACAAGTTCTGCTTCTTCTGGGCAATCTTTGGCCAAAGACTTTGACCCAAATTCACCGTTATGGAGGCACATAACAATAGTTCAACAACTTGCAGGTGGTGGTTGTTTTGAATGGAAATGCAATGAGTGTGATGGACTATTCAAAGGCTCTTACAGTAGGGTGAAAAGCCACTTGTGTGCCATAACGGGTAATGGTATAAGAGTATGTAGGGGGAGGAATAATGCTGGGGTGCCAAAAGCAAATGTTTTGGCATATATCAAAGAGCAGGAGGATGCAGAGGCTAAAGTGGCTATGAGAGTGGGTCATCCATTGGCCAAAAGAAGAGGTTCATCTCGTTCAACAAGGCCTCCAGTTGCTCCATCACCTAGTAGATCCCCAATTGTGGCCATGCCACATCCATTTGTGGCTCCTATCTCCACAGATGAGGATGTTTCCCTTGCACGAAAGAAAAGTAAGACAAAAGGGCCATTGGAAAAGGCCTTTAAGAATGAGAACAGGGAGATTGCAGATGAATGCATTGCAAGGTGTGTATATGCTAATGGTCTTTCTTTTAATGTTGTGAGATCACCTTATTGGCATGAGATGGTGAAAGCCATCAATGAGGCACCAAAAGGGTATAAACCACCGGGATATGAGAAGATCCGCACCACCCTTTTAGATAGACAAAAAAAATATGTGGAAACCTCCTTGCAACCAATTAGGGACTCATGGACCAAAACTGGTGTGTCCATTGTTTCTGATGGATGGAAAGATGCAAGAAACCACCCTTTAATCAATGTGATTGCAGTATGCCCTAAGGGGGCAATGTTTTTGAAAGCGGTTGATTGTGAGGGGCAAGTGAAGGATGCCCAATTCATAGCCAACATTCTCTTTGAGTCCATTGAGGCAGTGGGGCCTGAAAATGTTGTCCAAGTGATAACGGACAACGCCAAAAATTGCAAAGCTGCGGAGATGCTAGTTGAGGCACAGTATGGGCATATTTTTTGGACACCTTGTGCTATGCATTCATTGAATTTAATGCTAAAGAAAATGGCAAACAAAATAGAGTGGATCCAGCAAGTGTATGCAGAAGCTGAAGAAATCCAAATGTTTGTCACCAACCACCACATGTCACAGGGCATTTTTAGATCATTCTCGCAGTTGGAGCTACTAAAGGTAAGGACAAGCTTTATTTCTTTCTTTCTTTTTAATTTAAAATTTAATATAAGTTTTTTAGTATTCTTTTAGCTTTCAATTTTATAATTTAAATTTTATTTTTAATTTTTGTTCCTTGTTCTTATTAGGTTGTTGAGACTCGGTTTACATCACACACAATCGTCTTGAGACGACTAGTGAAGGTGCGAGAGGCACTCATGAAGATGGTAACATCCAATCTTTGGTCTGTATGGAGGCAATCAAACACTCAAGGGGCTCAAAAAGTGAAGAACTTGATCTTAGAGGACTCTTGGTGGAATAGAGTGGGTTATCTGTTGAGTTTTACGGAGCCCATTATGAGCATGATCCGGTTTACTGACACGAATCAACCATGTCTAGGAGAGATATATGACGGTATCGACTCAATGATTGAGAAGATAAAAGCCGTCATAAATGCCAAAGAACAAGATCCCGAGGAAATATTTTTCAAACAAGTGAAGTCAATCCTCATTGAGCGGTGGAACAAAATGACCACCCCATTACATCTACTAGCTTTTGCATTGACTCCTAGATTTTATAGCACAGAGATCCTTTCCTTGCCAGGGAGGGTAGCACCATACAGGGATGCGGAAGTCAGTGAGGGATATATGGCGGCATTGGCTAGGCTCTTCCCTGATCCTAAGGCCCAAGACCAGGTTATGGTAGAGTTTGGCAATTTCATAGCAGAAACGGGTTATAGCCTTCTCGCTCTTCGGAGCAAATACAAGATAGATGCACATATGTGGTGGTGCCTCCATGGTACTTCATCGGCTTACTTGCAACCTCTTGTAATCAAGGTCTTGGCACAGGTAAGTTTTTAATTTTTTTATCCTCTTTTCTTTTAGTTTTTTAAAATTTAAGTTTGAGTGTTTAAATCTGAAGTTGAACTTTGCATTGACTTTGAAGTTTGGATTGCCTTAATAGGTTGCAAGTTCATCTTCCTCTGAGCACAACTGGAGTACGTATAATTTCATCCACTCACAGAAGCGCAACAGATTGGGGGCTAAAAGGGCTGAAGATTTGGTATACATACATTCCAACTTGTGCCTTTTATCCCACAAGTAGCCAGAGTACAAGGAAGGGTCAACAAAACATTGGGACATTGATCCAGAGATAGTTGACTTGGATGCTTCCATTTCCCACCATGGAGCATATGATGATGAGACGAGTTCTGTGGCACCATGAGACCTACATGCACAAGGGGGTGCAACTGGCAGTGGCCCTAGTGCGAGTGGTTCGAGCCCATGTGGTTCTAATGAACCACATAATGATGATGATGTAGCTGGTTTTGATCCTCTTGATGAAGAGGAATATGATGAATATTGACAATGAAAGATAGTTTGAGCTTTGAATATTGATCTATGATTGAATTTAATATATCATGAAATTCATGACATTCACATTGTGTTTGATTTAAGTATTTTAAATTTTAATTTAACTTTTAAGCTTTTAAGTTTCTAAGTTTTATCAGTATCCTAGCTTGTTTGTTGTGGTTATTCACTTATTTAGCTTATAACTTGTCTTTTATCTTGTCTTTCATATGCATGATATGTGGTTAATAATTAAATTCCTATTTAGAAGGCTGAAATTTATATATTTTTTAATGTTTATATTTTTTTGTACTGCCGTATCCTACGCCGTATCCGGGGTCAAAAAAAAATTTGTCGTTTCCGCGTATCAGATACCCCGCTCCCGCTCCCGTATCCAAAACGTTTCGGTAACTTAGCTTCAAAGTATACTCTTTGTTTAGAATAGATTCTATCATACAATCTTGCAACAAAGGAATAGCTACATCCGGCCATTCCCTGTTATAGCTTATTTAATTAGTAGTTGTTTTATTTTAATTTAGCTTCTCTATGTCTATGTCTGCAACATAGTTTATTTTATTTATTTTATTAAATCTTGAAAATACAAACAGAATCTAGGAATTTAGTTTGTTTAATTGTTTTATGTTTGAAAAGCTCCATTAAAAATCCAAAAAGAAGTAATTAGCTACTTGTATTTACTTTATTTAGGTACTTGTAAATGCAATTTAATTAAATTAAAAGGTGAATTCATTGTCTTTTATTTAATTCAAATTCATTGGCTTTACTTATTTAAATTTAGGAATTTAAGATAAATTAGAAGTCAAAACGAATGCAACACCCCATTTCTTTAGCAGCCTAGACTACCCGAACTTAGTCTCTGGGCCCTTTTTCCACCAAGTGTTTGATTTCCTCCCATTTTGCTCACGAGTCAGTATCCCACATGGCCATCCCGGGTCCACTTAAACCTCATAGAAGGAATTTTGAACCTATCATTAACCCACCAGGCTTTGACTGGTATCAAGGGGATATAGACCTAGATCTACATGCTTTGGTTTTCAAATCTACCCCTTTACTCCACGAATCATAGGTCAACTTGACGCTCTTAATGAGAAACTGACTACAACTGAACAATATTGGGCCCACCTTGCTATCCGAGCATGCCAGGCTAGACACCCAAATCCATAGTTTGTCCAATACGTCCTTCATTCACACTCTTGCATGACCCTCTTTGTAGAGGAATATTTAAAAGTGAACAGGCGATTTCCTCGGATCCAACAACCAGGTCGAGGTGTTTTCGACTCCGCTGATATAGATCAAAAATTGTGGACAACAATCATCCTCTACCGTAGCATTACCCCCATACAAGTTAGGTGGGCATCCGTTGCCCTTGAAGAGCAAGCTCCTAATTTGCAAGTCATGCGTTTGCGTTTACCTTGATCCTAGATCCTCGTATTATCGTTATTTCTGTCTATTCCATTTATACAACATGGACCTATTCCATTCCCATCCCATTTATCATACTTCGGTTGTCTCGGCACGACCTCGAGAAGTCGTGTGCATCTGGAATCACGTGTTGATTTTTAAAGGTTAAGTATCAAAGCTCAAGGTTGCAACTCTCAAAAACTCTTAAGTAATAAGGGGGTTGTGCAATAGAAATGGGGGTATAAGATTTAGCAATGTGTATTCGTGACACACATTAGTTGGAAGATGGGATATGAGAAATCCTTGATGGGCAAGAATGAGGGACTTATTTGCTCTTTACTACAAGGGTATGAAACCTTGGAAAATTACCCTTGACCCCTCTTACCCATTATAGATAAACCTAAGAAAGGAACATCTCAATATGTGCCCAAAGATGGCTATTGGATTTGTGTGACACGATAACCTGATGTGTATGTAAGAATTGTGACAAGTACAGATTGTCCTGAACGCCCTTAGATGGCCATACAATTCATTTAATAAAAACATGCTCAACTATTTTTTGTGAACTGATACTATGAAATGATTTGGAATCCATTTTGCAATTGACTGCTGGAAATTTTGAACTGAAATCTGAACAGTTGTACACTCACTTCAAAATATCCTTCCCTATTTCCTTTTGACAGCAATTCCTTTTTTGAATTGTTGCATTGTTTGCTGAAGAATGAGGAAAAATTCCTTAGGCAACTGTATTTCCACTTGATAGATTCTCCCCCTTTCTCGTCTTTTTTTATGTTGAAATTGTATTTGGGAATTTTGAAGTAAATTGTTGTGGCTACTACACCTGCACTTCATAAATTCCTCACCTCCCTTTTCTTTTTCGTCTGTTTTCTGATTTTATCATGTATGAAGCAAATAACGGGGTATGTGATGACATGAACAAAACCCTAAGAGTCTTATGAATGTCATAATGATGTAAATCTGGGACAGTTCATTTGAGGTAAATCTGAGACAGTATCACTCGTGTTGATTATTCCAAGTTAATAAAACATGTAATATTAACTGTTATGTTAATACTCTACTTTTGTATTTGAACTTAGATAACTCAGAAAGAAGTATTATGGCACTTATCAGAGAGCATAAAGATTTCTCTTACCTGTAGGAAGCCACATTATGAACAGTGCCTGGCTTGTATACATGATTGATTTGCATGTTTGTGTCACTCACATATAGACGTTACGGACTAACAGTATGTTTACTCCATAGAGCAATTCGAACTTGTCACACAAGTTGACAAATTCATTATTCTTCAGTATCATTCTTTTGGGAAGACGATCCACACCTCCTTAATTGAATATAGTCTTGTATTTGTTTGTTAAGCTCTTTTGATAATATTTTGAGCTAAATAACTTGACATTTTCATCGTGCTTGACTCTGAATTTTACTATCAAAATTACTTATTAACTAATTTGATATCAAATATTGTGTTAAAATTTTGAAAGCACAATTGCTTAATTGCGGGCTGAATAGGCATCTTATTGCTGAATTTCAATTTCATATTTGACTATTTCTGAGCCCATCGAGAGCTACTTAGTAATTGTACCTTATTGAGTCTGAAATTGATTATTGACGAATTGAATTTGACTTCTTTGCCATTGTATTTGGCTGTACTGATTGAATCAGTTTATTTCTGTAACAAATTTTCACATGATGCTCTGAGAATTGTGCTTTTCACCTCAGATTTTACGACTATACCATGTTGCTAACGGATCTTGATGCCATTTGTTAAGCCTGTGTGGCATATTTTGCAAGATATTTCCCTTGATTTTCTGGAAATCCCTTCCTACTTTTCTGAAAATGGCTAGAGTCTCATGGTAGAGAATGAAAATTAAACCTAATTAGCATGAAGAACTGTCACTTGATAAGGCAAGAATCACATTATCTCACCACAAGAGTGAGGAAGAGATTGCATGACAGCACTAGCACGAGAATGTGCTCTCTCCCTTTTAACTTTGAATAGGAATTGAGTCTTTGGGAACGAGTTCCTTGGTGAAGTTCCCACGAAGTTCCTAAAAGACCATCAACGTAGTGAGGAAGCCGTTGATGAGAAGGCGACACTCTATTTTTTTACTTCCTTGGAGATTGTTAAGGTTGAATGATTGGTCAATGGACTTAATGCCAAATATAAATTGATATTTTTCATCATTATAATGATTAGAGCATTAGTGCAAAAAGTTGGAGGCTATCGCACTAATGCATTTATCGTTACAACAACGAGTCAGTTATATAAAACGAGATTACTCGTTCATTGGCCACAATGAACATATAGTCTAATACATCCATTTTTATAACAAGATTTTCTATTTCATGATTACTGACTAATTTTATGTCTTCACTGCTTTGTTTGATTAAATCAAAAGGGGAGATGAGTTTGATATTTGATAATTATTACTTTGGGAAGCATTATTACTTGGCATATTGTTACATAAACCTTATAACATGACCTTGCATCTGTGGTCTTTATCTTTGGAAACCAACAAGGGGACTTTATCCTAATATAACAAATAAATATTTTGGGCCTTAATTACTTAAGTGGAAATAACAGCCGTGAAAGAAGAGAAGGGTAACAGACCTGACGAGAAGTGCAAAACAGTGTAGAGAAGTCTTGCGGTCCGAATAAACGAGTCGGTTGACTCTCTTTCAAAGGCATATATATATGAATGATATATCACATGAGAATCTAACAGCGAGTTTGAATGTTTCTAGAAGCCCTAATTGGGGACTGTTACTTAGCACAAAGTTTTGATAGCAGAACCCTAGTTCTTGTTTTACATAATCATTCTATTGGCCTGTGAACGTTACGCTTACATCTCTAACAGTGAGTTCTGGATTTCTAAGAGCAGAATAAGGAGTTGAAAGAGTATGTGGATTGTGCACACATTTTGTGTTAAATATATAATGAACCGGTACAGTTCTAAACAGTTGAAGAGGTTAGAACCAATTGTAACTAAGCATCTTATAACTACTCTGTAACTACTCTCATAATAAAAATCACCTTGCTTGAATCATTTGATACAGTGCAGTTGTCGCAGTTTTGTCTTCTTGCTTTGTTCTCTGTGCTTCTATACTAACAGTGGTATCAGAGCCAGTTAGTCGCCATTGAAGGAAGTAGTCTTGAGAGGAGAGGTCAATGGTACAGTCGACGCAGGGGCAGAAGATAAACTCAGTTTGAGTGGCTGAAAACGTCCAGTGAACGGAGAAAAACGTGGCTGCTCAGGAGGGCAAAAACCCGGTCGTTTGAAGGAAATACATTTAGCAAAAGTCGTGGTAGAAACCGGAAATCGTGACCCAGTTTGTGGCTGTGAGTGCCGGAAATCGTGGTTTGTTATTCACGAGGGCAGAAAAACATGACCAGTTCGCCAGAGGCAGAGTCGTGCAAAGGAAAACGTGGGCCCGTGCTACCAAGTCGCGGTCACAAAACAAGGAAATTGTGAGGCTTTTCTCAAAGTCGTAGGGAGAAAGAAACGTGAGTTCTTGCTTGTTCCTGCTCACAAAGACACACGGCAGATTCGTGGACGTCGACAGACTAGTGAGTGCCCTAATTCATCCATGCTTAATAATATTTATTAATGCAAATATAGTTCGAGGTCAGTTCAAAGGTGCTTTACATGTGAGTGATTAATTTAATAGTACTTGCTGGAATAAGTAATAAGTAACTCATTCTTTTTATCTCATTCTTTTTATTAAGTGCTCAAAATACTTTATTATTTCCATTAATTTGACATAATAAAATGGCAAATATTTCAAACCTAATTCTGTCAGAGTCGCAAAAGTTAACAGGCACTAATTTCAATGTTTGGAGTCATAACATTTTAACGCTTGCGGAGTTTCATGATTGTGATAAAATAATCATGGGTAGTGAAAGTCGACCAGCGACGAACTTCCCAGATTATGACAAACGTCATAAGGAAGCGTTATTGCTTCTCAAGTTATCGGTGTTGAATGATATGATACTTTAAGCGCAGAACGCTACTATAGCAAGCACGTTGGTGGCCAGTCTAGGGGATAAATATCAGGCGTCAGAAAAGAGTCAGGTGCTATACTTGAAGAATATGCTCTTTTCCATAAAGTTACAAGAAGGTGGATCGCTGTCGGAGCACCTACTTCGAATGAAAGACCTCCGAGACCATTTATCGTCCATCAAGAAAAAGGTGGATGACGATGATAAGGTGGCTTTAGTTCTGAACAGCTTACCTTCTTCGTATGAGTCATTTGTGGAGGCACTCCAATTAATCGCTGAAAGTCAAGTACTCGCGTTTGACAAGGTGAGTTCCTACTTGTTGCAAAAGGAGCGAAGACAAATTCAGGAAGAATCTAATTGTGACCAATCAGGGAGTGCACTCGTCACTTAGTCAAAAGTAAAGTGGAGACATCATTCTGGTGAGTCTTCAACTCGGTATCAGGTCACATGCTATTACTGTCATAAGGTTGGGCACCTCAAGAAGGATTGTCGGAAGCAGAAGTATGATCTTTCGCAACAGCACAAGAAGCCATGTGGTGAGGAACATGTGGCAGCATTTGCAGAAGAACGGGATTCAAATGACGGGCATGCTCTTTATTGTCTTACGACATCATGCTTACATGACATTGGTACTAGTTGTTGGATCATTGACTCTGGTGTGTCCGCACACTTTTCATGTCACAGGGGCTGGTATGTTTCATTTACTACAAATATATGTTTTGAATCAGTAGTACTAGTTGATGGAGAATCGCTTGTAGTAGAAGGGATAGGAGATATATGCATTGTATTGAATAATGCTCATAAACTCTTGGTACGGAATGTTCGATATGTACCTTCTTTACAAAAGAAAATTCTATCTTTTCTTCAATTCACTGGAAATCCCAATATTTCTGTGGATTTTTGTGGGAAGAAGTGTGTTCTCTTATGTGAAATAGAGATGGATGATTGCCCTTGGTATTGGTCAAGGTGGTCAATATCGGCTAGTTGATCCTGTCGCGATCAACATGAATGCACGTGTGGAGGAAAACCTCACCATACAGGATGTGCACGAGGATGAAATGCCTTGGGAGGAAGCCATTCCCCATAGATCTGATGACTTGGATATAGTCAACTTACATGCACTTATTGTGGAGGGAACATCCACTATACCAGATGTACGGGAGGTGGGCATGCCTTGGGAGGATAGATTTCCTCATTCTAAAGAACGGTTTGTTGTGGAAGGAAACTCCACTGTTTCAGATGCGTTGACAGTGCATGGTGAGATGGCATGCCCAGCGACTCACTCAGAGGTACTTGCTCGAAGGACAGTAGAGCATGAACAGTTTGCTCATTATGTTGTGAAAGATCTTTCCCAACATAGGGGGATAGATGAGAAAATAGATGAGGAGTTCGTTCTCACTCCTACTACTGCGGAGATGGTTATTTCTCCCACTTCTGAGACAGATGAGACGGAAATGGTTATTTCTCCTACTATTGCGGAGTTGGTTCCAACTCCTGTTGCACAGATGGTCACATTTCTGAAAAGGTTGGATGAGCACTACATGGTGTTGCAAAGACATGATCGAGGTGACTTCGATTGCAGGATAATTGAGTCTCTGTATAGACTCCAACAAGCTACACAAGCCTGGGACAAATATTTCAATCCACCTCTCCGAGGTTCTGATTTCAGCACTCTGGAGATGGGGCTGACACTCTCAGCGATTGATGATTCATCATTGGTAAATGAATCACGTAACAAAGAACCAGTGGACCACTTGCCATATCCTTTGTTCACACGACCAGGGTTTTGTTTCGTGGTTCTTCTCCATTTGACAACTGCAACACAATCATGGACTACTGATTTTGAAGTACAACCTATGGCACAATCTGTAAATCTAATGACTAAACATATGGATTTTAGGACATTCGTAAAATTTCGGGACAAACTTAGTATTGTTTCCAGTTTAGTCATTAAGAGGAGGTGTTAAATATATAATGAACCAGTGCGGTTCTAAATAGTTGAAGAGGTTAGAACTAATTGTAACTAACCATCTTATAACTACTCTGTAACTACTCCTCTCATAATAAAAATCACCCTCCCTGAATCATTGGATGCAGTGCAGTTGTGTGCAGTTTTGTCTTCTTGGTTTTTCTATGTGCTTCTATACTAACATGGTGTATGTGTGACTCTTCTAAGTAATGCATGAATTTATTTTAAATCCCTAATATGGAGTTTGCATAACCTAGGTGGGGGAACACATGGGCTATCATTGTATTGTTCAAAGCCATTTATGGAAAATCCCTAGACTATGGACGGTGCTAGATTGAGGATTATTTAGAGCAAACTCTAGATCAGGGAAATGATGTAACCATTTAAGATGGTTGATGTTTTAGTTCGAAGCTTTGACTTATGGGTTGTTTACATGCTTATTAGTAGCAGTACCTGAATGTATATTTCTTCTAGATCTCTACTCTTTCAGAGTTGGGAAATTATAAGCTTTAGAAGGCTCATTTGAGTTAGGGCGAGGTTGAGTTCGACAGTTGGAAGAAATTGGATGGCGGTTGAGTTCGGAAGCTTCAAACCAAGAGCATTGGGATTTTACCTTGGCAATGGATTTGTTAGCTGCATACACTAACTAGGGCACGACTATCTTTGCTTAATCACGCATGGTCTCCATTTTCCCTGATAGGCATTTGGTTATGGGCATTCGATGAATCCTGAAATGAGTTTTTGATATCCGTGTGGTGCATTTGAATTTGATTGTTATAAGGTGTATATGCATAGATGTATAGTAGTATACAGAGGCATACAATTAAAATGTTGTTTGAACTTAGCATACAGATTCATATATAAAATGTTGTTTATGGCAATTAAAATTGAAGCTTGGAAATTGTGAGTAATCTGAATGCTCTAAATTTTGGGTTGTAAGAATTGATTGTTATTTTATACTCATTTTCGCTATCCCTAGATGAGAGCTAATGTTGTTTCACTAGCAAGGAGTTAAAAAATAGTATGACATAAACAAATCTATCAATATCTTTAACTGCTGGAAATATTGACTACACTAGACAATCTATCAAGAGCAATAACATTGCGTGAAAAATATCTAGAATTGATCCTCACCTTTGTCATTGATATATTGGTATTCAAATCTATATAAACAAGGAAATTGTTGTAAGTTTGCTATTTGGATCTGTATTCACTTACAGGAGCCATAATCGGTTGACAATGCATTGCCTGTAAATTCAAAAATATGGATTGATGTGATTTAGCGTTGGAATAACTTGTATATGTGCATTGGTCATGTGCATATGCTAGTCATATACAAATGGTCACATGCACATACACAGGTAGGCTGGACATTTGGTAGTAGTCTTATGGACAGAATAAGAATTGGAAGAAGCAGCAACATCATGGCAATGTTGCCGATGAAGATGAGACCTCCAATGGGAGTAATGACTTTGCTGCACAACCAGTGGAGGAAACCTCTAGACATAATTTTATCTGGTATGTAGACACTGGTGCAGCCAGACATATGATAGGACGAAAGGATTGGTTCTACACAATTATTGCATCTCCCACCAAGAACTCAGTTTCATTGGGGGATGACACTTCCTACAAGGTTTAGGGTAAAGGAAAAACACGGTTGCCTCTTGGCAATAAGCACTGCACACTCACCAATGTTCTATATGTATCGAGACTAACAAAAAAAATTCTATCAATTAGCCAGCTATTAGATCACAATCTCAAAGTTGAGTTTGACTGCACAAGTGGCAAGAAGACATGCCTAATTCGGAACAAAGCCAAGTAATCCAAAATCATTGTGCGTGCATCAAGAATCAACAAGATGTTTTAGTTGGACTTTGTGTTGCGTGATAATCATACACTCGTTGCTAAGGACACCAATTTTGCACAATTGTGGCATGGAAAATATGGGCATGCAAGTTTTGGGTACTTAATAAATCTCAGAAAACAACAGATTGTTCGAGGCTTGCCACCATTGAAGAAACAAACCAATATCTATCCCAGTTGTCTCACAAGGAAACAACATAAAGCACCCTTTCCAAAGCATCTGTATAGGGCCATAGGCAAATTGGACCCAGTTCATATCGATCTTTGCAGGAAGATGACAAAAACCAAATGTGATTATCAATACTTCCAGCTATTTATCGACGACAATTCCAGGAAAAGGTAGATCTACCTACTAAAGACCAAAGATCAAGTATTCCAAGCATTCAAAGAGGTCAAAGCTCTAGTGGAAAAATAAACTAGATGTCACATCAAGGTCCTCCACTTACATTGAGGGGGGAATTCACCAATAATGCATTCTCTACATACCTAAAGGAAGGAATAATTTGTCGTCAAAGAATTGCATCCTACTTTCCACAGCAAAATGGTGTTGTAGAATAGCATGATGTGGTGCATGATCGAGGATGCAAGTTTGGACAAAACCTGCTATCAGAAAGCAGCCAAAACAGCAGTGTACTTGCTTAACAATTCACTAGCGATTCCTCTTGACAACATGACTCTACACGAAGCATGGTCAGAAAAGAAACACTCAATTGCTCATCTTCAAGCTTTCGGAAGCAAAGCTCATATGTTGGTCCCTAAACAGAAAAAGACAAAGTTGGATAACAAGTCTATTCTATACATCTTCGTTGGATACTGTGAAGATTCAATTGGATATAGGTTAGCAGATCTGAAGACCATGAAAGATGTTGTAAGTAGGGATGTTCAGTTTGATCAGACAAGTGCTTCAAGTCAACTGTTTGCAAACTCACAAACAAAAAATTCAAAAGAAAGACATGTGATGATTGATGGAGATGAAGAAAATGGTGACAGTAACAATGGGAAAGTTGGAGTTGAACAAGCTCTGCAACCCATAGCTCAATGTATGCCAAAGCATTGTACAAATTTGCTTAGCGACGTCAAGTTCGATGATGTCCTAGACACATCCACTACTCAACCAAGGGCTTGCAATATGACTCGAGATGAGGCCAATATGACTTTAACGAGTAAAATTGAGTGATTTTGCAGCTCCATAATTACTAGGGTCAAGACCACAGCTTGAAGATCTTCCAATAGAGAAACAATCAATCAGATGCAATAGGGATAAAACCATTGACAAGCAAAGGGAAAGGCTCAAACAGGCTTCCAAAGTCTAGACAATCAAAATTGAAACGCATCTTAAGAAAAATGGAGCTCCAAAGAATCCAGGTGATATTAGTATCTGCGTCAGACAACAAAGGTGAGATATGGTAATCAATAAAGCATAAAATTCTAATGCAAAACTAGTTGTCTACAAAAAGAAGGAATCGTGTAGCATTCGTCAAGGCGTGTGTATTCCTGAAAACCAGTCTATCATTAGCACATCTAACAACTCCAATTTTCTTCAACAACTAAACTGGATACAGAATTTTTCATTGCAAGCACTTACACATGAATGTCAAAGAATAAAGGTTCCGTTCCCTTGAGATCAGGTTGAATAAGGAGGGAATGTTAGGTTTAGTTTATTGTGTTAATTCATCATTAGAAATAATATAATGCAAGTAATTAATATTACTTAATTAAGTCAATAATTGGCTAGGGGATAGTGGTCATATGGTGTAGGGACTAGTGGTATTCATATTTTTAGTACTTGTGTCAGTTGTATAATATCTATAAATATTGCAACCATGATGTTTATTTGAGAATGAATAAAGATAATCAATCTTGCGCCTTACATTTAGATTATGCGAGTTTATGATTAACCATAAGTTGTTAGCTTGCATTTGTTAATTTGGTATAGTCAATGAAAATAGTTAGGGTCATAGGCTTGAATATATGAATAATCTTCTAACGAAGAGGGAGTACTTCAATAAAAGGATAGGCCCACAGGAATATGATGTATATAAACAAATATGCAAATCTTGTTGTAACATGTGGATTAATTTGAACAATTGGAGGTATAACTTAAATGTTTAAGTCATGATAATGTTATGGTAGGCTTTCTGGATTTTTAGGGCGTACACTCGGACGCACTCTCATAGTCCATATCAAGGTTGGACAATGGAAGCCCTATCAATGCCACGCACTCTCATAGTCCATATCAAGGTTGGACAATGGAAGCCCTATCAATGCCATGGGAGTTTCTTCAACATTTGTAGATAATGGTATTTATCATGGGTTGTACTTTGAACTCACCATGGATTGATTTATATACTGAGTAGGACATGGAGATTGGGTTTCAAAATCCTGCATCTTATGAAAAATTGTCATGAATGTTGGTAAATGCTTGCCTATGAATATATATAAAATGCAATAAAGAGTTCAACCATGTAAATGTTTTATCTCCTACCTACGCCTTGTAGCAACGAGAAGTGAGTATAGCCTAATATTGAGTGTGATTAACTGATAAGAGTGTATCTAACTCCATTAAGCATCCTATCGAAGTCTGTAACAACTGAATAATTATCATGTCACATTGTGGAGCATGTTATGATCTAGTTATGCCTATATATTTATTTACTTCATGTGAGGAATGATGAACAAAAATATTGTTTAAAGGGATATACAAGAAAAGGTTGAATAATGATCAAGTCTCCGTCTTAAGCACTTAACTAGTTGTTAACACTATCTTGGGTTTGACAAGTTTTGCAAACTTAGTATGTTTTGAAGACATACTCCCTTGTGGTACATGATTGGACAATTGTTTAACTTTTGATCTTTAAATGCTTGATTCTACGCTATGTTGGTCTAGGCACATATAATTGTCCTTGTAAACATTAGAAGCATAACTACAATAGACTCCAGGATGGTGGGACATAAGGATGCGATTTCCAGGATAGCAAACAATTTCAAATTTTGGGAATGTCGGGGGGACTGCGAGGGGATGGTTGATAAAATAAAACATATAATTTATATGTAATACAAATAGAACATGAATAAACTATGACTTAAAGATGAAAGCCTAAAGGTTGAAACCATTAATCCAACTATTCATCACATAAGCCAAAATGTTATATTTATAATTTTATAACTCATATTTGATATTGAGTCATTAACATTAACAAAAAAAAATAATCGAGATTCATTTATACTAGATAGTGATACAACGATATGACAATGAAAAATAAAAGACTTCATTAATCAACACAAGAAGAGTAAATGTCATAAGTTCATAACCAAAATGGCTAAAACTAAAGTCGAAAACATAGTTTGCAGACTCTAACTCGATATTCAGAGGATTCTTCTGAGGAAAAACTAGCAAACAGCTCCCCATCACTGGAAGTATCAACATCATCTACATCCTGGATGAGGATCCCAACCAAACCCCACTACTCTTGATCTTCGTCAATCTACCTCGAATCCTCGTAATCTACATGCCAAACATAATGTTGGACTCTCCTTGTGCGTAGGTGTCTTGCGATTTATGAGAAGCAAGACACTATCTACAGCAACAAGTTTTTCCGCTCTTTTCGAGGTAAGTGTGTTCCTCTTAAGAGAGAGGATCCAACGATAGGTTGGCCAATTCCTCTCAAAAAAAAGAGGAACTAGAAACCTGAGGAAGAAGGCGAATGGCAAGTGTACCCAACAATCCTGAGGTCCATACAATTGCCACCAACTCACTATACTCTCTTGTGCTAATGTGCCCCTATCTATTTTCGCCAAAGTTACCTTTAAGATGAGCAAATTTTAGTCAATCAGTTTTTACCTGTGAAGCATCCTCTGCATTCTACATTTTTTAGGGATTTCAAGAAACCCTTCCTCACCTCCTCATCATCTATAGGGGCAATATTTTTAGACCTCTCTATATACCACTTAGGATTTAGTATATATGCGGCCATGTGTAAAGGGGTGTTCAACTTCTCCCATCTCTACTCAGTGATGGGCTGAAAATGTTAATGGTAAAACTCCAAGGCGGGCTCACTTGTGCAAATAACAACCTTCATCTAGCCAAACATATTGTCAATACACTCGTATATCTCGCCAAGGTTAGAGTTTTTGGAATCTACATATTTGATCACACTGAAAATTGGAGATACAATCAATGTGATGGATCTCACATCTATCCAAAATGTGTCTCACCACCACTTCTTTCACCCTTTTCTCATACTCTATCCCTAACCCATCCCACTTAGACCGCTCCTACGTCATGACCATATATTACAGGGACTCTTGCAACTCAAGCATCCCATCCAGCAAAATAAAGTAGGACGCAAAACATGCGTCCACCGACTTGAAGAATTCCTTCTTCTAAGAGCTACAAAAGAGTGTCACTGATGTATGGTGGTTGCAGATGAACATTTGCACCTCTAGTGTTTGCCACTACACTTTTGACCCAATCAATTTTTTCAATGTCTTTCAGTGCATTGTTCTTGACCTGCACGCAACATGGGGTCTAAAAATATGTTGGCAATGAGCCTCAACAAGCTTACTTGTTTCCCTACACATAAATTGTATCTCTAATAATTTGTACACCGTCGGCAGGGCCAACCTCCTCAATGGTATCTCGCAAAATGGTAAATTGAAACTCTACATCCATCTTCTTTCCTAAACAGTCAACCCTCAAAAATAAGGACCTCTCTACATGAAACACTGATATTGATGAGTGGGTGGTATCTAATATCCGTCCACCCATCCATGATGATGCTACAATTAGGAGAGACCCATGTGCACCTCATCTCCTTTATCGTTAAGTTAACCTTCGAATAGTTTGTATCCAAGATTGTGGTCGTTAAATTTGTCTCTTAGGGGCACATAAACTACACCTGCTTTGGCTACCTTAGCCATTAGCGTCCTTGTAATAAAGAGAGTGAGCAACATATAATGGCATACTAGCAAAATAAAAAAAAAATCAATGACATCATCAACTCCATCCCTATCCTTTGTGTCATACAAATCCACAACTCGATTGGAGGCCACAACGTTCCTCTTCCCCCTACTACCCAAAGCTTCCACTTTGGTCACCTCAAAAGTAATTGCAATATTGAAGAAAACACTCCAAGAATTTCTCAAGAACTAGAAGGGGTGCCACCAATGCCACGAACTGCAAGAACTTTCTTTTTCGTATCTCCATTATACACCCTCACTCTCTATGCGCTCTCTTCAAGTGATAGTTGTCCACAAAATCCTACACTTTTGCATGAGATGTCCAATAAGTATGCATTCAACCTAGTAATGCAGCCCAGCCAAGTTGATAAGCATATATTACACTACAAGTGATAGATGTCCATAAAGGGCAACACCTTTCCATAAGATGCACAATAAGTGTGCATTCAACCTACTAATGTTGTCCAACCAAGTCAATAAGCATATATTGCACTTCCATGTTTTAGTACCCCCCTAAAGTGCTTAATCTAGGACCTTTGAAACAATTTGAGAAAATTGTTTCAAATGTTTTCTTTGTCAAACAATCGTCTAGCATATTTGCCCAACATCTTGGAGGGGCAGCTAAACTTGTCAACTCTCCCATGTGAACCGACATTTGCCGGTTTTTTTTCTCCTTGCACACCCCCAGCCATCTCATTTCTCATTTGAAAATCATATTCAACTTCATACTCATTGTTTCAACTCATTTTGGCTCTGCAAAAAAAACAGCAATATAACTATTCTAAATTCTAATATGACCCATTGTGGATTTGAAAGAAAAATAACAAAAACAATAAATTAATAATGCCATTCTTTAACCCACTTTACATTTCCAAAAATACAAAACAATACAACAATGTCCTTTAAGAATTTTAGTTTTTAACCCACATGCTCATTACATTTGGGAAACCAAAAAAAATCAAATGAAAACAGCAATGCCCTACCTTTTTTTTAAGTTTTTAACCTACTTTGCATTTGGAAATTTTAAAACAACAGCAAGGAACAATGCCCTTGTTTAACTCATTTTGCATTTGGAAATAGGGAAAAACCACAATGTGAATGCTTTATAAAGGTTTCCTTGAGAATGTTTTCGGGTTAGGGATGTAGAATAAAACTTTAAGTGAAAATAGGAAAAAGTTTTATCTTTTAAAAAGGTGTAATTTTTTCAAGTTGAAATAAAAACCTGGGCCATAGGGGACATCACTCGGCCATCCTGGGGATGTGACGGTGTCCACTATGTCATCCCCTTTCCATCAAAGCATCTAGAACGTCCTCTCTATGTTCCCTAAACTCAGGGAATGTCCGCAAGATGTTCCCTTTTTTTGGACGGGACGTGGGGGAACTTTTTGTCCCCATCCCAAACACCCAAAACATCTCGAACATTCGAGATGGCTTGAGACTGGGGAGCACGCGTCCCTACATAAAACTAAATAGAAGTTTGTTTGCATTACTGCAAGAACTAAATTGGGCACTTTGAGTCTATGGTATTGCATCCACCATGGTGGTAAGGTTGCATGTAGTTATAAATTGCTACACTATAGGAAAATGGTTGTGATGAGGTGTTGGGGATTGATATCAGTCAAGCAATCAATAGACTATCTCACAAGGTGCTAAGACATTAAGGTAATTTGGTAGCATGGTGAATGAAGTACAATTCTTTATAGAATCCACAAGTTCTTCAAAATGATGCAGTTGATACCATACTAGGAAAACTCGCCAAGTTTTGAAAAACTCACCAAAAAACAAGCAAAACGAGTAAACCGCTGAAAGACTCGCCAAAATAGGCAAAAAAAAACTCGCCGAGCATAGTTGGAATACTCATCAAGTTATAGTTGGAAAACTCGCCGAGCATAGTTGGAATACTCGCCAAAACTCGTCAAGTTATATTTGGAAAACTCGCTGAGCATAGTTGGAAAACTTGCCAAAGACAACATTTCTTTCCTTTTTTGGCATTTCTTTCCTTTTCTAGATTTTTGGTGAAGAAAACTAGAATAAAATTTGCCATTTTTGGAAAGGGTCCAGGAAGATGTAGCAGCAAAAACTTGCATGTGCCATAACTTTCATTCTGTGGCTCCGTTTCAAGTGTCGTTTTCTCTATAAGTGCATATTTTCTCAAGCTCTACGCATTGATGGCAATATTTTCTTATTTTCATAAAATCCATTTTTGCACCTTTTTGGACCAAGCAACTTCTTGCAATCTTCTGAAAGAATCATGAGCTTTGATCGCCTATAGACAGATTAGTAATTAAAAATACTGGATAGCTTTCCAAAACTCGACAAGTATTCTCCCATGCTCGGACTAATCGTCCCACCTGCTAGCTTGGTCGCAACCTGCTTATTCAAATGTTGACTTCACATATCAACAGATGTGTAGGTTTTTTTTTGCTATTTTAAGATTTTTTTTGTTCAATGATAATCACACGAAGAAGCACAACAAATTGACTCAAAAAAGGCTCAACGACTTGGTTTTTGTGCAATACAATCTCCGGCTTCACACAAAAAAAGTTGAGGCCGCATCAAAGGAGCCCATTGATTTGGATGAGATAGATCCATACAGTGAGTGGACTGGGCAAGAAGAGGAAAACCCTGCATTCACAGCGAACGAGATTGCTTCTTTTAAGAGGGAGGCTATGGAGGGAGAAGCACTAGCAGGACTCCGAGGAGATATTAGATTGGATGAAATCTTTGGAGGTGATCTCCAACATGCAGTAGAGGAGCCACCAACACCACTATCTAGTTCGAGGATCGAGCCAGATTCACAGCCTTCTAGGAGGAGCGTGGAGACGTAGCCGAGTGTGGGGACTAGTAGAGGCACTAGACCCTCTCCCCAATATTTCTCTAGATTGGGGAAGAGGAAAATGTAATTTATTGTATATTGTAACTTGCATAGATATGAAATTTATGATGATATTTTTCAATGTCAATCATCATAAATTCATATTACTTATCAATCGCATTTGTATTCAAATCTAATAGAAAACACTTCTCCAACATTTTATGGACTCATTTGATACATTTTGTAGCTGTGTTGCTTAAAATTTATGTTTTTTAGAGAAATTTGAGTATTTTTCAAGTTGCCGAGTATCCCCAAGTATTGGCCGAATATTGGCGAGCTTTTGCCAATTTTTTTTTTTTTGGGGGGGGGGGGGGGGGGGGGGGGGGTCTGGCGAGTATTTGGATTTGGCGAGTTTTCCTACTGTGGTTGATACTATCTGATGCTAGGAGGTTTGTGTTTGTGGTACCTTCTACCCTTGGGTTATGATTGTATATAGTAACATAGTTGTAACAATTTGTATGAGACCTGCATGTACCCTTTATTCCTGATTTTGTGATGTAAGAACCCTGTGATGAAACTTGAGATCCACCTAAAATGAATGGATCAAGGATGTTTAAGAAGCCTCATTTTTTATGACCAATGAACTACTAAAGTCCGTAGAAAGATGTCTATGTTATGTATTGAACAAGAGCCTAGTTTTTATGGCTCAAGATGCTTGTGATGTATGTATGTATGTATGTATGTATGTGTGTGTGTTTGTTTGTATGTATGTATGTATCGATGTATATGTATATGTATATATATATATATATATATATATATTAATTAATAACTTAAGAGGATGACTCTAACCAAACAAGAAAACAGTTTTAGAGATACCTTGTAGAATAGTCCCAGTAACTTAGATCAACGGTTTAAATGCTTAGGGTTGAGACTTTTGGAATCAAATTCGGATCAAACCGATGTTATCAATTTCATCTATGAGAACTTGACCCTCAATCAATTAACTTGAATAACAAGAAAGACCCCAACCGATAACCTAGTGTAGCAAACCTCGTGAAGGATGAGTTATGAAGCAACATCAAGTAATCAGAGTTGCGCAATGTAAGCATAGTCAGCCCATAACCCACAGGTCTGGATTGCGAAAGTGATTGAACCTAAGGGAAAACTATAGGGATTAATGACTTGGGTGTCACCATGCTCATGTGTACTTAGACAAAGTTGCCAAAAGACACTACTGGATCTGGGAAAATAGACCCTAAATAAGTAAAAATTGAGGTTTCATTTTTGGGGTCGCCACGGTGGACAACAATGCAAAGATCGTGATGGTTTCAAGAAAGCAATTCCTAAAAGAAACAAAGAAGGAGAAAGTGTGTTTTGCTTTCATTCCCAAACAACTAAAAGTTTGGATCACAGAAAGAGCAAGTGGTATGATTGAAGAGGTGACGGATTTGTTGAGAGAGTATGAGGTCATCTCCAATGATCTATAGGATGTTTTACCCCCAATACAAAGCATCAATCATCACATGGATTTAGCTCCTAGATCTAGTTTACCAAACAAAGCAACATACAGGATGACACCTTTGAGAAAGAATTAGTGGTTAAGAGACAAGTACAGGAGTTGTTGGAAACATGCACTAGCAAGGAGAAATTTTGAGTCCCATACGCAGTTCCTGCAGTGTTAGCACCAAAGAAAGGTGGACAGATGGAGGATATGCACTAAATCCAAAGCAATCAACAAGATAACTATCAAGTACAGATTTCCATCCACGGATTCATGATAGATTGTTTGAGTGAGAAAGGTACTTCAAAAAGCTTGACGATGGATGATTGGGATTGTTTGAGTGGGGCAAAGTACTTCACAAAACTTGATTTGAAAAGTGGTTTATCACCAGTAAAATCAAAGTAGGTGATGAGTCAAACCCGTATTAAGAACAAGATGGGTTGTATATTGTTGCTTTATGAGAGGAAATCCGCATTCAAGACGAAGGATGGTTTGCATGAATGGTTACCTATGCCATTTTGGTTGACAAATGCACCAAGTATGTTCACGAGACTCGCAAATGAAGTGTAGAAGACCTTCCTTGGTAAGTTTGTCATTGCATATTTGGATGACATTCTAATTTTTAGCAAAACAACGGATGAACACTTGATGCACATGAAGGCAAGCTGTTACAAAGACTGAGAGGAGAGAAGTTGTTGGTTAATCTAAAAAAAGTGTAGCTTTCATTAAAGAAGTTGGTCTTACTTGGATTGTTGCAATATCCCAAATGGATCGAAAATGGATCTAGAAAAGCTAAGATTCCATTATTAGAACAACCTACACCCAAAAGCATGTTTGAATCCTGAAGCTTCCACAGATTAGCAAGCTTTTATAGGAAGTTCATAAGAGACTTCAGCGGGATATGTGCTCCTATCACAAAAACAATGAGTGGAGATGGAAAAGAGTTCATTTGGACAGCTGCAATGGACAAGTAGCTTTCATAAATTGAAGAAGAAGATGACAGAACTAGCCAGTTTTAGCATTGCCTAACTTCAACAAGGTGTTTTAGGTTGATTGACATGATAGTGGACTTGCGACAAAAGCTATTTTGATTCAAGAGAGAAGCCCATTGCTTAAATTAGTGAGAATGTTGAATGAGCCAAAGAGGAAGTACTCAATTTATGATAAAGAATTATATGCCATAGTGCAAAATCTGTAGATGTGGATGCATTAAATGTTGTCGAGGAAGTTTGTGTTGTAAACAGACCAACAAGCACTGCAATTCATAAATAGTGAGGGCAAATTGAACCAGATATACAAAGGTGGGTTTGATCCATTTGTGTTGCAATGCATAGAAGTGGTAAATCAAACACAGTTGCAAATGCAATCAGTAGGAGATGTTTCTTATTGAAAGGAAATGCAAGTTGAAGTAGTGGGATTTGACTCCATGAAGGAATTATACGAGTATGAATGTAAATTTCATAGTGCAGGGCATGTAGGATCATGCCAGCATGGGAACAGGACTCCATTTTAAAATGCATGGTTCATGCAACCATTATCCTAGGGATACATTTGACATAACTATAGGAACACATCAACATGGACTTTGTTTTAGGATTGATTAGAACTCAGAAATAATAATTCCATTTTTGTTATTGTATATAGATTCTCCAAAATGGTTCATTATATTCCACACATGAAGATTAAGGATGCCATGCACATAACCATTTTGTATTTTCGGGGAACTTGTCATGTTGCATGGTTTCCACGGAGAATAAAATCTCCAATCAAGTTGTATTCTACATATTTTGATGGGCATTTCTCAAGAACATAGGTGAGGAATAATGCTAAACAACAAGCTGCTAGTTTAGTTCAGTTACTCATCCCCAATCCGATATGCTCAAAAGAGATTGTCAGCCGCCCAGTCTCTGGTACTCTTTCAATGTTTAGTAAGAGAAAGACACGGAGCTATGGGATTCTAGTCTAGGCAGGGGCTGAATTTGGGATATAATACGGCATTAGTTTAACAGATCATTGGAAGGGCACCATTTCTATTGTGTATGATATGTAGATAGAGAGGGTTTATCGAGAATACTACGAACTGTACCCGAGCCATAGATTTCTTGGGCTCCAAGGGCTTTTCTAACCAGACTCGGATTAAGGTTGATGGATGGAGAATACTCAAACTAGTCAGATATTAGTGTTCAGGTCAAAGCCGGATCAGGGACAATGCTCTCACTCTCGACAAGTTATGTAACCCCCAGACCGGCACCTAAATCAGTAATTGGTATGGTCGATTTTTGGAGTCGACACTGTAGAAGTTGACTCACCAAACTTCGAATTCGATTCGGCACCATCTCATAGATATATGGCCACAAAGGTGGATAGAGAAATTTGTTGTAATGTTTAGCACGAGAAAAGCCTAGATTGTGGGATTCAACCTTGGTGTAAGCTGAATTTTTCTATAGCAATTCAGTGAGTTGAAGCATTGGAAGGATACCATTCTGAATTGTATATGGGAATAGTTCAATAGGTGTCACTAAACTACAAGACATCAGTGATGTGAACCAAAGGAATGCATAAGCAAAAGATTTTTTTGGGTATATGTGTGACATACATCAGCAAGTGAAGAAATGGTTGGAAGAGAGAACTGCAAAGTACAAGCAACATGCAGATCACCAAAGAAGAGAGACAAGAATTTCAAGTGGGTAACATGGTTTCAGTTCATCTTAGAAAGGAAAGGTTCCCCAAAGGAGAATTTGATAAGTTGAAATAGAAGAAGATCGAACCATCAAAAGTTTTGAGGAAAATCCTAGCCAGTGTTTATGAGATAGAGTTACTTGATGGAACTAATATTTCACCTATCTTCAATGCATAGCATATTAATACCACTATCTTGAGGGACGAGCAAGTGATGTGGGTGGATCAATGCAAAATTCTGAGAATCTCTAGTTGCAAATGTGAATGGAGATAGAAGTTACCAGTAAGGGATTGATAGAATAGATTCAATATAGCATGGTAATACCACTATCATGAGGGACGAGCAAGTGATGTGGGAAGTACCATATTCTTCAAAGTGGATTGGAGAAACAGTTACCTGAGAAGGATAAGAGAAGATATTGACGCATAGTGATGGATTCCTGGTCATCAGAAAACACAAGGTAGGAGAGTATAAGGCAATATTTGGTGGCAAAAGGGCAAAGAGGCTGAAGACACAATGTGGATGAGCTACATCCGAAGATTGCCAAAATGTAGGAAGTCCAATGCAAAGCTCGCAAAATTTTCATGGGTAGGAGCTCATGGTTCATTTCACTCACCCAAGTGTATGATGCAAGAGCATCTAAGTTCACAAGCAATCTTGAATCAACCAAATACAATATGGAGTAGAAACAATAAATGTTCGCAGCTTTTCAACACATGGGATGTGTTGTAATCGTATGAGCACCTTCTTGATTGACAAAAATTTGTGACTTTGCATTTGTTGTGAAAATTGCAAAGCCGTATCTTGAGTCCAAAGGGATTCACGAAACACTGCATGGGTCCATCTACCTACAACTCTTTACAAATTGCCTACATTGTCTACATCTCCATATTCTTGCAAGTTTGCGAGAATATTGTTGCCTGCAGAGCCATGCAACTTTGAGGCCTTGCAATACCAACATTTCGCAACCTAGTACACATACACTCAAGCATCATCTAGACACAAAGTCCTGCATAGAGTTATGTTGACATGTGCGAGCCAGTAGAATGGTTCATTCTGCAAAGTGCAACTATTGCCTCTACATGTCACCCTATCTCTAGGAAGACCCTAAGCATGCCACACATCCAGGAAAATCCAAAAGTTAATGCCCTTGTTTCTGAATGAGATTGGCACTTAATCATGATGAAGAATTGGTGTGTTCCGCCCAGTGTTTTAAAAATCGGAACCGGATTCGAAACCGGTCGAGGGTTGGACCAGACCCGAACTGGAACCAAACCGGTTCAAACTCTATGAACCAATTTACTAAAAAACACATAAAAAATTACATTTTTAATGAAAATAATATATTTGAAAGATTAGAAACCATGATTCCAACAATTACACACAAAATATGCGAAGTTTGCTCATGTATATACCATATAACATGTAAGAAAGGTGTTTATAGCAAAATGGCACGAACTCCAAGTAAGAAATTGGTAGTTAACAGCAGAAATTTTCCGAATGGGAAAACTCGCTGAATTTTGGAAAGCTATCTAGTATGTTTAATGCATGCATCTTTACAAGCAATCAAAGCTCATGATTCAGGTCAGAAGATTGCACCGAAGTTGCTTGGTACCAAAAAGGTGCAAAAATGGATTTTATGAAAATAAGAAAAATATTGCCGGTTCAATGTACTAGAGCTCGTCGAACGGTATGCACTTTTAACCAGAAAACGACACCAGAATAGGTTGAGCCACAGAATGAAAGTTATGGCCACATGCAAGTTTTTGCTGCTACATCTTCCCGGACCGGTTTCCAAAAACTGGCAAATTTTATTCTCTACTTGTGTTTTTTTCAATCAAAACATCCAAAAAAGGCCAAAGAAATGCTATGGCTTTACATCCCACTTGGCCGGTTCAGGATGAAACCGGACCGTGTTTGACCGGTTTTAGCCCAAACCGCTCAACCGATCCGGTTATACATGAAACGGTTCGTGCTTTAAAATGTTAAACCAGTAAACAATTACCGGCTGGTTCCGGTTCGTGTATACCGGCCGGTATTGGGCATAAAACCGGTACAACCGATCCGGTTTACTAAACGGTTCGTGCTTTAAACATGTTAAACCAGATCAACACACACAAGCCGTGTTCCGTGTATCATGTGCCTTGACCGGTTCCTCTAAATTCACTGGTATACTTACAAACTAGGCTGGTATATAGAGCATGTTTTCCTAGGAGCGTCAACTAGTTTTTTAGTTGTGTTCGAACACTGCACAAGAAGAGGTTAAGCTTGAATTAGGAAGAAGTGTAGATCATGGTATTCATGTTTAAAATATTTGCACACAGGCTATTTGTTGAGTGCGTATTGGTCACCCCTAACTGAATAGGAATGTTTTTCATAACAAGGCTTTTTTTTGCAGGAAACAAACTATCATGGTAGGTTATATTTGCAGACCAGAGCTTTTGATTTCTGCTTGGGCTTTGTGTGAATATCATGGCTTAGTTAACTCAGTAGGTTTTGGCATTTGGAAGTGGTCCTATATGCACCTCAGTTTCATGATTCTTGGACGTCTAGTTGAACTCCATAAAAGGTCGCAGACACATACACGATTTCGTGAAGAAATGTTGTGTATCTTCTGCCATTGTTGGATACAATCATGACTCCAGATTGAATAAAAGTTGGCTTATTTTCAACCATGGTATACTGATTTTTCTGTGTTTCAATTGTTCATGAGGTCAAAAAATTATGACCTGCAAAGTATTTCAAAGGATGTTCATCTCCAGATAGAGGACCTATCCCATCCGAAGTCCACATGTTTGTTTGAGTAGACTTTGCTCCTTTCAGATTTGTGTAAGTCTACTTGAAAAACGTCCTTGACATTTATTGTATTCATGATAGACAATTTGTCAAGGTCTGAAGAATTTTCAAAAGCTTGACAATTGAGTAGATTTATTAAACATGACACTATCAAGGTTGTCTTTGGCATAAGTAGGCTAGGTTGAACGATGTTACTGGTGACCAGTCTGTTGGTCCTAATCAATTCTTGATCGGCATTAGAAGAGTATTTGCTCCATTGACCATAGCTGGTGCTAGTATGTACAGGTTGAGTTTGAGGATACAAATATTTAGCCTTCAGTTGTTATTAGTAGTGATCCTTGGAAACCCTTGTAGTAGATGTGCTAAGAGATACCTGCATTGTAACTACCGTGTCTGAATGTAACTTCTATATGCTTGATAGGAGATTGAGACTCTCATGCGTATGTTAGTGTCACAACAATGTGCCTATCCATTGCGCTTCATTCTGAATGATACTAACATACATAGATTAATGCCTAATCGTAAGACAACAATGCATGAAGCATGAAAGATATAACTATAAAGTTTGGAGGCGTCATAAAATTCATAAGACGAAGTATATCAGGCTAGGGAAGATCATCCCTGTGAAATTGTGAGACCTAGATCACAATATTTATAGATTTGACTAGCTGACGATTGCATACAAGGTCTTATTTAACTTGACTCATATAATAAAACAGAAAACAAAAATGGAATCACTGTGTCCTTCATATATGTCATAAAGGCTAAGGTGTATCAGGTCTAGGGAAAAACATCCCTTATGGGAATGTGTCAAACCTTACAAATATTTATAAAGACAGTTGTATAGATGTTACAGCTGACTATGTCAGTATGTAGGTACATCTTTCTGAGTGTGAATGCTTTACAACTTGCATGGTTTGAACTGGCAGTTCGTTAAGTCGACTGCAAGTAACCTTGTTTGCAATTCTTTAACCCTTCATTCACATGGAGCAAAACCATATATTAAGTATTATTCCCAAAGTCGCTCTAACAATTGTTCTGTATCCTAATTTATGCAGTCTTCATCAGTGGCTTAGTTAATGTCCCAAACACGTTCAGACCAAGTCGTTGAGGTCATCTCATACTACACAGACTGACAACCTATTAGCTCCGTTCCTTGGACTTTGAAGTTGCTCATACCTGCACCAAGCTGTTTGCAGCTGAGCTTTTATCTTTCTATGGAAGCTTTACAACATGTTTTCTAACCCATTTCCTTTGTCTTACATACAAGTATAGTTTTTCCACCATATAACACATTTCCTTGAGTCATTACATACAAAATATATATCAAATATTATTCCCGAAGTCCCTTACCAATTGTTATCTGTATCCTGATTTTCAGTTTGGAGTGCATAATCATTCTCCAAAACAGAAAAGCTTTAATTTCACCTAGTACCCTCAAGCCCATTGTCTCCTTGGACTTTGGTTGCCATACCTTCTAAGTTCGTGCATTTTTTAGGTTCCAAAAATTGTCATGGTGTGACTTTGCTTTTATTGCTGAAGGATTTAGGGATTTGATCAGGCATTTTCACTCTAATGGCCAATGACAGTGGTACATGACACTGAAATGGAATATTTTCATAATCAATCCTTTGCCTCTGCATATCTGTTAGGGTATTCAGAGTTACTGCTTTGGGTAGGAGCTTGTCAAGCTCCATTCAGATATAGATTTTGGCATACCACCAGGGTTTGTTATTGTTTGGGTCTGGCAAGGCAGATAAATTCTCCTATGGCTTTCTCAATTTGCTTGAATATATAATTGTTCCAAAATTCCATTGGGAGACCATAGAGACAGACCCAAACCTACACTTTGAGGGTTTTGAGTTTTTTGGTTCAAATCCTTTGGACCAGTGTCTCAGTATATACTAGCTCAAGGAGTGCGGCTAGGCATCTGCCTCTCCAACACAAGCTTTTTAGCTTCTCTTCTGTCTTATAAGGAGGTTCTTATGGGGAGGCTGACTACCAATTTTAATGTCTGACAGTAGATTGACAGACAAGTATGCATAACATTTTATGATTTATCAATGTCAAGCACAACATTTGATGTTTAAGTGGATGCTTTGATCGACGAACTTATGAATTCAAATCTTTGGTAGATGCTTTTTCAAGTGTTTTACGATTTTATAAACAGATTTATCTTCGGTGTGTACTAAATATCAAATAAAATTGTTGTTACTTGATGAGATAACCTATGCTATCCTCTGTTGTAGACCTGTAAGCAGTAACCTGGGATGCTATCCGGATCTGGCTCCTCTAGCCATTCAATCTTTGACGCGGTAAGATATGCAGCTGTGTTACTTTTATATTTTTTTGATGTGGTTACTCTGATGCCTTGTTCAGAACTATTGGGAAAAATATTTGGTATGTACATTGATAAACTTTATGTCTGCAAATCCTTTGGGAGATAGCCTTGGTAACTTTGTATTTCTAGTGCCATTTCAGGTCTAAATGTTGATTGCTAATGAATGTGAAAAGACTGGTTACATAGACTACAACTAAAGCCTATAGCATTGCCATTTTTGAACAACCAACTGTTGCAGCAATTGTCACATGAAAATGATGAAGAACGACTTCATAGTGGCCAGTATTATCTGTTCTTTAAGTTTGAAGTTGGAGGTTGTGGTAGCCTAATATCATGAACCACATTACCTGTGATATTTTATGCTTGATAAGTTCTGTATATGGCTGCAATTTCTATTCTCTGGGCATAAAATCCTATTCGTTTGGTTATAGGGGAAAGAGTATGCATTTTTGCTGTATTAGCACCAAAATTTTCTTGCTTGGAACTCAAATTAAGAGAACATCCATGGAACTCTAAATAAGAAAATATCAACGAGATTTCGTTTCTCTTAGTTATTTTTAAATCTGACCCAACTTGAAAATGTCAGACCTAATTTTGGAACCAAATTCATTGTGAATTTATGATTTTTTTTACTGGCATCATAGGAATTTGTTTTTTTTTAACTCCAAATCATGATTGAAGGTAAAATAAATATTTTTCCTGTGCAGTATGTTGTCCTAATGCTATCAATTAATATAAAAACCAATGAAAGCAGAAAGCATGAAGCAGAATCGCTATAAAATCCCGCCTTTATCCATTTTAAAATTTTATATCATAATTTGGGTTTATTGTGCATGTTTTTGCTCTTCGTGTTTTAAATGTCACAACAATCCACTAAACATGGATTCAATTGAAATCAATCGTAACATTTTTGTGCCATTATCAAGTTTAGTGGACATTTGGAAAGAATGCTGAAGATGGTGAGAGCACATACCAATTCTTAAACTATTGCTGGGAGCTTGATAATGTTAAGGAGAGACAAATAGTGAACGACTACAAAGATATTCGAGATTTTCCGATGTACAAAGAGAAGATTGCCGTTAATGAGAAGAAACCAGTCTAGTTGTGAAGATAAAAAAGAAGCCACTGTTGAGAAATAAATTGAATACACATAGCCTTGAATGATGAATATTTCACAAGCTTGGCATCTAAAATGATTTTCAAACTGGATTGTGTTGTCCCTGCAATAACTCCAAAGACTTGTGTCGCTGGACATATCCTCAATTGATGACAAGTTATAATTAAATTCATTTAATTAGATTTAATTTTAGTTGAACTTGGGGATTAATATGATGTATCCTCCGGTTAAGTGTTCGAGGTGGGTCTCCATTATTGTGTAAGTCTTCAAGGTAAGGTGACTCCTTCAAATAAAAGGAAACATAAACCATGGATAAAAGAAAAAGGGGAATATTGAGTTGTAATTTATATGAAACTCAACATTTTAGACTGCAAGGCCCATCATCAAGAGGATAAGATGCACGAATAAAAACAAAATATAATTCCCCTTTATTAATAGTTATTTTCTCCTCAGTTTTATGTTTCGGTTGGCTCTAATTTAAGATAGAGGATTATCATTATTCTCATTTTTATCAAGGTAGATTACCGCTTCCAGCTGTTGCTTAGTTTCCAACCATCGTCTCTATTTATATTGTTCGGATTCTTTTCAATTTCCACAGCTTCTCAAATCCTTCTTCGCGTGTATTGTTATTCTCTTGCGATTACTTGTTATCCATACAAATGTGATGTCTTGTATTATGAGAATGTTCAATCAAGGCAGATTTATGGATCCAGTTGTATATGAGGTTGACACAATGTTCGTTTATCCTCACTTGAATTGATCATCTTGTTTCTCCGATTTATTAGGTAAGATACAACTACAAAATGGATGAGGTGGTTGTAACTGTACATTAGTTAATACATGACTAATATTAACTTAATAATAAACAATAAGCCTTATATTGTAATAACCTCTCTTAAGTCTTACACTACAAGAAGGAAAATAAAATATTGATAGACAATTAAAATTGCAAAACCAAACAAAGCATGCATTCTTCAAAAGCTCTCTCTTTGCAAAGAGTTCTTTGACAAGGAAGAACTCATCAAGTTGTCTCATAACCTTCATAAAACTGTAGCTCCTAAGCTGAATCCCTAAGTTCCCAAATTCCACCTCCCCAAACTCCCAAATTACAAGCCTTTTGAATTATTGGACAACCATCCATAATATTGAGCTACATCCACAGTGCTCCACCAAGTTGTCTCATGACCCTCATAAGGGTATAATTCCCAAGATCCACAAACTCCCGAACGAACTCGGTAACCATCCATGCTAAGCTTCATCTACACTTAATCCCTTTCTCTTAAAAGTGTGGAGCTTCTTTCAAATATGTATTCTCCATTAGTTAATTCTTCACCACTTTCAGCATCCAGAAGATCTTCAACAATGGCTACGGTAACTTCATTTGGTATGTCTTCGAGTTTTCCACTTTTTTGTAGTAATAACATTCAATTTCCCCTTTGTCTTTATCTAATCTTCTACAGTTATTTCTTGAGTATAATGCCATCTCGCGTTAAGGATCATCTTTTGTATCTCCTGTAATTGTTCTCGTTTCTTCAACTAAATGAGACGAAATCGTATCTTCCACAATTTGAGAAGGCAACTGACTAAGAGTAAAAAATGAGATTGTTGAATTTAGAAGGCAGACTGTTTAACAAAATGCATTTGGCTTTATCATCTTTGCTCTGCCAATCCAATAGTTTATTTGCATCTATAGGCGATTTCTCTTTCCCATTTAATAATTCCCATAAAAATTTATTCATCAATTATATTTGTATTTTAACTGTCCACGTGTGAAAGTTGAGGCTAGAATATTTGTCAAGTGGAATTTCCATTCTCAAAATAGAAAATAATCACATTTTTCACCAAAAAATATAAAATAAATCAATAAAATACCAAGCAAAAGGCTTGGAAAGATATTGAGATTCATTCCCTACTTGACAATGTGCATGTGTAGAGTATATTGTATTCTTGTGCCCTAACACAATGTTTTACTAGTTTAAAAGTGTGTATGTCCTCACACGACTAAATCAAACGCAATTATGGCAGTAATTTCGTGACTGCAATGGTGGCACCCATGATTGTGCCCTCACGCTCACCTGGTCTACGATGGAAGCAATTGTGATTGTACCCTCACGTTCTTCTAGTTCGCGACTTTTCGCAATTGCATTTGTTTATGATCACAATTGTATTTTGTTTGTGCTTGCAACAATATTTTGTAGGCAAAACAATGGCGACTACGAGTTCATTCCTTCAATGGCCTCACAATTTACATACAGTTGATTATTTCATTCACGTTTTGGGTTCGATCCTAACATTTTTAACTTCGAAGATGCCCTAGATGCTTGATGCTTCAAAAATGTTTGGGTTTTTCTCCTTCAGAATTCTTCCTTACATCTTCCTCCTCACTTATTTGACTCTGATACCAATGTTAGAAGATGTGAAGAGAAATAATGAAGAAGAATTGGAATGCACACCTTATACATTTTGTGTCATCCATTTTATCATGCAAGACATGGTTACAAAATGGTATAGGTGGTTACAACCGTAAATTAGTTAATACATAACTCATAATGACTTAATAATAAGCGATAAGCCTTATATTCTAATAAAAAGTTTGATTGTACTCGTTGAATCTTGTTTTTCCTTTCCTCGGAATGATTTTTGAATACTAAGTTTGGCTTTATTACTTTCCCTCGTGACTTCTTGTTTCTAGGATTTTCTTGAGTTTCTTTTTCCATTAATTGAAGGATTTGTTTTTTAAATTCCCAAGCTATTATCGAAGAGTGGGCTCTAGTGTTTGAACTTTATTACTCCTATTGCATGTGATGTGAGAGTGTCTTTTGCATCTTCAAATTTTTCTTCCAAATTTGAATGGGAGAATTATAGGTGTCAATCCCCCATCCCTCACTGTGTTTCCAATCTTTGGAACCAGTTTACATCACTTTGTGTTATCCTACACGTTAAAACTCTCACAGGATTCTCCCACGTGTCCCACTCTAAATTTATTTATTAACAATGGGAAGTTTCTTGATCTATCTCTCTCATCTCTCAGGTGTATGATCTTTTTCCAAATTTTCTCTCCTTTGTAGATTTTAGTTGTGCATGCACTAAGGTTAATATAATATCCAGGTTTAAAAGGACAACAAGATTAATTCATGCGTCCCCATCTCTTTCATAGAGTGTTTCGGCTATTGTATTTTGAATTCTGCTTTTTCCCTCAAAGGTCAGCAAGCAAGGGGGAATTTTTTGGTTTAGTATTCTTACCTGGATAAAAAGAAGACAATGCAAATAAGACTATATTTTGGTTTTAGAGTATGGTTTCCTAAATCTTTCATTTTGGCGATGCATGATTTGGTAATCAAGGTGTAATTCATTTGCACAAATTCTGTTTAAGTTTTGCACCATTGTTAAAATGCAATTGTTCAGCGAATTTTATGGTTGAATGTCCACTTTTGCTAATGCCGTTTTAAGTTTTTCGCTTGTAAATTTCTCTGGTTATGAAATACTACTGGTTTTAGAGTATGGTTTCCTAAATCTTTCATTTTGGCAATGCGTGATTTGGTAATCAAACTGTAATTTATTTGGGCAGATTCTGTTTAAGTTTTGCACCATTGTTAAAATGCAATTGTTCAGCGAATTTTATGGTTGAATGTCCACTTTCGCTAATGTTGTTTTGAGTTTTTTGCTTGTAAAATTTCTATGGTTAAGAAATACTACTGGTTATGTGGGTCTTTGTTGTTTAACATGAATAGTTGATAAATTAAAGTTTTTGCGCCCTTTATTTTGAATATGGGCTTTTTTTGTTTTCATGCTAAATGGGTTAACAGATTCATAGAAAATAATTATGCTTTCAATTGAATGTGTATTTATTTGCAGCACTTTTGAAGATCAATGGTGTTGGGAGAAACTTCATATGTTTTATATTTCTTTTAAACCCTTTCTTTCGATTAAAATATATAAAATAGGATTTACTTGGTAGGACAAGAATTTCATTTCTGTTTTACAGCATGTTTCTGGACCTTTGAAAGTTTTCCAGTAACCCATGCCATAGCCCAATCAATAAGGTTTAAAATGAGAGGACATTTTCCCATTAAGTTGGTGTGCTGAAAGGAACATCAATAGATTGTAGTATAGAAATTGAGGATTCTCAACCAAACCAAAGATGCATACACAAAAAATACTAACACACGATATAAACATGGCACTTTATTCTCCCCAGCTAGGTATAACATATATGTAACTCAACCAAGGTGTTCCTATTCTATCTCCCCATGAAAGCATGCCTCCAACTGAAGAACCACAACATCTCCCCACTCTTCCATTTGTAATCATCCTAGAAATATTGCTCTCAACCCCCTTTGAAATCAGATTCTCGTCAATCTCCCTCTTCTACCTACCTAAGACAGCATACATCATGTCCATACTAGCCTCTATAAAAGTTCTCCCGTATCCTCCTAAAAACCAACCCATCTCTATAAGGGCTCATATAGTCTTCCTTTTGTCAACTTCAATACAAGAACTGTATGCTCCTTACTACGCTGCCATCTACATCTCACATCTCCTCATCCTCATCTTCATCATGGTAAACATGATTGAGCTCTATGACACTGATTGGATGCATCCTTCTCCACTTGTGGCTTGTCCTCCATTTGTCCACCTACTACATGCTCACTTGGAATCTCTTTCCCATTGGTCACCCTCCTGAAATCTACATGATTAAAATATTACTTGGGAAATGTATCTGGATCAGCCAAGACATTTGATGTGGATACACCTTGGACATGGTTAGACCTTATCTAAAACAATCCATAAAGGGTAAGTCAAGATCATCCTTTAAGAGGTAGCATACCCCTAGGTTAGTGTAATGTCCCCTTTTTCCAAGCTAGTCACTATGAAGGCTTTGGGCCCATTCCACCTTTTGTGGGCTTCAAGGAAGCAAAGCAAAAGAGGTGAAGATTACTTTTTCCCTTATTTATTTTGATTACTAATTATGGCTTGGAGTGATTCAACTACATGAGGGTGAATGACAAAGCAAAAAGGAACTTCTATCTTCTCCACGTGAAATCAGAGGCCGAAGTGAAGATTAAAAAGTGCACTTCCCTTTCATTATGAGGTCGGCCATGAGAAGCAGTCTTCTAATTCATCCTTAGCGCCAAAGAGGGATACTTAAGGAGGTTTGAATGGAGGGAGGATTATTATTCATCATTTGACATTTACTTGGGATTTGGAGCTAGTGTAGCTTCTCTTCTTGCCATTGAAGGACGAAATCCCTTAGTTGGCCACCTATTGAGGACAAAAACCTTCAATAGGATCACACATGGGGACGAAAAACCCTCTTGTGCACATTGGTGGCTTCATTCGGAAATCACGAGTGGACTTCATTGGCAGATTTCCGGAACGGCAAGGTGTTTACCCGTGCATAGGGCACTTCTACTCCAGATAGGGAGCTTTCAAGGGTGTTGGCACCCTTCCTCCACTTGAGCGACCCACCTGGGGGGATTGGGATCACTTTTGAAGGGGTTTTCATGGCTGGAAAATTGTGATTTCACTTTTATTGGATAACTGGTCTCTCCGAGATCATTTTGAGCATTTGTTTGTGTTGAAACTCCAAGTATATTTGCTTCATATTTCATCTTGCTGGACTTATGAGATGTTGGGGATATTTCTATATTGATTTTCAGTCTATATTGCATGAGAATATTGTCTTGAAGAGCCCAAACAGTTTGCTGCCCTAGGAAATAGAAAATTAGGTTCATTGCTAGGGCTAAGTGGTGATATTGTTGGCTTTCATATGAACTCCTTTGTTGTCATTAATATTCAGATCTCTCTTTGTTGCTGATGGAATTTTCAATTTGTTCCTCTAAGCTTGAAGTGATTGACTGGTGGCTGTAATAAAAATCAGAAGTTGTCATTTGGGTTTGAGCCCAAACCCTTATTTTCAGTTTCAGCCCTAGAAGGGGACATTACAGTCAGTCAAATGTAATTGAAATGACTCTAGTAGACTTGGATGGAATGACCGTTGTAGGTGTAGAATTGAATGTGATATCTAAGAGGTTTAGCATGCAAAATCTAACAATCATCGTCATAAGGAGGAAATAAAGGAGATAACCCTTTAGATGGTTTACTCCCAAAAGAAAACTAGGAAATAGCTAGTGACAAGTGACTCGTCTCCATTCATGTCATCCATTCCCTGTCACCCGAAGCATCATCCTCCTCACGACCGCTATCCTCCAAAACATCCTCCTCCTATGTCTTTGATTTAGAATTGTTTTTGCACTCCTTGTGTTCAAGTAGCTATTCATCTATAGGATATTATATAGGTGGTGATGACTTGGGTTTAGGCTTACTTTCCTTTGCCTTTTCCACCTCTAGAGGTGGAGCCTTCTAGCTCAAACCAAGGTGCATCCACCTCTTTACTATAGGGATAATTTTTATCATAATTGGGATCTAGTGCAATATACCCTAGCAATATTACTTCATACAAGACACAAGTATCACATAAAACATATGTCCCATCAAATCAGTTTTTCTTTATGCCAATCTCAGTTTTTTGTCCTACAAACTTACCATCTTTGCAAAACTTATTACATGGATCAGATAAATGCTTTAGTACCATAAAAATTTAGACATAAAAGAGAGACATATGTGGAACTCCAAAGTGATGATGTTGCATTAATCTCAATGTGTTAAATTAGTACAAATATCTTAAACACGTCTATATAAAATATGCCAAGAGATATCAATTTCAATGTTCTTATCTTAGATTTTTCACATACCACATTCATTGATATATCCATTACATTCACTGTCAATTTCCCACTAATTCTTTACAAATGGAATCAATCTATTTGCACCATTGTGTCGGACTCTATAAAATATTTACAGAAAAAAAAAGGGGCCCCAAAATCTATCATATGGCCGAGATATTAGTATTTTTTGATTGAATTTTCGAAGCAAAGAAAAAACTTTTAAGTATGGTCAAATAGGCATCAAATTTAAGGATGAAATTGCCATGTGACAGTCAAATGGACAGGTCAAGAATAAAAGTGAACATGCTCACTCCATTACATCCCACCCCTTACTCCCATTTTAGAACACCTATCAACATAATGAGAATAAAAGTGAACACGCAAACTCCATTACATCCCACCACTTGCTACCATTGTAGAACACCGATAGAAGACAAAACTTAAATGCAGAACCTTACTGAAGACATGCAAATTAGCTGATCAGTCTGACTCAAGGATCTTAATGTGGATTGCAGCATGGATAATCATGGTATGGACTTGTTGAAAAAGTCCTTGGACAATCCTTAATGCAAACTAGCATTTGGCAAACTAGATGCCTAACTTTTTTGCAAGGTTTGGGGGGCTTGAAACCTAGAGTATGAAGAGCCATCAAAATAATCTAGAATTTGCATATTCCATGAACTGAGATTGATGGCTACCTCTATCACTCAATCAGTGGAACTGTCACGCAAATCAGGAAAAATGACATCAATGCCAAAACATGTTATAAGCATTTTGATTAAAACAGGCTCCAAACTACAATCGTTTGGCACCAAAGATATTACGATTTTTCAATTGACTTCGCCCTACAAAAAGAAAAAAAAAAATCAAATGGCGGTAAAATGGATATCAAATTTAAGGTTGAAATTACCCTGTCACAGTCAAAATGGACATCAAACTTATGGTCCAGAATGAAATTGAACGTGTTCATACTCCATTACCTCCCACCCCCCATGCTGCCATTGTAGAATGCCTATCAATGTAATTAAATGCTTATGTTACCAAGTTAAAAAAAAATGTCTATGTTCAAATACTAATCCCAGTTCTAGTTATCCTCGAAAATATCCTAAGTTCCTCAAAAACAGAAGGCCCTTCCTGCAAAACCCAATGGCATTCCCAACACATTTCAAAGTTTTTTTTGGAGGGACCCGCAGCAAGGTCTACTGAAAGTTCAAAAACAAAGACACAACTAAATCCTAAATCTTACTTTTTAAACCAATGATATGTTTGAGTTTTGTAGTGTTTTGTGTAATGTCCCTTTCCGGACTAAAATTGAAAAAGAAGGGAAATGGCACAAACCCAACTCAAAGCAAACTGAAATTTATAACAGTTAACTGAATTTCGGACAGCAAGGTACAGCAGTCTGAAATCTTATGACAGTAGAAGGAAAATTGCAATAATTCACCACCAAAACCACTTTTACAACATCCAAAGCATGTAGGAAATTTTATAAAGAATTTAGAACAAGTACAAGCTAAGAAATGAGCTTTAAAACCCTCAGCTGGAGTCTATTGAATTAAACTTGCACAGCAGCGAATCCAATTACAAAAAATGGTCCAAAGTTTATATTCCAAGGCCCAAAATTCAATCTGACAAATGCAACCAGCCTTAGAAATTATGAGGAATCCAAATACCAATAAGAAATGAAGCATTGTGCACTAGATACCATCAAACCCATCCACTATGCAAGTCACTACCCTAGGAGAGGATTTGAAATTGGCCAAACACTGATCAACAAACCCTTGCAAAACATAAATACTGAAATGTGTTGTTGTTCCACACTCAAAACTTTCCAAATCAAGTCTCTTCTTGAAGCCCTCACTCAAATGATGCCCTGGCACTGAAAAAAATGAATGCAGCCTTGACATACTGAAGTGAAGCCTAATCATGATCTCTAGATGAAGCCACCAATGCACAAATTGAGGGTATTCGTCCCCAATGGGATGCCAAGCAGGGTTTCCATCCTAATGGCTGAAAGTAGAAGCACACTTGTTTGACTTCCTAAAATCAAGATGATAGATCCCACATATTTGGCTATGCCAAGCCTGAAAGCTATTAGCCCAAGCTTGAGCATTATACAAAAAAGCAGAGAAAACCATCATGACAGAGAATCAAGATTAAGAATAAGTCTGATATCCTCCTGAATCTTATTGGACCACCAAGGAGGGGGCAATCCATAACAAAACAGGTCCTTGTTGTCAAGAGCCCAGTTAGCTAGTCCATCAGCAACTTTGTTTCTTTCCCGAGGAATGTGACTGAATTGGACCTCAAGGAATTGACCTTTTAGTTGTTTTATCTTCCACACCTCTTTGGCAATGTGCCAATTAGGAGAGGAATCCACTCTATCATCAGAGAGCAGGTGAATAATAATTTGAGAATCTGATTCAACCTGGATTTTATGCCATCCAATTTTCAAGGCCTTTTGCATACCTTTGTAGATAGCTTTCACCTCTGCCAGATTGTTGGTAGAAGAGCCAAGATTCTCAGCAAAAAAGAATTGTACCTCACCTTCAGCATCCCTACCAATGCCTCCCATAGCAGCTTTCCCAGGATTACCTCTGGAAGCCCCATCCATATTTAACTTACCATATCCAAGAGAAGGATTCTTCCACTGGCCATCCTTAGGGACTTTGTTCTTGTTGTGCTTCCTAGGACAAGAAACCTCCTTAGGATCAATATTTAGCTGCTTACAAATGTTTTCCCATTCAGGGGAAAGATCTTGAGGCAAAGATATCTTATGTTTCAGGCTTTCCGATATGTTGATTTTGGTCTTCTCCCACACAAAAGAGCTATCTTTACTAGTTTGCATGAAGATTCTACTGTTTCTTTCCTTCCAAATATTCCAAAGAAGGAGAGAAATACCACTCCATAGAACAGGGAGAAGATTTTTTCCTCTAGGGAGGGATTCCTGCCAAGCTCTAAAAATCTGATCAAGAGAATCAAAATTTGTCCAGTGCATCTTAAATAAAGCAGCAAGAAGTCGCCACAACGGAATAACCCAAGGACAAGAGAAAAAAAGATGAGTAGAGGACTCTTCAGCCTGAAGGCATAATGCACATTCAAACCTCTTATTAGAAGACGGTCTCCTGTTAAAACTCTTCTGTGTATAAGAAGCCACAGAAAAAAACTGACCTTTGGCCACATACCCGGATGCCATATGTGTTTGAACAAATGCTGAAGAGGATGAGGATTCTCATTAACCAAGGAGGCATAGCCAACAAAACATAGAATAAGTACCAGTAGGTCCCTTCCCCATCCTAGTTTATCAAGATCGGGGGATGAAGAAATAGGACGAGTTTTCAAGATATGGTAAAGCATTATCTGAACTTGGTGATCCAAAGCAATTGGCCACTCCTCAAGCGGAATACAAGAATTCCCAATCTCCCATAGCTGACTAGCTGGTTTACCATAATGGGCTACCCTGACCCATCCCAGATTCTGCATTTAATCCATAATAGGTTTGAGCTAATAATTTTCTCAGGGAGTATTGATGGATGATAGGGGTCTGCCCATCCCAAGAATCAGTCCAGAATTTGGCACATTGCCCATTATTAACAATCCAAAATAGTTGCTTCTTAATCATATCTTCTCCCACTTTGATGAACTTCAGGGTAGGAGATCCCCTAGTGGGCAGGGTAGATCTAATAATTTTCTCAGGAGATTTATTCTCAGCATACTTGGCTCTGAACATGGCTGCCCATAAATCATTAGGATAAACAAGCATTCTCCAATATAACTTGGCTGCCAAAGCCTTATTTTGCTTAGGCGAAGATCTGAATCCCAAACCTCCTAGCATTTTTGGCCGGCAAAGAACATCCCATCTAACCAATGACCACTTTTTCTTATCTTGAACTCCACTCCACAAGAATTTCTGGCAAATAGTATCCACATGTTTCAAAATAGCACCAGGGATGTTTAGGACCGAGGCAACATAGATTGGCATAGCTTGAAGGACCGACTTAATCAAAGTCATCCTTCCTCCAGAGGAAAGCCATTTATTAGTCCACTTAATTTGTATTCAAACTTGTTGATTAACCACCGCCAATCTCTTAACTGCTTGGAAGCTAAAGCAACCCCCAAATATTAACACGAGAGCCTTCCTTTCTGAAACTGAGAAAATTCTCAAAATTTTCTCCTCATCTTTCAGAGCAGTGAAAAAAGAAAATGTTAGACTTTCCATGATTAATAGTCTGACATGTAGCAGCTGAAAAAGTATGAAGAACTTTCTGAAACTGCTTAGCTTCCTGTTGGGTAGCCCTCCCCAGCATAGTGGAATCATCAACAAATTGGAGATGAGAAAGCGGATGACTATTTGTGGCCAATTGAATACCATGTATTTTTTTCTCCTGACAGGCTTTACGAGCAAGTCTGCCCAAACACTCAGCCATAATTATGAATAGGAAGGGAGATAAGGGATCTCCTTGCCTAATACCTCTAGAAGCGCCAAAGAAACTGGAGGGAGACCCATTCACCAACACAGCAAAAGAGATTGAAGAGAAACAAGTCTTCACCCATTGAATCCATCTCATGGAAAACCCAAATCGATCCAAGACTTTACAAAGGAAGCCCCAATCCACTCTATCATAAGCTTTGGAGAGATCCAATCTAATAAACATAGCTGGAGTTTCTTGAACCTCCATAGAATGCAAAATTTCCTGAGCTAACACAATCTCATCATGGATATGGCGACCAGGAACAAAGCCCCCCTGCTCAGGAGATATAATCTTGTAAAGAATGGGCTTAAGTCTTTCCGCTATAACCTTAGTGATGATTTTATACATAACATTACATAAGGCTATAGGACGATAACCAGAGACCTCTTCCAACTCATTTGCCTTTAGGGATCAGGGTAATGTACGTCTTATTGATGTCCTCAAGCAAATTATTAGTTATTCTAACTTCTTCAACCACCTGTAACAGATCTCCTTTAATAATGTCCCAAAAAGTCTGAAAGAACTCAATAGGAAAACCATCCGGACCAAGGGTTTTACCTTTCTTCATTTTGAAAACAATTCCGTGAAGTTCTTCCTCTGTAACCGGTTGGGTCAAGTAATCATTATCCTGCTGCGAAACACAATTAGGAAGAACATTTAGAAGTTGTTGTTGCAAGTCCATATCCAAGGATTGAGAAGTAAACAACTTCTGGAAATACTGTGCAGCCACCTGTTGCATCCCAAGCATGGAATGGACCTTTGAGCCATCATCCTTAGCAAAGGAGTGTATATAATTGTGGGCCCTTCGAGCTAAAACAAATTTATGGAAAAAGGGAAAAAAATTATCCCCTTCCTTTAGCCACTGAATCATAGCTTTTTGTTTCCACATTATTTCCTCCCTAGTATCCCATTCCTATAGATTCAGCCTTTAGAAGACATTCTTTCTTAAAAAGCTCTGGAGATAAACCAGATTGTCTATGCACAACATTAATATCTTCCAATTGCAAGAGAATCCTCTTTTTTTGCTCTTTAATGTCACCAAACTCATTCCAATTCCAAGCTTTAAGCTTGAATTTGAGGAAGGTGAGTCTCTTGACAAACCTGTACATAGGATTACCAGATCTGGGATTTCCTTCTATCCACCACTGTTGAGCATATCTAGCAATGTCTTTGTGTCGAAGCCACATCAATTGAAATCTGAAAGGGGTCTTGCAAGGAGTCGTTTTTTCCATTTCCAAGCACACCGGCCAATGATCAAAACCAGTATTATTAAGAATCATGGCTTTAGGAACAAAACCGTTTAACCACCAGTCTTCAGAAACTAGAAATCGGTCCAACCTTTCTAAGATGCAGTCCTGACCCTGCCTTCTATTAGACCATGTCATCATACCATTAGATGTAAGCACATCCACCAATTGATGGTTTTGAATAAATTGGGACATAACATCCGAGTTGGCATCTAAGTGGGCATTACCTCCTTGTTTCTCTTGAATATTCAAGATTGTATTAAAGTCCCCACCTAAGACAACAGGGACTTGAGAACAAGATTGTATAATAGAAGAAATATTCTGCCACTGTTGTTTTTTCACCTCCATCACAAGAGGGGCATAAGTATTAAACAATAAAAAGTCTTGATCCTCTGATAAAGAATAGACATGCAGGCATAAAACACCTTTACACGCACAGGAATTAAGGACAGTTATCATTCTAGGATCCCAAAGAGAAACAACCCCTCCTGAATTCCCTGTGAGCTTAATGAAAGGTATTCAACTTTAGGCCAGATATTTCCAATGATCACCAACATGAGATCAATGGAAGCCTTGGTCTCCTGGATACATAGAATCATAGGATGGTCAGATGTAATCATTCTTTTGAGCTCTTGGATTTTTGCGGGTGATCCCTTCAGCCCTCTTATATTCCAAGTAATCACTTTCATTGGGAATGGTTTTGAAAAAAAATGGGATAAATCCCTAATTGTTCCGATATTGCTCATTTTTTGGCCTTCCTGTTGAAGCTTAGCTTGATTCGTCTTTCTACCGCTCTTCAAATTAGAATCCATTTTAAATGTCTTGTTCCTTTCTTGCTCTATGCCCAAATCTGATTCTATCTGCTGAATCATACCAAGATCTCTAACAACAAGATCTTTTTCCAGCCCTTTTGTCTCTTTGATTTGTTGATTTTGTTCCTAGAAAATTTGTTCTTATGTTGATAGCTCTTCACTGGGTTACTATTTTCAGTCTTCTTTGGTTGGGCCTGGAAAATAAGCATCTAATTTTTGTCTTTTTCTTCCTGTTGTTCTCGGACTATTTGGTTCTTGTCCATCTGTGTTTCTGAAACATGTGATTCCATGAGTTCCTCCTGATCCTCTTCCTCTTTAATTCGTAAGGTAGCAAATTTGTTCATATTACTACAGTTGGCCTGTTCTTTTCCACTTTTTTTAGTTGTCTGCTTCTTTTTTGGTGAAATAAAATCATCCTTGGATTTTTCTTCTCCTTATTGTTTTGGTACTTTATGCTTTCAATCACGAACCAGATGTCCATATTCATGACATAGTCGTCATCTGAAAGGAATATTTTTGTAATCCAGCACTTGATCCCATTTCTCATCGTCCATCACCAAAGATATTTTCATAGGCAAGGGTTTATTGAGATCCATCAACACACAAATCCTTGCATAAATCATTTGTTCCAGCTGTAAGGAGGCATCTGCAGTCATCATGTAAGATCCCAAAGCATTGTCAATGGCCATAAAAACGTTCTGGTGCCAGTATTCAGCTGGGAGGCCAAAAATTCTTGACCCAGATCGGGGCTACAAAAGGAAGTTCTTCATCTGGTTTGAATATGATATGCCATGGTTTCATAAAAAGGCCCGCCCTACCCATAAACCATGGACCACCTTGAAAAATAAATTCACGATCGGAAACAGAGGCAAAGAATATCAAGAAATACCCATTAGGGTACACAAAAATTGAGAATTTACCTTTAGTCATCCATGTCGTTTTTGCCTAGTCTTTGAAAACCCCTAGCGAGGGTCTGAATTCAAGAAATCTGACTATGAAGCCCCGAGTCCCCAACTCATTAATGTTGCTTTAAACGTCATGTTTTTTGAAGATGTCAGCATGATTGGTGTGTCATCCAGCTGCGACGCATGCATCCATTTTCATTTTTCCTTGGGTCCCAGTTTAGGCATTCCGCAACAGGAGTTTTCTGACAATTCTTAAATCCATTGAAATTTACTTATCATGGACACGAAGTATCTCCTTATTTAAGTGGAAATGAGATCTATCTATGCCATCAGGAGGATCCTGTTCAACAGAATTCGTATGGAAATTGGCCATTACACCCCTCTTATTGTCAGGAGCCTTAGATTGCAGGGGTAATTTAGCAATAGACGGAAGATAAGACAGTAGAGTCAATTTTTTCAAAAAGAACTGTGGACAGGTACACACGACAAGTCATAGAAATTATGGTGACTAGCCAAAAGGAATGAGGAAAATCGTGCCCAAGATAATGCAACACAAAAGCATGCGAATGATAGCAAATAAACAAAACCGTGTTTTCCAAAGGAATTCGCGAAAGGGGTCGCATACGAAGACCACTGGTTCTGTTTCCTTGGGAGCGTCACGCTAATGCAAGTTAAAATAACGGAGAAAAAACACGAAATTACCAGTCGGGAATCGCACAAACCTACAATCCCCTAAGGTGTCGAGTTGTGGAAGACGAAACCAAAGATCTGGGATTTAGATCCTAAGATGATAGCCTCTAACAAAAGCTCTAGGTCCTAGCAAAACCCTTAAGTCTCTGTCACCAGAATCGATCATTGTTCATCGAAACAGCACATCAGTTTTGTTGGTCACATGAATCATGGTCAGGACATATTTTGAACTCGTTTTAATAGGGCTCTCGATTGGTTCACCGGAAGACTCTTGGGGAATTCATATCTTCAACACTGCTGGAGGTAATTTTTATATTAATTCTTCACCGGAGCTATTTGTACTAACAGTTCAAGAAGACTCCGGCTGTACCACCATCCTCCAAAACATTGATTTCCAGCTCTCCGGTAATGGTTCCTCGGCACTGATCATTTCTCTGGACAAAGCATTTATGTCTATATGCATATAAAATCTAGTCATCAAACCATTTGTTGTACACCATTGGATTCCTCGATGTTTTCAAAATGATAAGCAAGGTTTTGGATTGGGTCTGTACTGGTTTTGACTTGGCCAGGATTGTCTAAAACTAAAAGTCAAGCATTTCAATCCCACGGTTTCTATCAAGTTCATTATCCCTAGGGGAAAAACAGCACCTCGACTTCATAAATTCGTAAGGGTGGTACATGGTTTTTGAATTCCATCTTGCAATGATTTTTTCATTCCTAGTATGGACTGGCCCTCTTAGGAAGGAATCTTGGGGTCAGAAATGATTACCAAAGCATCAATAATTTGTTTGGGGCATCTGACCTTCATAAGCTTGTTTTCTAGTTTCCAACACATTTTGGAAAGCATCGAATTTCCTTAGCTACAATTACAGAAAAGTTATGGCCCCAACAAGTTGACTGTTCCGAACTACCTTCCAACATCCTGTCCGAACAATGGCAGCACGTCATGGAACCACTCCAAAGCCAAGAATTTGTGTAGACATTAACACAAGGAATATAAACAAGATGATCCGCAGATTGTTCATGGTGATAACCCTTATTTGTTGCAGATTTCAACTGTTGAAGCATCATGTTTTTGGAATACCAAATTACTTCATTTGTATAATATTTAGACACATTTATACCCCACATTGTCACATGCATGGCTTATATGGCAGAAAAAAGAAGGAATTCCATACTCATTCCCTCCAAATGGAGATATCATTATATAACCTAGCAACATAGCCTCCATTTTAGTTAGTCTTTGATCCTAGAGTCCTTCTACCCTAGAAATTTCTCTTCTAATTGGATGTATTCTCGAGTCCTGTTGACGTACTTTGGTCATTTATGGAAATTAATATATTTTTCTTTCTTTCTTTCTTATCACACAAGTAACCTGTGTCCATACTCAGGAAATCCGCTCATCCCACATGAGGCACATCCCAATGGTTGTGTAACTGTAAACATAGTATAATGTCTCCATTCTCATCCAAGGAAACATGTAGCAAGCTGTAAAATTATGTATTCATCTCTTTTATGCATTATATATTTAGTTCAAGAAGGTTTGAAATCAGCCGTTTGTGGTTCTTCAAGAAGAAAGGGAAGGAAATCTAAGCAAAAAATAGCTCAGAAGGAAGTGGAGCAGGGAAAACAGAGCACGATTTCCTTTGATAAGGTTGAAAGTGGGAAGCTGAAACTCCTTCCCTCCTCTCAATGAAGGTTATTTCTTGGAATGTTAGGTGTAACACTCTGATTTTGCAAACTATCTTGATGAATGTTTTACATGCTGTTATAACTTCTGAAATGAAGGCAAACCTGTTAAGATATGTTCTGATCTTAAGAGAATGTGTTGCTAACTTAGATTCTTGCATGCTGTGATTTATGGTTAGGACAGCATTTATTGTATTTGTGTGTTTGCTGATGTGACGAAAAATTGTCGTATACTTGCTATACTCTCGTGGCTGATTGACAGCACACCTTGAATCAATTTCATTGATCCAAGTGTGCTGAGGGCTTCTGGTGATTTCAGTATTGATTTACTCTTGAGCCCTGAACTGTCGAACTTGGAACCTCGTGAGGCAAGAAATGCCTGGACACGGGTGGCCTTGATACGTGATCCAAAGGACTGAACGTCCTGCACAGCATAGATACGGGGTTAGCTGAGAGGTTGGGTTAGGAGTTGATTAGTGTTAGTGGTTAGTATGAATCAGTGTTTTAAAAACCGGTCAAACCGGAACCGGAACCGGCCGGTTTGACCGGTTTGACATTTGAAATCACGAACCGGCTTGCAACTCGGATCGGCCGACCGGTTTTAGCCCAAACCGGCCGGTTCTGTACGGAACCGGCCGGTTTGGGCTAAAACCGGTCAAACCGGTCCGGTTTTATCCTGAACCGGCCGAGTCAGCATTTCTTTCCTTTTTTGGCATTTCTTTCCTTTTTTGGATTTTTGGTGAAAAAAACACAAGGATAGAATAAAATTTGCCATTTTTGGAAAGGGTCCGAGAAGATGTAGCAACAAAAACTTGCATGTGCCATAACTTTCATTTTGTGGCTCCGTTTCAGGTGTCGTTTTCTCTAAAAGTGCATATTTTCTCGAGCTCTACGCATTGATGGCAATATTTTTCTTATTTTCATAAAATCTATTTTTGCACCTTTTTGGACCAAGCAACTTCTTGCAATCTTCTGAAAGAATCATGAGCTTTGATTGCTTGTACTGTAGACAGATTAGTAATTAAAATTACTGGATAGCTTTCCAAAACTCGGCGAGTATTCTCCTGTGCTCGGACTAATCGTCCCACCTACCAACTTGGTCGCGACCTGCTTATTCAAATGTTGACTTCACATATCAAGTTATCAACAGATGCATAGGTTTTTTTTTGCTATTTTAAGAGTCTTTTTTGTGTTTAAACTCCAATTTGCGCATCCTCAGACACAAGACTGAAGACTATCGTAAAGGTCCCAACAAAAAGAAAGCATTAATAGCAATGAAAGAAAATGCTGCAAATACATGGTTTTGGCTGCAAATTTATGTTTTTTTAAAGAAATTTGAGTATTTTTTAAGTTGCCGAGTATTCCTGAGTATTGGCCGAATATTGCCGAGTTTTGTTTTTTTGGGGTCTGCCAAGTATTTGCCGAGTGCGAGTATTCCAACTATCACTATATACATGAGCAAACTTTGTGTATTTTGTGTGTAATTGTTGGCATCATGGTTTCTAATTTTTCAAATATATTTCTTTCTTTAAAAATGTAATTTTTATGTGTTTTTTAGTAAACCGGTTCATAGAGTTTGAACCGGTCCGGTTCCGGTCCGGTTCCGGTTCCGGTCCGGTCCAACCCTCGACCGGTTCCGAGTCCGGTTCCGATTTTTAAAACATTGGTATGAATTAAAAACCCTAAACTAATCCTAAGTCCTAACATGCATCCTACACTACTATCCTAAGTGGATTTTTATATTCAAAAAAAGGGGGAAAATAAAACCTAAGGCTAAACTAAGACCTAGGTGGAACACTTTATGCAACCTAAACTAATCCTAATCTAAAAGGGCGCGCAGACCCTTGGAATGAAAGGGATAAGGATGGGAAGAAGGCATTCATTGGCATTTAATAAACAGTCCATATGTGGACAGCGCCAGTTTTGGCGGGGCAAGTAGGAAATAGAGGCATCTATTTAGAAATAGAGCCAAATTCGGTTTTGCATGGGAATTTTGAAAGATTGAGTTCGCCAACCCAAGTGGCGGTGGCGTGGAAAGTAAGGAAAAAGGCAGAGCCTTAATTGCATTAATTGTTTTCGGTCCCCGCGACCAGCTCGCCTTGGAAAGTGTATGAGGGAATTTGATTTTTCATTGTTTCGATTTGGTTTTGGCAAAGTTGCTCTGCATTTGGTTTTCTGGTCTGGTTCAGTCGAACCAGCTCTTGGCATTTGACATTTTCTTGGAGATTTGGAGGCTGTTGTTAAGCCTAAAGAAGAAAGGAGTGCTGGGAAGTTTGTGTTGTCGCTGTGAAAGGAAAAACGCAGCAAACAAAGTTTTCTTCGAGTTCAGGAGAAGAGATTACAAGCATGTTAAGCCCTTCTCTTTAAAAATCTTTGCTTTGATTAAGTGTTTCATTAAAACAACCCTGCTCTTGGGTTTTGAATCTGTGACTGTTGTCGAGTCGATTCGAATTGGGTTTCATCGATTCTTGCTTCTTTTTGTTTGGAAAATGATATGATGAATCGTTCTGGTTGCTCGGTTTTGATTTGTTTTTGCTCGAATCAAATTGGAAATGAATTATTGTATTGGTTATTGACTGTATGGAGGTTTGAAATAGATATTCTTTCACTGTTCGTGTTGTTGAAATTGGCACAGGCCGTGTAATTGTTCCTTATAGTGAAATTGTTTCCTTAAATGTAATCTTTTCTTTGCTATTGTGTTGGGAACTGTCCTGGTATGTAAAAAAAAAAAGGGGAAGTGAAGATACAGCCATGTATATTGCTATGATTTGGGTTTCATTGAATCTGGCTGTCATTTTTGGAAATAATAAGAAATATTGTCTTTGACTGCTGAGTTTAATTGTTTTTGTATTCCTCGAATGAGGTACCTTCCTGTGTGCTGGTCGTTTGACGATAACGGGAAATTCGTTATGTGTATCTTGCAACTGTACACATATTATGAGTTGTTTTCACTATTGAAACAATCGTTTATTGCTAACGAACTGGAAGGAAGGAAATAATAGTTGTTGAAGTAGTTCTTATTGAAAATCTCTTTAAGAAAGTAAATCCTTTTCCTTGTATTGTTTTGGATTTTGGATGGAAGTGGCATTCGGGGTTTCCTTTGAGTAATTGAACTCGAATTGAACGAAGTAATTAGCATTATTTTCATTGCTGTACCCTTTTTTCTTGAGTAGGAACTAAAACGAATACGTACTGGGTATTTCGTGAAGGTAGGAAAAAGTTGACTGTTTTCCTTCTGAAGTTATTAATGGATTTCGTTTCTCCTTGTTGAGAGAATAGGGTGGTTTTATTGTGTTTTATAGATGTTGTTCGGTCTTCTTATTCGGACTGTAGACACAATTATAAATTGGTTTTGTATACTGTGCAAGGAACGATTATATATTTTCTCCTTGCTGTGATGGAAAGATGATTCCATTGCGCCATGTAGTTGTGGTTGATCTTCTGTTTTGAACTGTTCGTGAATGCGAACTTGACTTT